>JAWWLV010000065.1:3786660-3822237 GCA_035041135.1 Platyrinchus mystaceus | reverse complement strand
TTGGACCCACCTTTAAGAGGTATTTTAAATTCTGGATTTTCCTGTTTAAATTTCACCTCTTTTTTTTAAATCAAGTTTTCAAATGTGTGGACTCACCTTTAATAAACATTTCATTATAAACCGAAATTTCATTCAGGTACTTGAACCAAATTTTCAAGTGTGTGGACTCACCTTCTGAAGAAACATTTCATTATAAACCAAAATTTGCTTCAGGCATTTGAACCAAATTTTCAAACGCTTGGACTCACCTTTAAGAGGTGTTTTAAACGTTGGGTTTTCCTGTTGCTTAAATTTCACCTCTTTTTTTGAATCAGATTTTCAAATGTGTGGACTCACCTTTAACAAACGTTTCATTACAACCCAAAATTTGCTTCAGGCGTTTGAACCCAATTTTTTTAAACGCTCGGACTCACCTTTAAGAGGTGTTTTAAACGTTGGGTTTTCCTGTTGCTTAAATTTCACCTCTTTTTTGAATCAGATTTTCAAATGTGTGGACTCACCTTTAATAAACATTTCATTATAAACTGAAATTTCATTCAGGTACTTGAATCAGATTTTCAAATGTGTGGACTCACCTTTAACAAACGTTTCATTACAACCCAAAATTTGCTTCAGGCATTTGAACCCAATTTTCAAACCCTCGGACTCGCCTTTAAGAGGTGTTTTAAACGTTGGGTTTTCCCGTCGCTTAAATTTCACCTCTCACGCTCTTAATTCGAATTGGGGCACCTCCATCCCCACTTTGGGGCACGAAATTGTGTCTCGGGCAGGACTCTCGATGTTTTTCGTGATGTTTTTCCCCCTCCCCTCCAGGTCCCCCCATCTCGCCTCCCCCTCTCTCGATGTATTCCGAGCAGGGCAGGTCAAAAAAAAAAAACCCGCATATGCGAGAGCCCAAACAAATCGCCTTTCTGCTGGGGTTGGGTGACATGTGTCAACCCCTGTCATCCAGGAACAAGGGAGGCGAAGTGCCCAGACAAAGGGGAGGGTGGGATGTCCCCACCCTGGCAGAGCCCGACCCGCACGAGGGGTCTTTGTGCGGCAGATGCCGCCTCTCATTGTTCCCCCGGTCCCTCCCCGGCACCCCTGACAACAGCCACCGCCGCTGGCATCCCACCCCGACATCTGTTCGGCTTTATTGATGCTCTCCTGGAGGAATTCCCAGTGTAAACAGGGAATTCTCCACGGGAGCCCCGTGTTGTAAAAGGGATGAGCTGCATAATGCAAAGATTTAACCACTATTTAAAGGTGTGACACTTGATTGAAAGTGACTGGGGTTTTTTTTTATTCCTTGTCCTCTCCCCCTCCCTCTCCTCTCTCCCCAACCACCTTTAACTGTATTTGGCACAAACTGCCTGGGTTGGACCTTACTTTCATTTATTTATTTATGTATGTATGTATTTATTTATTTATTTTCATTTTGGGGAGGATTTCTCCTCCTCCTCCTCCTCCTCCTCCTCCTCTTCCTCCTCCTCCTTCTCGTTCTCCTCCTCCTTCTTCTCTTCCTTCTCCTCCTCCCAGTCCTTTCTCCCCCTCCTCCCTTCAGTTCTTTTGTTTTCCTGGAGTGGAATTGTCAGGATGAATGAAAACTAGGAAATGGAACACACCAAAAATTGGAGAATGAAGGGGAAAAACTTGAAAAAAAAACACCCTGGAAAGGCAGGAGAGAAAAACCTGGTTTGGGTGAGGTGGAGCTTGGTTGCTCCTACAAAAGCTGTCAAAGCCCATCTTCTCTTAGGACTGACTCATGGCTTAGGGATCTTTGGGTCTCCTGAATCAGGGAGAATTCCTTCATCAAGCCACAAAAGTCCTGTGGAATTGGAACAGCTAAAATTATCCTGGAATTGCTCTCCAAAGCCATCGTGTCTCGTGCTGAAGGTACAGCTGAGGTTCCCCGTGTCCAAACACACCCTTATTTAAATTAACCATGGGTCTGACCCATAAACCCTCATTCTTTGTTCAAGTTCTGTCTGTATTTTTATTGGTTTAAGTAAACTTGGCTGTTAGGCATAAATATCTCTGTTATTGGATAATATGCAGGTACAAGAACATCCACCCAAAAGCACAATAAGAGACACCAAACCTACAATGAAAATGACATGACAGGAAATAAAATGTTATAAATATATAAGGAACAGGAAGAAGAGCAACATTACAGAGAAATCTCTGAAGTCTGAAAATGTGATACTTAAAATCAGTTCAAGGTTAGTCTGTGTTAGGCATGGAGAACACTCTGCAGTTATTTTAGTTCTTAGTGGGATCTAATCATCCAGGCTGGAGTTTTTAATAGGTTTATGGCATCACTGGGATGAATAAAGTAATCTCAGATTCGGAGCAGAAACGCATAGTCTGCATTGGTTTAGATTAATAAAAATTTCTGTGGTAGTTGTTACAAGGAAAGGTCTTATTGAAAGGAGAATGTGAAGTTTTATTGGCTTGTCTGTGGGATTTCACAGTCAGTTGTGTATTTATCCTACAGTTCCACCAGAGTGTTTAAAAAATATTGCTGATCTGCTGATAACATCTCATTTGAACAGAAATTTAGAGTATTTTAGAGGAATTTAAGAATCCCTGGCCAAATTTATTACCATCTTTTGGAGTTGTCTCTGAGAAGGGGAGTAAATATCTGAGTTTGACTTTTTTTTTTACTTGTTCCCTGATGTTTTTCCTTGTAAAGCATCTCCCTCCCTCAAAGCCAATGGCCAACTGAGCATCTTTTTGTCCTGCTGGAGCTGATGGGAAAAGTGTCCCTGCCCTTGGTGGGCTGGGGGGTGAAATGAGGTGCTGTTTAAGGTCCTTCCAACCCAAACCACTCTGAGACTCTTTGAAATGAGAGGCCTCAGTGAGCAGAGGGATCATTCAGTGCCAGAACAAGACATTTATAACAGGAGAGGTGGAGCTGCCCCCGAAGTCACTGTGCTGGGATCAAGCCCTTGGAGATTATTTTAAGACTAAGATTGTAGGAGAAGAAATGAGAAGCTCCAGATGAAGTTCCAGGGAGGTGGATTTGATTGTAATTGTAGGAGTGTCTCTAATTAGAATGTCAAATTTCCCCTCCCTTCACGTCTCTTTTTCCCTGGTAGTGAAAAATCAGGAACACAAATCCTGGGGTGTTGATGGATGGCCGAAGTCGTGGCCAAATCCCACTTGGTGCTTCCTGCACAGTTCCAACTGAAGCACGAAGAGAAGTTGCTACTGGAATTCTCCACAGCAGTCAATCAAAAGCACATTTACAATAGAAATCAGCTTCCCCTCAGAACAAACCACTTAAAGGTTTTGAGGATATAAACAAGGCTCTTGTAAGGGTTTGTTTGAAGCACGAAGTGATTATGGTTTCATTAGGATGTGCTTCTTCAAAACGTTCTGAAGTGCAGCTTTTCCTCCCCTGTTGGGTGTAAATATTCTGGGGAAAAAGGTGTTTTCTAAAAAAAAAAAAGTTAGCAAACATTCTGTGTATTTGCCTTAAAGTGAGAGGAGTGACAGGAACAATGTGTTTATGCACTTAATACATGGATATAAGTGTGTGTCAGTATATAGTATCTCTAGCTGTATGTATGCATATTTGCACAAATGTATTTGCATCCAGGTCAAATAACAGCTGTTATTATTAAGTTCAGCTTTTATTATCAATTTGTTGATAGATTCAGGCACTACTTAAAAAAAAAACCCCAACAACAAAACAACAAACCAGGAGTCCACATCTGAGCTTTTTCCTAATCAGTTCCCTCATTTTGCTAATATTCTAACGACTGTCAATTTACTTCAGTGGTGCCATTTGCAGAATTTTCCAATTAGCAGGAAACCTGTTCCACCTTCTCCCATAATTACGGGGGACTCGCTTCAGATCAGCTGTGGCCAGACAGCATATGATGCACTTGCCAAAATCTGTGCACTGTGGGGGTTTTTTCTGTGTGTGTGTGTGTGTGGAATTTTTTTTTAACCTTTGCATGAGCTGGCACAGACTTTACATCTCTGTTGTAGGCAGGGAGCTCCCTCAGTAGTGGCATGTGTCAAAATATCCCAATAATTTCTGATAAACACACCACAGTGGAAACACAAATACGAGTTCTACCCGTGCTTTGATGGTGGGTGATGGATGTTCTGCCACGAATCTCTGTGCAAGGCTCTGAAAATCAGGTAAATCTTCAGGAACTGCTGTGCTCCACTCAGGCTGGCTGATTTTATTCCAGAAGCAGCTGTTTGGTCACTTTTTATCACCTTTATCCTTCGGTGTCTGTGTCACGCAGGGCAATGTTGTTCTGATACCCTCTGATATTTCACCAGCTGATCAAAAAGCAATCAGCCCCCCTCCCCTTTTTTTTTTTTTTAGAGCTGCTTAAGCAGCTGATATTACAGCTCCAACAATGGAGCAGCAATAACTATTATTGTTACATGAAAGGAAAATATATTTAATAATAAGCTCATTGATTTTTAACAGCATCTCTGTGTTGCCTAATTGATGGGAAGTTGTATGTTTGTGTAGCCAACGGGGGTTATGAATTAAATATGGTCGTCATTCCTTGAGGGATGCATGTCAATGCAAGAAAGATGGAGGATCTACATCTCCCCCAAGCTAAACAATCCCCTTGTAAAAGACATAGGGAAGCCTGGAATGGGAGGAAGGGGGAAAAGGGAATAAAAAGCATCCATCACTGTTTATTAAGTGCTGCTACTTGAAGGTAAAAGGGGTATTGAACTGTTTTCAAATTGGAAGGAATGTAGCTAGACAAAACATTGATGGTGATATTAGGCTGGTGACAAATTTTATTTGTTTGTCTACATTTATTACAGTAGCAATTTGAAATGATTTATGCCTCTTCCTCCTCCAGGCCTCTGTGTACAGACACACACACCAAAATTCAGTGTCTTCGAGTCATAAAATGAACTCTTTTGGCAACAGCCACAAAAATATGGGGTAAAGGTGTCTGGAAATACCGGATCTTAAATTTAAGACACTGAAGAGGCTGGTGATCAGCACTTGGAAAAAGATGAGGCTCATCTGAACCTGTCTCAAAGTGGGTACTTGACACAGAATCACTGGGCACTTGTGCAAACCTTGCCCAGCCTGTGCTGAGCTCGGAGGGACACGAGAAGTGTTGGGGATGCTGAGGGCTACAGCAGCTTATTTTTGGGGGGATTTTAAACCCATCTTCCTTAGGTCCTGAGCTGGAACTGTAAATTAAAGGGAAGTTCTGAGCTCATGATGCTCCTGATGGTCAGTTGTAAGTGGAGGGTGGTTCAGTGTCTGTGTGAGCAACCACCTCTTTCTCACTCACATGTATGTAGAAACTTCTGTCATAGGACCTAAAACCCCAAAAATGCTCTCACATTCACCTGGTGGTGTTCCATGACCAGGACAGTTCTGCTGAATGACCCATTTCACCCTTTGGATGGCAATTCTTAGTCTCTAGTGAATGTGATGGTTGTTGCTTGTCTCTCTTCGAGTTCCTTTCGCCCCAGTTTTGTCTCAGACTTCCCACATTGTGGCACCATTTGCTGCCTGCTCAGAAGTTCAGCTGGGCCAAAGAGGGCAAGGCTTGGTGGGTATTAATGGGCAGTATCTCTTTGACCACAAGAAAGCACATGGCAAGATAAAAACAGGACACACTTTAAGAACTGGGAGCAGCTGGACCATCCAAGTGGTGTTGAACTGTGCTGTGACAACTTTCAGGGTGTTTGCAAACCCTTGGTCCCAGCTTTGTCAAACAGATTCCTGTTTCAAGATCTCTGAATCATAAATGTCATTCTGATTCCTTCTGACTGCTGTAATTTTATGGGCAGAGCTGTTATTTCCCTGTGATTAACGGAGGGGATGCAGCACAGAGCAAAGTTTGGGGTGATCATGTGTTTGCAGGGCCAATGCAGTGGGGTCTGCAGATACCAGAGCTCATACAACTTGAGCTACAGGAGGATGTTGAGTCTTAATCATCAAAGAATTCCTGCTAACTTTCAATGAGACCACTTGGAGCTGGAGCAGTGGTGTTTGTCAGAGCTGGGTTTGTTTTTGTAAAGAGCTACGACAAAACCAGTGGTAACAACCACTGGGGATGCTCGTTAAACGGGCAGGTTCACACCAAGGCTGCAACGGGCAGAGTTTGCGACCTGTAGCCCAAAGTTTAGCCCAGGCAGGGAGTTCCCCACAGGAGGCTGTAGGAAAATGAAAGTCACCCTCCCGCCCCGAAAAGGAACAAAGTGCTGGTGGTGGTTCTGAGGAAGGAGGAGGGTTTGTTAAACAGGAGAGTCACGGTTTTGTACCACATATCACAGTCAGCTTCACTTCCCACTCCTGATTTCAGCTGCAGACTCCAACAAATGAGCTGTAAATGCTGCGAGAAGGGAACAGTCATTGGTAAAACGAAACTCCTGTTGGATCTAAGCAGGTTTTGGAACCGATTTCCCCTCGTTGTCAGATCCTTAGAGGCTCGGGAAAGGCACTGCTCTGTCTCCTGCTTTTTTTTCTTTTATAACAGCTGGGACAGCGAGGCCCTGATCCCTCTTTAAAGGTTTGGGATGGTCCCTTAGTAAGAATGATTCGTGTCACGAAGAGGGGAGGATGCTCAGGAGCCCCCAGGTTTTCCAGCCCGGCCCCCTGCGATGCTGTTCGCGGTCAGGGGGAGCCAAACCAAACCAGGGAACGGGGAGGAAAAACCCTTTGGAAAAACAGTTTCACCGTTTGCGAAGTTTTGCCCTTTTCTACTCTCAAGCACAACCCCTGCCAAGCATAATAGTGCCCGATTGTTTTTGCTCAGGTGCTCAGGAATACGAGCTTAGTCGACAAGGAAAGAAAACGAGCAGGTTTTTATTTTATTAGAAAGAAACCCTCTGTTGTGTTTAGAAGACACTTCCCCCCCTCCCCAATATTTTACTTGCTAATGGATAAGTAGAAAGTAATTATGTAGGACAGATTAAATGGTTTCTAATGCCTCATTTCGAGAATTATAGTGAATGTTTTCCTAAGCTGTCCTCCAAATTGGGAGTCTAATTAAGCAACAAAAAATTATGTTGGCATTCACTGAATTATTGCAAAACTAGAATTTAGACTGAAACTGTTGACTAATTTTTTTTTTTTTTTGGAAGGTGGAGGGAGAAAGGAGGAATAGATGATGGAAAGATCTAATATCAGAGGAACTGATTAATCCTCTAAAAATCTGTAAGTGTCCTGGCAGAGATCAGAGTTTCTGCCTTGACATTCTTTGGTTTGATGATTCCTTATGAGTGTGATTAGTAGATTTAAACCCCAGGAGCTTCAAAGCTGTGGCACATCCCCGTAGCACTTATATTAAGATGTGCAAGTCTTTCAGCTAATCTTCTAAAAAGAGATGTAAGGTTTTTATTCTGGGCCCCCAAGAAAACATATTCTGCTGGAATTAATGGCTGTGAACTGTGTAAAGCCACTTAACCCTAAATTTCTATATTAAACTTAATTTTTGGCTGCGAGATCTCACACATAAAATGTTACTGTGATTGTCCCACTAAAACAATGATGCACAATTTCATATATGGACCTTTTAAGAAGCAAATGCTGGCAAGTCAGTGCAAACCCAGCTCAGATGGATTTATTGGGTGCTATCTGACATCATCTGACTGTAATTACACATTTATGCAAGAAGAAACTTTGCAGAGCTGATTTTCCTGGTAGCAAAAAAAATACCTTTGGAAATCTCCTGGTCCTTTATGGAGCACTTTCTCCTCTCCTGCTGGCTCCTTATAAAAGATGGATTTTGGGCCCAGTGGACCATAACTCCTGTAAAATAGCTGTTCCATGGGTATTTCAGCAGATACTTCTTAACAGCTCCAAAGAAGCCTTTACAAGGGATTACATCATGATGTGGAGTCATTAAGATCTTTCTGTGTGTTGGGGGGAAAACAGTCGTGCTTTGGAGTGGGGAGGGAATTTCCAGCAGCTGATTTCATGGAGCAAGTCTTTACCTGCTTCAAATCATCACAGCTCACCCATTTGTGGGTCTGTTTACAGAGCTGAGATGTGGCTGCAAGGTTTTAAAGAATCAGGGAAAAAAAACCTTCAAGAAATCGTAGAGATTTCAGTGAGTGTCACATTGCTCAGTTACAGCAGTGGGATTTAAAAAGTGATTTTTAAAAATCAACTTATCAAAGCTACTGCAAACCTGAATATAGTCTTAATTCCTCTTAAGCTGACTTGACTTCAGTGAGGTTAAGGTTGATTTTTAGGAGTTTGAAATTAAAACAAAACCAGAATTTAACCATGGAGACAAAAATTAGGACAGCTGAAAATTCCCAGTGATTTGAGTAGAGCCCACGTACCCTCAGACTGGAAATTGCACTGGGAGTCTGGAAACCTTAAATCAAAACAACTTATCATAAAGTTAAGCAACAACTGCAGCTTTTTATTTGGGAGCTTCAGAAACCACCCTTGCTGTGAAATGGGCTCAGTGAGTGGGTCTACAAAGTGGAGAAGTGGGAATAATTCCTTTTCTAATTTATTTTTTTTTTGGTGTGTGTGGAACTAAATCGAACTGTATGAAGGAATAGAAGATTTTATAATGGCAGAGCTCATAATTGACTTTTCCTTGCAAGTTCTGTGCGGTTTGTGTCGAATCTTGCTCAGCAGTCTCTCCAATTGCTTTGAGGGGTGATGTTTTCCAACAAGCTGCACTCCTTCCTTGCTCTAACCCGTCCTGACACTGCAGGGACTGACTCCTGATCCAGTGTCTCACCAGACAAGTTCTCTCTAACTCCCATTAGCCTTCCTTGATGTCTATTTACCAGGGCAGCTCCTCAATTATTTAAAACGTAAACATCTGGATTAAATAAATGCAGAAAACACTCAGCAAATGTTGCAGGCACTCAGAAACTTTTTTTCTCCAGGAGTTATGGCTGGAGTAGAGCTTGAGAAGGGGGAAAGAAAAAAAGAAAATCAATTTGAAATTCCCTGCACACATCAGCACAAGGGACGTGGGCAGGAAGTCCTGAGGTTGGGAACTGCCAAGAGACCTTTCCCAGTAGAGAGCACATTGTGATGATGCATCTGGAATGGTACCTTGTTACTTAAAGCATCAAAACATGAGCATTTTCCAGTCAATAAAGCCAACTGTGAGTCTGTGCTCAGTGTGGATGTGTGTGTGCCTGAGGTTGGAGTGCATAAAACATGTATGTGTGTATGAAAATATGTTGGGCATCTCCAAGAGTGAAGTGCTTTGGATTTCCTCCCTGAGAAGTCTTTCAAAGTCAGTTAAATGTGGGTTTGGGTCCAGCTTGGTCACTGCCAGAACTCTTGACAGAGTCTCATCTCTGGCTTTTGCAAGAACTCCTCCAGCGTTGACTTCAATCTGTCCCTCTGATCCCCACAAATTGGGGAAGAATATTAGAATTTGAAGTGAAGGAAGAATGAGGTTGGAAACATCTGGAGCCCTCACACGAGCTCATTAGCCTGGCCCTAAAGCAGAGCACAAGTCTTACCTAAATGAGGTTAAACCCAAGCCCAAACAGCCCCATGTGGGAATGACTCCCTGGGCAGGGCAGGAGGAGCTGGGGGAATTTGTTTCCATGGGGAATTTGTTCATCCCTGCCCTGAGCTGTGTGCTCAGAACCTGGGTGGGGGTAGAAGGTTTAGTCAGTCGACTGGTCCCAAACTTCTCACAGTTTTCAGCCTCTTGGGATTCCCCTCGAGGACATGTAGAATCATGGAGTATCCACAAGGATCATCCATCCAGCTCCTGACCCTGCACAGACTCCCCAACAATCCCACCCTGTCCCTCAGAGCGTTGTCCAAACCCTCCTGGAGCTCTGGCAGCTTTGGGGAGCTGTGCCCAAACCCTGGGGAGCCTGTTCAGTGTCCAACCACCCTCTGGGGGAAGAACCTTTCCCTGAGATCCAACCTGAGCCTGCCCTGGCACAGCTCCAGCTGTTCCAGGGTCCTGTCCCTGCTCACAGAGAGCAGAGATCAGAGCTGCCCCTCGGGAGGAGCTGCAGAACCTGCTGAGTCCCCCCTCAGTCTCCTCTTCTCCAGCTGAACAAGCCAAGTGCCCTCAACCCCTCCAGCCCCTTCCCCACCTCCGTGTCCCTCCTCTGGGCATTTTGCAGTCCAAAGTCAGGGCTGGATCTGCCATGGGAACATCCAGCAATGGGATGTTCTGCACTGGGTGTCCCTTCGCTGGGTGTGGAAGGTCAGGAGCTGCAATTCCCGAGTTTTACCCCAGGATCTCTCCTGGGAACGTGCCTGGCTGTGGCTGTGGCTGAACACAAAGCCCTGCAAGAACTTCAGGAAAACACACACAAGGGGGAAATCAAAGCTCTGCCCTGCCCCACAAAGCACTGATGTCCGTGCTGGAGGAGCAGCTCACTCAGCAGATTTTGGGATGCCTTGGAGGGGACAGCACTGAGCCCAGCTCAGAGCACCTCAACACCCACCCAGCCCAGGGGAAGGGAAGGTTTGGCATCGTCCGGAGCGCTGTGGGAGTGGGAGTTACATATCCACACTCAAAGGAAACCAATCTCGTGCTTCAGGGTGTAAATTGATCACTGGAAAGGTCAGCAAGCAATTTTCCTCTCCTGTGAACATCACTGCACAGCCAACTTGGGGTGCATGTGAGGGATGGAGGGAAGAGAAGCAA
Source organism: Platyrinchus mystaceus (assembly GCA_035041135.1). Classification (NCBI taxonomy): domain Eukaryota; kingdom Metazoa; phylum Chordata; class Aves; order Passeriformes; family Tyrannidae; genus Platyrinchus; species Platyrinchus mystaceus. Next base: position 3,811,645 of record JAWWLV010000065.1, on the reverse strand, counting down.
TTTCTCCTGTAGCACAAAGTATTTGCCAGAGGCAAAATAACTCGTGCAGCCCTGAGTTCACAGCAAAGTGATTGCCCAAGTGTTGGAATTTTACCTGCTGTTGGTTTCTGGGTGCCCAGTCTAAGACTCTTTAAAAGACTATGGATCTGGTGATGCAAAAAAAAATTGAATTTTTGGGTTGTTTTTGAGCTGAGACTTGGCCAAGTTACACCAAGTTCCCTGCATGAAACCTGTTCTGAGATGTCCTGGTGCTTCCTACAACTCTCTGCCCTTTCCCTACAGCCCCATATTAAGGTCCAGGAAAAAATTATATATATATAAAAAAATCAACTGTGGGGTGTTTCTTCACTGATGTCTCACCCCCTGCAAATTAACACTGTTCACACCCCAAAATACTGATGCTTTTTTGGCCTCTGGCACGTATGTGCTACATCAAAGGGGACTGGAAAGGTTAATTAAATTTGGAGGCAGGTACAGAGGGATGAATGAAACGTTTGCTGTGAAATATTTACTTTAAATTTATTAATTTATTTACTCCACGTTAGGAATTATCACGTTCCTTGTAAATACAGGATGGTGCCTGTTTGTGTCAAATAGGAACTCTTTGGAAAACCAGAGGAGTTTTGAGGATAAATGGGAAAAGGTGGGAAAAGGTGGGTGTCAGAGCTCAGAATTTTTCCTCTTTAAGGCAAAATTCCCTACACAGCCACAACCTTTTTTCAGGAGTTGAAACAAAAGAAAAAAAACCTGCAAAATCATTTCAGCTGGGGCAGATTCCATGGTCAAAGGGCTGGGGAAGGGTAGGAAGGCCTGAGCATCAGAAATCTGAGAGATGTGGGTGCTGACATTGGCTGTGGCTGCAAAAAACCATCTTATTCTGACAAAACCAGAAGAGCTTTAAAGAATTTCAGGGACTTGCTTGTGTACCCAGCACTGTGGCTCTGGAGATATGGATTCTATTTCTGCCTCAGCCATGTGACCTATATATCTTTGGGCCAATTCATCCATGGTTTGGGAAAAAAAAAAGTGCAGAAATGTGGAGGGAAAAAATCCAGAGCTAATCCTGATTTTGTTTTAATTTTCTTTTTTTTTTTTTTTTAACTCATTGCATCTTTGCTGAGCTGGGATAGAGTAACTAAGAAATGGAGATGGAGGAGGCAGAAAGAGGTTTGCTGTTCACTTTATTCCTCTTCACCTTGCCTTGTCACCTGGTGATATGTTCAGTGGCTATCAGGAAAACTATATATATATATATATATATAATATGTCTATAAAATATTACTCAGAATTGTTACAGCTAATCCATGTCCAGAGTCCTTTAGTTCTGTGGTCTCATGAGGTTCCTGTGGACAGGATTCCAAGTGTGCAATTCTTCTCTTATCTTTAATCTCAAGGTGATGCTTTTTATCCTAAAGAGAGACCTTTGTAAACATGTGCCATCCACGAGGGCTTTGCCATTCTGAGGAGGTCTGTGATGAGCTAAAGCACAGCAGGATGATTTCCAGTCTTCCTTGGGCCAAGAAGTTGTTGAGTTGGATTTTTATTTTAAGAAAGGAGTCATTTCCCATTGACCATCCAGTAGGAAGCACTAGAAAGAGGCTTGGGGCCAAAATTTTTCCTGTTTAAGCTTTTACCTTTTTTATTTATGCAGAACCCGAGTCAATTTAAATGATATATTTATCTGAAGAAGGGCCCTTGTCCAAATTAATAAAAAAACAACAGAGACTTCAGGCAGAAGTGTCTGATCAGGACGTTACATTCATTTTTTTGTGGTAGACAAGCCACACTTGGAGGCCTGAAGTGGTTCAGCAATCTCCTGGCACAGGAATGAATTCTTTTCTTGCTTCCTTTGTTGGGGTTGAAGAGGGTCTTGCTGCAGATTTTGCTTACTCACAGTTGGAGCAAACAGCCCGTGAATTTGAGCAGGAGTGAGGTGGAGACAAAACAAGGGCGTAGCAAGAGAGCTGAAATGCTCATCCCAAAGCCCAGCAATGAGCAGAGCAGACGAGGCTAAGGAGCCGCCTGAGAGTGTTTGTAAATACAATACTCGTGTTGTTGTTGTCGTTCTCGTTTGCAAAACATCCCGGGATGTTTTGGATGCTCCTTCCCTCCTTCCCTGCAGGATTGTCTCAGGGATAGGTGTCTCAGAGCTCAGGGTTTGGCTGCTTTATGCACGAGGGTTCTTTGTGCTCCCCAGTCCCACCCAGCACGCTCGAAGGCCGTGTTGGCACACACACGCTGTCCTCTTCAACATGAAAGCAAGACCCTTCATTTTAATCATTAGAGAACCAACCCTGTGCTAATGGCACTTAATTGTCTCACCAGAACCATCTCCCTTGGCTTTGGCAGCCGAAATGAGAACGATTCCAAACGCCATCAAAGGGGTTTGATCCACACGCAGGGGTTCGACAGACACCCGTGGGGTGACACCACAACACCTCCCGCTGCCACACACGGCCCTGCAAGCCTGCTCTGCCTCAGCCTGTGATCTTGGGAGGCCCAAAAGGGATAAAACAAACGGAGGAAGCCTTGCTCTGTGCCCCTGGAAGTGGCACTGACAGTCTCTGTGCCTCCAGCACACACCTATATTAATCCTGACTTTCCCGGAGCTCGCCCGCTCGTTTAAATTTGTATGCGACATCAAACATACCTTTTCACATATGTTCTTTCCAGATTTTTTTTAACAGTTACTTAGCAGTTTATAGAAGGAAGTGAATGATCTCATCAAGCTGCTTAGAAATTAAAAAAAAATCTGTGCTTATTAATTATGCAGGATTAGTCTAATTATAATTCAGCAAATTAATTAGCGACAGAAGGTGTTCTGAAACATTGGAGTACATTTGCATGTTAAATGGAGAGGCTAGTCTGTAATATATGTAAATTTATGCATGGCTTCATAGTTTAATTTAAAAATTTGCAGCTGCATATGGTATGGGAGCAGGTGAAAAGTCAGTTTTAGTTTAATGATGCTAACAAACATTGGATGCTGTCCTGTCTTAGGGAAGGAATGCACCCCTATCTGCCAATCCATAAATCTGTCATAGGAATATAATGTTACACCAGTGCTCCCATTCAAGGTCATCTGTGACTAGACCCACAAGTACAATAGGTGCAGATCCACCGACTGAACAGACCTCGGAGCAGGGAGGAGGCAAAATGTGCCTGGACCCGAGTCGCCAGAATGTAAATCCGCCTCTTTAGCAAATGAATGAGCGTGTTTATTCCCCGCAAACCCGGTTTAGGGACGGGCAGAGCTCTCAGAGCTTTCGGCTGAGCGATATCCACTCTGGCAGATGGAAAATAGGTGCCTAACCTTGGCTGCTTCTCTCCCGTTCCCATCAGCGCAACTTTGTGATCTCCTGGAAGTTATTACCGAGTTGTGCATTAACTGCGGGGTCGGGAGTTTTCCCGGGCTGGCCGTTGCCATCTGGCAGCGACACTAAAAACCAGCAGAGCCAGCAGCAAAGAGGCCAGTGGGGTAATTGGTGCTCACTGCTCAGCCTTGCATGGCTGGAGACACCGAGGGCTGAGAGGATGGAGGGGCCCGAAGAGAAAGGAATGGTGGGTTTTTCTGCGTATGGAAAAAAAAGAAGAGTGGGGATCAGAGTCTGTGCTTCTTCAACAACTATCCAAGCCTTTCTGGGATCTGTAGGGTTTGCAGAGTAGATCTTGAGTTAAATTTGCCCCTGTGTAGAGCTCTGAGGGTGAAGGGACACCAGAGGATAACCGGATTTCCCCAGGGCTGCAGGGCATCCTCAGTGTGTCTGTGTGACACAGCCCAGCACCGAACCCCGGGTGTGCTGCTGAGGCTGCCAGAAGGGGGAGGAAGGAGAATTTGGCCACGGTTTCCAAATCCTGCTGAGGCAACGAGCTTTGTGAAATCCTGGTCACCGTCAAAGAGACCCAGTAAAATCCCAAACGTGGACTCACAGGAACGGGGAGGCGGCTGTTGGCTGGAAGAGCAACTCGATCTATGGCACTGAATTTCTCTCTGCCTCGACTTCCCCGTCACTGAGCTGCGCAAAAGCCTTTCTTCCCTCCCGCCCTTTGTGTACTTTTTCTCCAAGAACAGTGCTTGGCACAGTCGGAGCCCACAGATACCATAATGAACCAGGGAACGTTATCTGAGCAGCCCTTTCAACAGCTCGTCAGCCCAATCCTCTCCTCTCTCACCTCCCTGCCTATTGACTTCTGATTGTGCTCTGGCATCTGGGCCCGTGCCAAATGGCATGGATCTTACAGTATAAATAAGCTTTTAGCCATTGTCTTGCAAGTTACTGGAAAGTTTTGGTGTGGGAGGAAGGAGGAAAACCCAAAGGATCAGGGAAACTGCTCGGGTTGCAAAGAGTCCTCCAAAGACTTTTTTTTGGAGAACAATTGCAATTACAAACACGCTGTTAGTGTTGTGTTTCATTTTCAATTCGAGCCCGTAGAGTTCAATTATTATTTTCATTAATGGTGTCAGGTTTTCATCAGGAGTGCACAAACAAGGAGCTTTTCCTTGGAGATTTTTTTTCCCCGCCCCAGCAAATGTGGCCATGCCAAATAACTGCATCCAGCACCGAGAAACCACTGTCTGCCTGCCCGGCACTGCCCTCTCCCCCTCAGCCCTTGTTTTTTTCCAAATGGGAGCACTTTGCAAGACAGAAGAAGCGTTTATTTACCCGAGGAGTGTGAGCTGAAGTTGTTGGGGGGGATGTGCCCAGCGCTGCTCACAACGAGGGGAACACGAGCTGCTGTAGAGATGAGAATTATGCACGAGGTGGAAAATGTGCAGAATATAAACATCAAGTTCACAATATCAAGTTTGGAGGTTGGGTGACACGTTGCATTCTGTTTGCATTCAGTTGCTATTAGTTTGAAAATTAAGCTTTTTTGTTTGTTTGTTTGTTTGTTTTTTAAACAACAGGTAGGTTTGTTTGTTTTTACCACCAGGTAGAGGGCAGAGAGAAATATGATGTTCCAGGCTGAGGAGAAAGGGGATATTTGAGGAGGAATTGTTCTGTGGTTGAGGCACAAGGCTGGGAGTTGGGCATGACTCAAGTCCAGGCATTGCTGTGGACTCCTGGTGCAATGTTCTTTCTTGATCCATCTGAAATACAGGATACTTTCATCGTGTGTCTCCTTTAACACATTATATGAAGTGTTACTTGCCCAAGTGTCATAGGAGCTCTTGATGCGGCAAATAAATCATAATCAGGAGCAGTTTTAAGGTGGGTTCTGCCACCCTGTATATTCTTAAGGTTGATTTTAAGGTAGTTTGGTCTCTTGGGCTCCCTTAGCTGACTCCCCAACCCTTTTTTTTTGTTCCATTTTCACATCTATCTCTCATGTCAGCTGGTCTGAGCTCAGTCTTGCAAGGGACCAGAGGAAATCAGGCACTACTGACTGTCCTCTGCCTTGTTCAGGTGGCCTTTCAGAGATCAGGTACAGAAAAATAATGTTCCCACATTAAAACTTGGACTTTAAACTGAAAATCTAAACTGGAGTGAGTGACTGCAAGCAGAAGTGAGGAGCTGGAGAACAGTCTGAGCAGGCTGAAGAAGTTACTTTGAACTAAGGCAAAAGGGTTGAGAAGTGTTTCTAGTTCATCCCATCAGGAAATGAGGAGGTTGTTGGGGGGAGGAATAACAGGCACAATGTAAATCTGCCCTTTTTTTTGGTGTAACTGTCACAAATGAACACCCAACTCCTCTTCTCCTGGTCTAGACTTGGCACCTCATCTCATCTCACTGCTGCTCCCTCCTCCTCCTCCACCAGTAACTCTCTGACAAACTCAGAACGGAGTCTCTTGACCTACATATGTTGGTTTTCACGTTTGTTAAACTGGGTTCACACTTTATGCACAGGAGTTTTGTGAAGATTAATTAGCTGCTGTTTGTGGAGTATCATATAAATACTCTGGCTTATTGTAATAACCTCACTCATTTCTCACACAGTATAAGGTGTGTGTTCATTTAAAGTGCCTTTGTGCAGCCCCTGATCCCACACTGACTATAACTGTTGGAAAAGAGTGGGAAATTTTCTCATCAGCTCCCTAATAACACACACTGACATAATAGACCCAAATTACTCCAGAGATAAATATTCAGATTATAAAGAAGTCTTCTACTGTGATAGTCATTAAAATCAGGATGATGATATCAAATAAATGCAATTAATTGATTTTGAACGGTGACCTTCAAATCTGACCTAGTCCCTTTGAAAGGAAGGAATTTGAAGTAAAGCCTCCTACTTTGTCTTGTTGGGGCATTGGGTAGAGTTACTTGTCACACTTATCTCAGAGTTTGCAGTGCCAAGACACACATGGGTGAGTTGAGGGGAGGATGGGACAGCCTGATCCACAATTTCCCTGCTCTGATGGAGTTGGAGTCAGGCCCTCACTGTAATAATAATAGTTTTGCAGTTCATAATATATTTAAACTTAATATTGTTTAACTGGGGCAAAGATACTCATAATAACAACTTCTGGTTTTTTCTTTGCTCCCTTTGTGACTTTTTTTGGAAGCACTGAGTTATTGAAGCAGAATGGCACCATGCCTTTGTATTTTCATTGGATTTTGGCATCACAGGACTTGCTGATAAACATAATCATAATTATTTAGATGATAGGCACGTTCTCATGCCAAAAAATGACTAAGGCCACAAAACCAAATTCCACAGTAACCCAAACGAGGCAGAATTATCTCAGTATCTGCTTTACAAGGGGTGTTTTGGAAGTGCATCCAGAGGCTGCTCACAAGATACAACCAATGTTGCACCTCTTGATTCTGTACCAGTATTTTAAGAAGGCACGGAAGGTGGGTGGGAAGGTCAGTGAAGATGCAGAACCAGGAGTCAAAAGATCTCAGTCCCAGCTCAGTGATGGGATGGGCAGCAGTTCCCTCCCAGTTTCCAGGCCCTGGGATCTTGGCAGCACCTCTGCAGAGGGGTTTTCTGAGGCAGAATGAAGTTTGAGTCCCCCAGAACGGCACTGTGAAAACACAAAGCTCGTTACCTGTTCCTGGGGGTCCACGTGGTGGCACCTGCCCGGCCCAGGGGGTTAAAAAATTATGAATGGTTTTCTTTTTTATTTAAACTACACCTTCTGTTGCACATGAGGCTCCCCAGGAAGATTTTCCTGACTCCAGTGGGATTTGGTTAAGGTCAGTTTGATTCTTCTCAGTCACCTGAGGTGGATGAACACCCTCAGAGGTCTGAGTTGCCCCAGGTAGGGACAGACCCTGATAATATGGGCACACACAGGGACTGGGGGGCTGCAACTGCTTGACTGATGCAAGATCTGCCTTAGTTTGCCCTCCCCCTTTCTCCCTGTCCATGGACAACCTCTCAGCTCTGTTATGGATGGAATGGGCATTCCCAACCTGCTTCCCCACCAAGTCAGGCAGCATTGCTCCTGGCTTTGCTAAAAACCAGTTGAGGTAACACAGCTGTCTTGGTCCTGAAGGGAAAAAGGGGCATTTCAATGATTCATCAGCCCCGTGGTGACTCCCAGGAGGAGGAGCAGCAACTTTTAAAATAGCTCCCTCTAAATCCTAACAGAGGGAGGCAGATTTAAGGTGGCATTTTGGAGATGAAAGGAATCAGTCTGTACCCAGTGAGGTCAACTGGGTGAGAGAGAGACAACAGGAAAGGAAAAATCTATATTTATATCTTAATTAATTTTATGTTTCTGCATTAAGTCAAGCAGGTTTTCTATAGCAAGGCCAGAGTTTTTAGTGGTAGTTGTTCAAAAGTGTTTGTTTTCCCCCAGCACCCTGAAGTGCTGATCTATGAGAGGAAGGGCCACTCTCCCTCTGCTTGGCTGGAGTCAGAGTTACCTGCTAAACCCAGACCTAATTCTGGCCTTAGCAAGACCAAGGGGTGGCTAAGAAACATGACAAGAAGTTAATTTTTTTTTCAATAATTTTTTTTTTAATATATATGTAGGTTAAGGCCAAAAACTGGCTAAAGGTTCTCATTTAAAAAAATTAATAAAGCCTTTCTGCAATTCTCCTGTTACCCCTAAATCAGCTTCATTTAGTGCTAAACCTTCCCTCCTCTTTGCTCCCCCCAAGTCATTTTTATTCTAATGCTGCAATAAATATTAATGCCTTTCCCTGATGCAACCACTTAAAAATATATATATATGTATATATAACAACCTACCAAATACTTCATGCAGATGCCCAGTTGCAGCTAAAATTTGACTGGAGGAGCCCTGAGAGGAGAAAATGAGAGCTGTGGTTGAACTGGAGAAAAGATAAAAATTCTTGTGTGTGCATCTAACTGAAATTAAATCTAAATTTGGGGTGATGGGAGGGAAAACCATCCTAGTGCAGCATATTCAGCAAGCTCTGAAGGAACTACAAGTGCCTGAGCAAGAAATATGAATTCTGCCACAATGTTTAAGCGCTAAAGTCAAAGGCAGCACTTCCAGAAGGGAGATGAGGCAGTTTTGTGGTGTCTTAAAGGGGCAAAATTTTCAGCAGTTGAGCTGCTCAGCAAGCCCAGAAAGTCAGGGACCTCCAAGTTACCCCCGAATTGCTGTGGGATAAATCTCCTGGTTCAGGAGCCCAGAGCTCCGTGGGTTGGGATGTGTTTGTGGCAGAGCAGTCAGTGATGCAGCAGCACAGGGAGAGTTTTCTTCTCTGTGTGTTTTTAATGAACATTACACCCCTTGGTTGGAATCAGCCCAGACTCAATTCAAAATCCACCTTAATTTTCACACACACATTGTTAGTTTATGCTTGATGAGGATCTAAACCTTAATTTTCTGGGGACATCTAGCAAGAAAATACCATTTTAGTTCACTGTGTTGCAGGGTTTGCTCATGGATACTGTTAAAGGTACATTTAGAATTTTTGCCTCTCTGTATCTGCCTTTTAGGGGTCACATTTAGAGCTTTTGCCCCTCTTTTGCCCTTTAGGGGTTTGTGTCACACACAGCCCCACAGGATCTTTGCTCTTCCCAAACTCAGCCTGGCTGACACGGCGAGTTCTCTCCCAGACACTTTTCTTTGCTTGTTTTCTTCATTTTTAGTCCTTTAGCTTTTAGTCCTTTTCTCATCTAGAGGAGTGGGATGCAAAGCATTAAAAAAAAAAATTAAAAAAGGAAACTGGCTGTTTTCCTGATTAATTTGTTTTATTTTTTCCCTGGAAGTAACAACTTGTGGATTTTTGTTTGCTGTTTCCCTGCAGGATAATCAGCCAGCGGCTCGTTGATTTTCCTGTAGAAGTTACTTTATTGTACAGTTTGGTTCCACTTTGCAGTTTTCCCTTCCACAGGAACATCGCAGGGACACGTTTATCTATCTGCAAATAATTTTTTGGTATCTATGAGAAGAGGGGGGGAGATAAAAAAGAGTGTTTGTGAGCAGCATTTCTGCCCCAAACCCTCCCGTGAGTCTCGGAGTGCGCCGGCGTGCGGAGGATTTTTCCTTCGGAAAACATCCCCGTGGATAAAACCTCACTTACCAAATCACTCCCAGAAAAGAGGTCCCAGATCATTCAAATAAAAAAGGGGGTCACAGGTTTCAACCCGAGGAGTCAATAGGACTCATTTGAGGGAATATATTCGCTCAGAGCTGCTCCCGAGGAATGAAGTTCTGCAGGATTTTTGGTTTGGAAGGCTGCAGGATTTTTAGTTTGGAACACTAGAGGTGACCAGGATCTGCTGGCAGGATTTACCCCCTGAGAGCTGAGCACTGGCACCTCTTTCCTGCTGAACCTGCCCAGGAGAAGGGAGATGCCAGCAGGACCCCCCAAGCCGTGCCATGGAAAAACCAAGGAGCTCTTTAAACCGGGAAGGAGAAGGAACGGGCGGAGGAAACAACAGCAAAATGTGCTCCCAGAGAAGGGAAACACTCATTAAATACCTAATGCATTTGTGAGGCATTTAAGAGGGGGGGGAGAAATTAATTTACAATTAAATTTGTGGCAGTTGTTTTTGTCGGAGGTTTCCTGGGTCTGTTTTGCGGGTTCAGTTGCCGTGAGGTTTCCGAAGGGTTTTGTTTGTTCCACCAACACACGAACGAGTCCAACCCTTGGCTGTTTCTCTGCATTTTGGGGCAGATGGAGCAGAAACCCCCCAGTGCAAGGGGAGCAGGGCAAGTGGCACCAAGGAGGAAGAGCGGATTTTTCTGCCTCATTGTCTCGTGGCAGGACTGTTTTTTGGTGGTGGGTGTTGTTGGTAAACCCGGGAAATATCCATCTTTCTCCTTTAAAGTTCTAATTCAAGGCATGAATGTGTGAGTTCTGAAGGGACTTGGGGACTGCGGTAAAAAATGGTTGTCATAGTAACAGAAAGGGAAATAGGCCTGGCTCACCTGGGACTTTAACTTACTGCAAAAGCCGATTTTTTTTTTTTAAGAAAAGCACTGAGAAATAAATAAATAACTCGTTCTTTGTATTCGAAATCAATTCCTCAACTATTTCTTTCTTTCTTATATCCGAGGGTTTTTTTTTTTCCCCCCCTCCCCGAAGCCGTCTTTGATTTATTTTTTGTAATTACAATTGTTGTGGTTAAACGTATTTCGCCCAGTAAATAGAAATTAAAAGAATCGCAGGGAGTGTTTTCACTTGTGACAGAGGGTGCCAAAAAATGTCCTGCTTATGTCTGAATTTTGAAGACAGGCTCTCTTTGCTTTCAACCCCAAAACTATGGATTTTCATGTAGTTTCTTTAGTTAGGAGATTCACAGATTTAATCAGATTAATCAAATAAAGGGATGAATCCTCTCCTCCCTGGATTCAACATAAAATTTGGTGGAAAAATCTTATAGAAAAATTGCTGCTTAATATTTCCAAACTCTAAAATCTCTTATGTATAGTGTTGGGTAAGACACTCAAGAGTGCTGAAGGTTCAACTTGACGAGCTGAACTCTCCAGAGCATTAAAACACATTAAAAAAAGGGAGGGGTGGGACAGGGCAAAAAATAACTGGCACAAGAAGTTTGCCCCATGTTAATGGGTTTATCTGCTTGGACAGTGTGAGCTCTCATGTGTCACCTGGGGTTGTGTTTTCCTTATCCTCCCTCCAAATCTTGGTGAGATTATAATCTGGATATTTTATTACTTCTCTGCTTTAGTCACTGGAATCTTCATAACAACAAAAAAAACCCCTCCTCAGATTCCTCTCCTGTTTCTGCTTCTTCAAACACCGAAGTGGTTTCAAGCCTTGTCTGCTGCAGAGTTGCCCTGTTGGTTTTTGTCATTCCCACAATGCCATTATCCCTCTGTATTTGTTTCATGGAAAATCCCTTCAGACAGCGAAAGAAAGACCTTGTATGCGAGGCAGAGATAAAGGAAGGGACCAAAATTGTGTGGTCAAACCTGCAGTGGGGTGTAAATCAGAGGAGTTGTGTTCACTCACACCGGGGTGGATTTCAGGCACAGTGGTTGCACTTTACCTGATTTTTAACTTCTGTCCGTTCAGATTTGGATTTATTTGTTTGGTTTCTCTTTTGATAAGCTCTCACCATCCTGTAAGATACACCATCATGTAAATCACTGCATAAATCACTGGCATATTCAAAACAGAATACAACAGAGTATTTCTTGTGGGCAACAGAAGTGATGTGGTTCTTTATCTTTCCAGATTCTTCTTAAAATTTTTTCTCAAGTGCAATCAGAATTGCTTGAAAACAGCAGGAAACCCAAGAGACATGAGGCGGTTCCAGGTAAGTCTTATAAGGCTCAGCATTAACCTGTCTGCTCCTTTTCCTCTTCTCCTTTTCCCCCCTCCTCTCTCCCACCCTGCTCATAATAAATATGATGACAGCATATGATAACTCAGAGCAGGTAGTGTTCAATTTTTTCTCCATTTGTTGTGTTTAAACCTTTCCCCCCTCTTGATTTTTTTTTTATACATATATATATATTCCCCCCTCTTTTTCCACTCAGAATCCCCAAGGGGGAGTGATGTACTGTACCAACCAGCAGTGGATATTTGATTTGACACCCTCGGGCAAAGCTCTCTCACATCCAGCTGCCCACAGCAGGGATCGTGCTTGTGATACTTAGAAACCTCCGAATTTTTCAAAGTACCTCTGTACGTGCTACACAAGCATTTCCCTCCACTCCCTACCTCTTTCCACCCTTTTTTTTTTCAGCCTGTTAACACTCTCATCCCCTCCCTTTCAGCTTCTTTAAAAAAAAAAAAGAAAACAAAAAACACAACAACCAAAAGGAGCCAAAATAGCGATGATGGTCACTTTAAGATCTCACACAGCAAAGCAACAAGCCCCGTGGGACGATGACCCAGCTGCTTTGCAGTGAAATCTGCCACTGGTTTCATCATCCCCGTGGCTGATGTATTGTGAATTCCAGCTCATAAAAACACAGGAGGAGGTGAAGTGTGGCAGTGGTGAGGAGGGAGAGGCAAACACACACACACACACACACACACGGGCTCCCAGCCTGCAGAGCCAGAGCTTTCAGGTTTAATAAATAAGTCTTTCACCTGTAGCTTAGCCCTTATGAAAATGTAAAGGGAACGGGGCAGCCTTTTCCTGCCTGGATGAGCTGTCAGGTGGGAAGGGACGTGGCTGAGAAAAGCGGTGCTGAAATGAAGTGCGGTGCGAGGAGAGTGAGGGACCACAGGGATGCAAATCTGGGGGGTGGACTGGGCCCCAAATTTACTGAGTGACCTCTACTGAGCCATTTTCCCTTTTATTATATATATAAAGCCACTTCCCCTTTCATTTAGTATATATATATATATAGATATAATATTCATTGCTCACCTTGGTAAAACTTTGTGGTCAAATGCAGAACATTTGAAAATCCACGTGTCCTTTGCCACCCAGAGCCCATGGAAACCCCCTTGTAAATGCTGCTTGTTCTCATTATTATTGTGTCTTCCCTGTGTCACATCCCTGCTACAAATTGGATTTTACCTCACTGAGGGATGTGTGGTTTTCTTGTAGACCCACAAGGCTTGATGAGGGAAGGTGACATCTGTAGGTCTGGCAATTCATGTTTCATTGCTTCATGTTTCGCCTTCACTTGCATCAGCTTCCTCATTTATAAATGAAGTTTAAGCTCCACAGGAGTTGACAGAGTTGCTTAAAACTTTCCACCAAAACATGTTTTCCTAGACAAGTGATTTTTGTATTTTATTTTTAGCTTTTACCAGCGACGAAAAATTCACAGGAGGTAAATTTTTATTAAAAAAAAAAAAAGAGTTTGACTTTTAAGAGGAATCCTGCAGAACAAGAGCTCAAAAAATTAAAGAAATGCAGGCAAAAAAATAAAAAGGAGCTATTAATTTTTTTGTTGTTGTTGTTTGGAGAAGGAAGAAATTTAAAGAAAAATTCCTGACCAACTTAATTTTTTTCACTTATAGTTTAAAGAGGCTGCAGTGACTTCTTCATTCTGTGGTTTTTTTAGAGATGATAAGACAGGAGGAAAAAAAAAAAGAAGTGCTCATTGTCAGGAAATTTACACTGATTTTTTATTTCAAGTGGCAGTTTCCAGAAAGAAAAAAAACTCACCAATTACTTTTCATCTGCCAAGAATCCGAAAAAAAGTCTGGAGAGCAAAGGAAAACCCATTTTGCAGCATGTAAACAGATCTTGTTGGCTCTTGGAGCTGATTGTGGAGTGGAATGAAACCTAAATACAGGCTCTTTTTTGGGGGGGGGTGTTATGAGTTTGTAAAAAATCGTGCACGAGGGTCTCCTGATCAGGACCTGGGGACTGGAGGCACCGCCATATTACACAGAATATTGGTTGTAACAGCCAAAATATTAATTCTGAGTCCAAACACACCTGGACACTGGAGAAATTCAGCTCTTATTTCCAGCTCGTGCTGGCTGCTCCCCAAACCCCCTCGGTTTAAACCCCAGATCCCTGTCAGGTGCTGAACTGCAGGAGTTTGGATGGGATTTTTTGGGGGCAGGAATCTGCAATATCAGCCTTGTTCTTTGTGTCACCTCTGCGCCTCCACACCCAAATGCAGATGTAGCAGAGCCTCAACAGCCTCAGATTCCCAGAGAAACACGCCAGGGAAGCTGAGAATCCTGCAGCACCACGTGGATGGGGATGGAATTTGGGGATGGAATTCCTCCCTTCCTCGGCACATCCACCTGGCACTGCCTGCATGGGAGAAAGCCTGGCCTTGCTTTTGATCTCTGGACCAAAATCAGCACTTTAGAGGAGAGCAAAAGGAGCTGGGAGCGACTCTTCAGCTGGGTTTGCTGCCTTAGAACGAGCCAAGGTGGGGAAGCCCGAGCCAAGCGAAACTCCGCGGTTCTGGTTTTCAGGGATAACTCCGACTCCTGCTCACTCCCCGTCCCCACGAGTTCATCCCCTCGGTGTTTCAGGGTGAGAACTCACTTCAGACCCCCAAATTGATGGAGATCAGGCAAAACCACCACGTTTGGTTTCCTTTCTATCCAAACCAAGACTGTTGACAGAACAGTTTTTTTCCAGGGTTACAAAAACGAACCCCCTGAGCCAAATTCCCAAATTCTTGAGGTTTTGAGTGAGAGCAGGATCTTCATTCAGGCCCGTTCAGGGCCGGACACGGGGCTTGATGAGCTTTGTTCTGGGCTGCAGAGGTCAGTGTGGATAAAAAAAGACACAAAAAAGCAGTTTGATTGCTAAAATTTGACACTTTGGGAATAGCAGAGCTCTGTGTTCCAAGGGAAATTAGCCGTGATGAACAGTAAAGACAATAAGCAAAGACAGCTTGTTTTCTGTCTGCCTCCTTGTTTCTAAGGATAGAGGGATGACTTCCCTGAATATACCCAGAGTTAAGAGTGTTCTTGAATGCTCCAGTGTCTTCTGGACCCTCCTTTTTTTTCTTTTTAATTGATTTTTTTTTATTTGTTCTGTTTACAGGTTTTAAATTTTGGCAAATGCCTTTTTTTTTTTTTTTGCCTGCTGCTTGTCTGTCACCAACCCTGAAAGTCAGAAGTGTGGGGAGAAAAAAAAAAGGTTATTTTAAAGGATTAGAGACCTGTTTGCACACCAATTTTCATCTTAATTGTTAAGATTTACATCAGGCAAAGTCATTAATGTGCAGAATTGTTTATTAGGTTTGAAAGGACAGTTGACCAGCACAGGAACATGTGAGAGAGTAAAAGCAGGGTCAGAAAGGACAGGGCAGTAGGTGTTTGATCCATGTTATGATGTCATTCACTCTGTTTCAGTCTTGGGCCATATCTAAAACCTCCACTGTTTTTTTCCCAATAAATTATTTGTACAGCTGTTATAATTCAGGATCTCCTTCTCCAGACTTTTCCATGCACTTCACTTTCCTTCTGTAAACAGCCTTTTGCAGTGATGCTCACCTGAGGATGTTGTAATTCCTACCTGTGCTCCTCTGCAGAACCAAATATTTTCATTTTCAGTGGAGTTGTGCTTGTCAGAGACACCAAGATACAAAACCCCTTTTTTTTTTTTTTTCTCTTTGGAGCTTGAATAAAAGCCCAAAACTCAGGCTTTGTTGTTGAGACACAAATATGAGTAAGAGACATGGAAATAAGTGCTGTCCAATGCATCCTATTGAGTTCTTCCAGCATGGAATGGTGGTTACTCATGGCTGGAAAAGTGTCAAGTTAATGCTTGTGATTAGAGATGGGTGTGAAGCTGCACAGTTTGGGCTCGGTTTGGCTCATCCCCAATTTTCCAAGGCCCTGGGATCCGGTCTCTGAGCCCAGCCCAAGCCTCACTTCTAGATCCATTACGAGATCTCAATATTTTATGGCATAGTTGCAACACGTTCAGCTAAATTAAATGTTAGATTTCACTTGTATCACAGTCATTTATTAAAAACAAAAAGGGGAGAGTGGGGAGAAAAAGGGGAGGAAAGGTTACATTAACACTGCTTTGTAAATTTAATACAGCTCCAGATGCCTGAAGAGGGTGTTTTTTTTTTTTTTTTAGTATAATTCTTTAGTTTGGAGAGCAACACCAGCTGCTTTGTGATCACTTTAACTACTTGAAATTTTGCTTTGATATTAAGTAGGGCTTCAAAGATACAATGAAAATCTCTTACCTTTCATTTTTTTTTAACCAAATACAAATATTTTTCTACTGTTTTACCTCAGAAGTGAAGGAATGTGTGATCATTATTTTAGTGGGTTTTTCCCCCTGTAGAAACATAATTTTATTGTGAATCATTTACTTCTTTGATGTGAGTGGGTAAAGAAGGGAAAGGGAATCTTTCTAGAACTATTTCCATGGTTATTTTTATGGCATGGCTGCCTAAAACCCACAGAGATCGAATAATATGTCCTTGTGAATTTAGCTGAAGCAAATATTATGATTTATCAATTAGAATATTTCCAAATAAACCCCCCTCAGTGTAAAAACGGGGACAAAAAGCATCCTAAAATCACCTATTCAAACCCAGTGCTGACTATTTGAGCTCAGCTACTCTGCAAATCTGAGTTCACACAGGTAAATTCACTCAGTGCTGCATTCTCAGGGAAGGATTCTCCCAAGAATGGAATTTAAAAACAAGAAGAGGAATATAAAACTGATGAATCCTCCATTTAATGAGGATTTCTGCTCCAGAACTTGATTGAAGCCCAATGACACTTCATGGTAACGACCAGTGGGTAATGGGGATCAGTAATTCTGTGGAATTAAGATGAGGCACTTCAGCTAAAAGGCTTCAGCTGAGACCTGGTGTGTGATCACACACCCCACCCCTGGAGATTGGGAATTCTGCCTCCTCCAGTAGCACTGGGATTAAGCAGAGCCTGGTCTGGGGCAGCAGAACATCGGTGCTGACACTGGTCAGCTCTGAACCAACGTGCTTTTGTAGGAACACAAAGAGAAAGGTCAGTAATTGCCCTCTGTTTTCAGCAGAAAACATGACATGGAATGTTTCCTGGCAGGTACCCCCCTCCCCTCACCTCCTCTGGATGCTCCAGGGGGGGAAGAGAAAGGAAAAATAACAAGGTGTATCCCTGGGGAGGTTTTCCTGCCTGACCTCCGAGTGGTTGGATCAGTTCATCATCAGGCACGTGAGCAAAGCTGGCTGGGGCTGGGAATTCACCCAGCTCTGCTCTGCCACAAAGCACTGAGGGCTCTGTGTCATCCAGGGGGATGGAAAATGATTAAAGAAGGGTGGGGTGAGACTGGGAAAAAAGGAATGTGGGCTGCAAGAAACAAAAAGGGGCAGCAAGAATAAAACAGAACTGGTCTGAATCAAAATCCTTTTCGGACTGATGGTGAAGGAATGTGCCAGGGACCCTGATTTGGGTATGGATAGGGATCACTGAGGTGTTAAAGGTGGACTAATCATCATGGGAGATTAATTTCCCAGGTATAGATTCCAAAATACACACAGGTTGTATCAGCAGAGCCTGGGCTGGGTGGCAGATTTCTTCCTCAGGTGGTGACTGACTCAACAGAAGGTGTTGTTATTTTGGATTCTGTCTGAGGTAGGGAAGGACTGACTCAACTGCAAGAGAAGAAGTGCTCAAGGAGCTGAATTTGCTCAGATCTGCAGCCCAAATAGCCATTGGGACAGGGAGTTCCCAGAGCTGTGCCTCATCCACCAAAACCAAACCACAGATGGGATCTGCTCTGTCTCATCCTGCCAGTAGAAAGGAGGGTGCATTTGTACCATTGCACCCCACTGATTCCTTGTTGGATCCAATATCCTGGTGTAAGTATAGGAAAAGAGGATAAAAATGCCCTTGGAAGAGCTGTAGGAATGGTCCTTCAGGTGAGAGGGGCTGGTCAAGAGCTTGGCTCCAATACTTCAGTGACAGGCACTGGGATGTAGCTGCTGTCTGAAAAGGTCCTCAGGTAGGTCAGGATGGGAAAGAAGAATTCTGAATCTAGTGTTAAATATGAAGTGACTAGGAGTGAATTTAGGCTGTAAACCATGAATTCCCCAACCATCAGGACAAGGAGGCTTTAAAACAAGAGGGGTGACAAAGGCAGAGGCTCGAAATGGTTGAAAATGGTTTTATAAAAGCAGCTCTGTGGTTTGGGTGTCTGTAAGAGCAGGACACAAGGTGTCAGTGACCCGAGATCTGTGTCCTAGCCCTGTGTTCCAGGAATTTTGGGGGTCTCAGGGAGGATTTCCCAAAGAATTCAATGGAAGTTTTGAGCAGAGAGAGGCTCTGCTGGCATTTTCCACATTGTTTATCCTATTCCTAATCCAACTGTGAAGCAAACACATCATATCCAGGCTCTACTCCTGAATTACTCCCTCAACCTAAAAAGCCTGTTGACATCAATGGGAGCCCTGTCCAAGTGCAGGCAGCAGGATGAGGCCTGACATCTTTCCTTCCACTCAGCTGGAAAATAATAATAATAATAATGATGAAAATTTTTTTAATCCTCATAGTAGTTATTTTATTTTATTTTTTTTTTTTCAAAAAGTTAAAATAACATGGTGCTGTGACTAGAGAGTTCTAAGGGAAAGTGCATCAGGAATGTAATATTGTTTCCAGATGTACAATGTCATAAAGAATTTTTTCCACACTTGGAATGGTAACAGGAATTTTTTGAGAGAGATCATTTACACAGTGATGAGATATGTTACATGTAAGTAAATGCCTGTATGCCTGGAATGTTTGTACCATATGTCTAAATAGGTGTCTGTGACTGCTACAGCTTTAAAACACAGGGGGATGTGTATTTATTTGCATATCTGGGATTTGAAGAGGAGCACAAATTAAAATATGGAAATACTGGTACTGTGTGTAGGTGGGGGAGGGAAATTTGCAGTGTCCAGGGGAAGGTTTGCGAGGGACAGCACATTGCCCTCTCTGCTCCTTGCTTGGTTGTCCTCTGAAACTCCAGCAGAGGTGTTTGACCCAGGTGGCACCAAATCTTCAGTCTCTGTGCTCTCTGTGTCCAAATTCCGCTGCAATTTGGAATCCGTGGCCTTACCTGACGTATTTTGTTGTTCTCAGATCGTTCCCTTGGGGTTAACTTGTCCATTAACCACTGATTTTAGGGCAAAGAACATCAGCTGAATAGGCAAAGACACCAAATTTTCATACACGGGCAGTGGTGCCACCAGATCAGGAAAAGAAAAACACACCAAAGCCGTTTGCCGGCGATTTGCTGTGGGCAGAAGTGAGAACTTAAACCTCCAGGGAAGTTTGCACATCACCTTTCATCGGCACTAAACACAGGGACCTTAAAACAAGAGGCTTGGACTGTTTTACGACGTCGGGAGAACAAGTGTTACTGATAAATACGTGTTCAGAAGGGCCTTGGCAAAAATGCATAGAAATGGTTAACAAGGTAATGGTAAGAAACGTTGACCTTGATTTGTTTGGCTAAGATGTAAAGATTTTTGAAGGTCAAAGGTGTTCTTGTGTAGTGTTTTGGAGTCTAACTGTGTCTGACCCTCTAACATTAAGCTGCTGTGGCCTGCAGTTTTGAAGAGTGAAGCAAACCAGGGGGAAAGAGGGAAGGGGGAGAGAACAGGAAATGGAGTGAGGTGTTTCAGGAAGTTGTCAGGAGTTGACTGATTGATTCCAGATGGAAGGGGTCACCCTTCATGACCCAGGAAATACTCACTGGGGGAAAGCAGTTGGCTTGTGAGAGGGAAGGGCCTGGGAGTTAGAGACCATAGTGGAATGCACATTCCTCTTCCTTCTATCCATAAAACATTGTTTTTTAATCTTCAGTATGAAACAACGGTATCGTAATCTCCATCAGGCGAGAGGGGATGGCTGGAGCAGAGTGAAGAAGTTCAGTCCTCTCTGTGTCCACAGTCTCACAGCCCTCACTCCCCATCACTGCTGATGAGTTGGGTAGAGCTGTTGTGGCAATGATAAAGGTCTCTGCTGGATTTCAGCAGTACCTTGGAGATTGCTGCAAGTGAGATCCAAAACTTTGGGTTCAGACCTGAACTTGGCATCTCATCCTGTCCAACTTGGCATCTCATCCTGTCCCTGTGTTTATTCACCCTGGGATGTGCCAAAGTGGCTCTGACCCTCCTGTGAGGAGTGGGAGAGGGGAACACAAATGGAGCCACGTGTGGAGAGGGGTCTGGAAGTGCATCTTCCATTCCTGCTGGCTCGGGGACTAGAGGATGCTCAGCACTTGTGTTCTGGGCTGTTCAGGCTGTGGGGATCTCTACATGTCCTTACCAAAACATGGGTCTTGTGTTTTGCACAACATTTACACCAAAATGATCATTCAAACACCGATCTCTGCTCTCTGTGAGCAGAGATGGGACCTGAGGGCACGGCTGGAGCTGTGCCAGGGCTGCTTTGGGAGGCAGAGTAGGGAAAGGTTCTTCCCCCAGAGGGTGGTTGGCACTGAACAGGCTCCCCAGGGTTTGGTCAGAGCCCCAAGGCTGCCAGAGCTCCAGGAAGGTTTGGACAATGCCCTCAGGGACAGGGAGGGATTTTGGGGTGTCTGTGCAGGGCCAGGAGCTGGATGGATGATCCTTGGGGGTCCCTTCCAGCTCAGGATGTTCTATAATTCTATATGTGCACACTCAAAGTCTTCCCATATCCTCAGTCTCTCATCCTGAGAGTGTGTGGGTGTGTATCTCACACAGACCCTCGTGTGGGTGAGTTCAGATACGTGTATATTATACACTGTAACTGTATATATATGATCACTTTTTATTTACATTTGGTTGCAATTTAAACACTTGTCGTAAATATTTCAGACACTGGAATAATTCAGGGCTATTCCCCTGTTGCCACAGTGTGCTCTGTGCTGGCCAGTGAGAGATTAAAATTTATTTCCATTGTTTAAGGGAAAATAATGAAGTGCATCTGAGTGGGCTCAGCGATGTCATGCGGGAAACGTTCCCTTTGGATAGAGACACACTCCACCCTAATGTGCAATGAGGAAATCAGTTGGCACACAAAAGCAACACATTTTGTGACAAGAATGCTTGAGAAGTATAAGAGTACAGCATGACAAGAGCCTTTTGGAATGAATTAAAGTTGTCTTGAGAAAGAAAGTATTCTTCAAGCTCGCATAATCCCGGGGAGGGCAAGGTTTCTGCTCTGTATGCTGAATAGAGTTTTATCAACTATTGGAGCCTGACATTCTCTTACCTGGACCGTGACAGCTGTCTCTGAAAATCCATGAACACATCCAGGGTTTGATTCTCCATAGCTCTGGCTTTCTGTAGGTGTGTCAGTGGCAATAAGCTGATTTACACCATTTAGCTGATTTACACCAACTGATGGTCGAAACTTGAATGTTTCAATAAGCTACATCTCCTTTCAGGGGTTAAACCACAGTTTGTTCATATTTCCTGAAAGTTTCTGGTTTAAGGGTGCATATATTTCTGGATTGATGGGGATTTAGACCTTTGGATATTGTAAAAACTAAAGTGGGATTAATTAGCATATACAGTTACTTCCTCTAAGAATTCAAACGCTACTGGAGCCCAGTCATGGGGGCTGAGGTTTAAAAACTGCTGCTTGATTTGGAGTCCTCAGGCTGTGATGATTTTCAGGAGGCACTCGTGTGTCAGCAGCAGATTTTAGTCAGTTTTCATGGAGTTGGGGGGAGAGGAGCCCCGTCTCCAGGCAGATGCAGGTCCATTTGCATGAGTGTGCAATAAGCAGATGGCTGTGAGCCTGCACGAGGATCCCAGGGCACATTGCTGTGCTGCTCTGAGCCTGCCCTGTGCCTGGTGTACACAGCCCTCTCTGCCATCAGCAATGCTACAATGCACCTCAGCAACTGAATTTAGGGCCATCTGCAGTAGCTGGTTCATTATACAGCGAGGCCTTTATATGGCCCTTAGGATGCTGTGTTAAATGGAATTAATGCACAGAACGAAGGCTGAAAATATTTCCTCTCCTTCCTGCCAGGCAGCAAAGCCCTGCAGGACGTGGTGCTGTTTTACAAAGGGAGGGGGGGCTTTAGCTAAACTGAATAATTAATACTTAAGAAGACGAATCTCCAAGCAAATTGTTTACCTGCCTCCTTTTCCTTCCCTTTCTAAACATCCAGGTTGTGCTGTCAACAACAGTGAACGTTGATGGGCACGTGCTGGCAGTGTCTGACAACATGTTTGTTCACAACAACTCCAAGCACGGACGGAGAGCGAGGAGACTTGACCCCTCAGAAGGTGGGATCTTTGTCTGGAGAGCAGAGCACCAATGAATGCAAAAACATCTTACCCATTCTTCAGTTTCTATTTGTTTTGAGGAGGGAAGGGGAGCCGAGGGGGAGCTGCAGACCCTCAGGGGGTTTAGAGAAGGAAGAGGCAGGAAAACAGTGTCTACTGCATGCAAAATGTGCTCCTCTTCACATCTAAGAGACTGGCTCCCCCCTCCCCCTCCAATTTATTAATTAGTATGTACTGCAGAGATGAAAAACACAGAAAACACCGAGTACCATCTAAATTTCAGCCTTCTCATTCAGCTGGGATAGATTTGATTTCAGGCAAATTAGGCAACATGACATCTTAGTTAAACAGAGCCGTTGCAGCGCAAGATGTGTATGAAAAAGTGTCACTGGTTCCCTTAAACAAACTCTGCACGATGCACAGAGGGAGCTGACACTAATTGATGGGAGTTTGTTTGGCTAAGCCAGGCTCATGGCCTGCTACAGGATGGGATGGGGAGTGTATTAAAGCAATTACAAATCCTTGTATCTGCTAAGCCTCAAAAAAAAAAAAAAATAAAGTAAAAGGCCCCTCCTCTCCCTCTCCCTCTCCCTGTACGTTCATTCCCAACACATTCCACCTCCCTCACTCTCAGAATGACTGGAAAATGCTATCTGTGTCTGCTTCTCCCTCCCCTGCAGCCAGGGAAAGTGAGAAGAGCTGGTGATGTTAGTAGAAAAGACAAGCAAGGATATTATTTCATTATAATGTTTTGCTGCCCCACTTCTTAACTGTGCCCTGTATCAACCTAAAAGAAGAATTAATGAACTGGAAGAAAATGATTGAATCAGTAAAGAATTCGGAGTGGTGTTAATTCTCCCCCAGCGGGCAGTGAAATGGTAGAAGGAAAATCCCAGGATTCCTAGCCTAGGAAGCCATCCAGTTTTTCCTTGACTGATTGGATGTGATTGACTGGCTGTTCAAAGGAGTCTCATGTTTTTGGAGCACTGCCAAAGTTCCCCTCCACCTCTGACCCTGTCAACATTGGGAATGGAGTGATGGATTGACTTTGGTTATGGCCTGGAAACCATATTGGGTTCCTGATGGGATGTATAGTCCAGAGGCCTTGAACATATGGAAGAGAGAAGAAAAAAAAAAAGAAATCTCCTCTTTAAAATCAAGAAAATTATTAGAAATTGTCTCCTGATAGGAATTGGAGGAAACATTTGATATTCCCGTATCTTTTTTCACCCATTGATAAATTTAACAAACCTGACCCTGCCTTTTTTTTTTCCACAGGGTTTGTTTTTGTGGGATCACATGTTAATGAGTGGGTGTTGGGTTGGTTTTTTTATGTTTTTTTTTTTTCTTAAACAGCCTCTGCACAATCATTTAAGCATTTCATTTTTACACCCACTACAGTTGGCCTATTAGGCTTTAATGACACCATGTTGAGTGCCAGTAATGAATAGGCAAGTAATTAACACTTGCAAGGCAGAAAACATGCTTTTATTTATTTATTTATGTATTTGTTGGGGTTTGTGGAAAGGTGAAGCAGCCTGCATGGGTGAATGGCTGGAGGACACTTGTCCTATGCCTTTGCCAGCACTGGGAATTCAGAAATTCCCAGGTGTGGACAGGGGAATCTGCTCTAATCTAAGGTTTGCATCACTGGATGCTCACAGGATTTCACCATTCTGCTCCAAGGGTTTACACCCAGCGTTCCAAACAGCCTCAAAGCTGTTGGGTGAACAGAAGAACCCCCAAAAAAGCCCTCCTAACATGATGCTCTGATGTCCTTTCTGTTCTGTTCAGCCACCCCCTGCATCAAAGCCATCAGCCCCAGCGAGGGGTGGACCACGGGGGGAGCGATGGTCATCATCATCGGGGACAACTTCTTTGATGGGCTGCAGGTTGTGTTTGGGACCATGCTGGTGTGGAGTGAGGTGGGTAGAAAAACCCCTGCTCTGAGGAGGAACAGTGGTGATCCCTGTCCCAGTGGTGGCACAGAAATGGGGGGGTGCAGAGCAGGCCATATTAACCTGCGTGGGGGGAATTTGGGGAACGTGTGATCCTACTGAGGTCAACTGCTCAGTGAGAGCCAGGATGGGACTGAACAATTCCAGGCATCTGGAGAAAGCTAAAGGGAGAGAAATAAAGAAAGGGTTAGAGTTTGGGCAGGGGAAAGAATTCCCTCTGGGTCCAGGAATTCACAGTACAAGTTTCCTGATGAGAATTCATCCTAAAATGTGTATTCTTACTCCTGAAGGCAGGGAAGTGGACCACACGTATCACTTGGTGTCTCCTGCACAGGAATAAAGACTTTTAACTAAGGCCTGTGATGGCAGAACAAGGGGTAATGGTTTTAAGAGGAAAGAGGGATATAAGCAAGACATTTTTTTTTAGGATGAGGGTGGGGAAGCCCTGGCACAGGTTGCCCAGAGAAGCTGTGGCTGCTCCATCCCTGGAAGTGTCCAAGGCCAGGTTGGAGCAACCTGGGTGGCCTTTAAAGGTCCCTTCCAACCCAAACCTTTTTATTCCTCTGTTATTGTTCTGTTATTTACTCACAAAGTAAATGGGTACCACAGACACCTGACTGTGCCTCTCCTGTTGCCTTTCCAGCTCATCACCCCTCACGCCATCCGAGTCCAGACGCCTCCCCGGCACATTCCCGGCGTGGTTGAAGTGACATTATCCTACAAATCCAAACAGTTCTGCAAAGGGGCACCAGGCAGGTTTATTTACACAGGTAGGTGCCTGATTTAGGCTGGAGCTCCCAGCTTTTTATTTTTAGGTGATTGGTATTGACAACTCTCAGCTTGGTTTGGTTATTTATTTATTTGTCCTCTTGCTCTTTGAAGGCCACTCGGGTAGTTTGGACGTGGTTTTTCCAGATTAAAGCTCGTGCTGCCACAATGTGGGTCTGCTGTAGGATGTTGAGGGTGCAGCAACACATTCTGGAAGTGGTTTTATCCAGAACAGCATTTATTTTAC
>JAWWLV010000065.1:3721842-3786560 GCA_035041135.1 Platyrinchus mystaceus | reverse complement strand
GAGCTGGGGGGGCTCAGCCTGGAGAGGAGGAGGCTCAGGGGGGACCTTCTCACTCTCTGCAACTCCCTGACAGGAGGTTGTAGCCAGGTGAGGGTTGGTCTCTTCTCCCAGACAACAATCAGTAAGATGAGAGGTCTCGGTCTTCAGCTGTGCCAGGGGAGGTTTGGGTTGGGTATCAGGAAGAAATTCTTTGCAGAGAGTGATCAGCCATTGGAAGGGGCTGCCCAGGGAGAGGTGGATTCTCCATCCCTGGAGGTGTTTCAGGTGAGACTGAATGTGGCATCAGTGCCATGGGCTGGGAACCACGGCGGGGTCGGATCAAGGGTTGGACTTGGTGATCTCGGAGGTCTTTTCCAACCTGGCTGATTCTGTGATTCTGCCATTCTATGTTTCTGTCAGATTTTATCAGAAAGGTTGTGGAGCATCAAAAGTGCAGTTCCAGCACGTTTTTGTATGAAATCTCAATTAATCCCTCACTGGGAGAAAGGGACAAGAGCTCAACCATGTTATCAGACAGCAGAGAAGTTACCAGCAGGTCAAGCCTCAGGAAACCAGGTTGTTTAAATGGCACTGCCCACAGAGTGCACATATATAAATAGCAAAATATACTCAGTTTGAGCACAGGAGGGCAGCTATTTGTTGGATAGAATGTAGCAGACAAATACATACAAAATACTGAATAGGAAAGTTCAACAGATTTTATAATTCTTGGTAAGGTAGACTTGGGCATCATAACAAAAATCTGGTTGGTTTTTTTTGTCCCCATGATAATTGAAGTTTATTATTTTCTTGATATTTTAAGTGTTAATAACTAGTGTAGCTGCCTCTATAAATAAGAATTTCTCCTCTAAATACCTTCAGCTTGCACTTGGCAAAACCCTAAGAAATGCAGACATTGAACATCAAGCCCAGGAGACTGAAAAGTGTGAAATCCTGCAAACTAAAAGCAGGGAAAGATGTAGTTCTGTCAGAACTGGGAACAGCAGCAAGAACAAACAGCCCCAGTATTATCAGGGTCATGTTGTATCCAGTCCTTCACAGTTATCAAGTGCTGAGGTGGAACCTCTGATGGAAAGCACAAAGGGTCAAGTCATATGAAAAATAGAGAGTGGGTGGCTGTAAGTACTTCAAAGGCATAAGAAGAATAATGATTCATACAAAACCAGACCTCAGAAGGTTTATCAGGGCATCAGAAATGGGCAATCAGTTACAGCAAGACATGAGCTCCTCTTTTATATAAGAGATGTTGCCACTGAAGGATGAAGATTAACCCCTTGCCTGTGGTTATGCAGGAAAGGTGGACAGGGAAATAGGTCTCATAGGTTCTAGTCCTGTCCTTTTAACTGCCAGAACACAATACTCTCCTAAAGGATGGAAGCAACAATGATCTCAGTATTGTACCTATGCCCCCAATATTTAATATACAATCAAATATTTATGTTTGACCCGATTACACTTGAGCTCTTCTTTTACTTTTTTTCTTCTTTAAAGAGTCACCAGAAGATTGTTCAAAGAGGAAAATGATAAACTGTTGAAAAGATGAATATAAAAATTAGGTATACATTTCAAGGGTAAATCTAAATGCCACAGTGGAGCTGTTATGGGAGCTCATAATGTGTATTTATAATGGGCTCCTGCAAAGTGTGCTGTGCTGGCACTGCTGCAGTTATGGGTCTGTCAGCATTTCCACTCCTAAGGGTTATCATTCAGGGTGCTGCAGCTCAGCCATCAAACTCCTCTCATCGCCAGAATGGGATGTCTGGACTTTTCCATAAGGTTCCCAGATGGAAAACGTCTCGTACGAATGAAGCCGACGGGATCCTGCAGACGGGGAACGATGTGCTGGAAAACCTGCAGAAATGGCTCGTTAGGTGGGAATGGCAGCTGCTGAACCAACTCCAGGGCTTAAGTATATACTTAAAGTGAGAGATAAAATACTTGGAATGAGAGATAAAAGAGTGCATTTTGAAATTCCCACAGCTAAACTGTCAGTCCCCGTGTGCACCTTGATCTGGTGAGAACACAGGTTCCCCACACCCGTCTCGATGCTCTGAATTACTTTTCTCCCATCAGCTGTTCCTGTAACAATAAGACATCTTTTTCTCTGCTGGTAATCTTGCAGTAGCCTCATATTCTGCTTTTAATACTACACAAATTCAAATTCTCTGCTGCTGTAAGTAGTTCCATTATAGTTCCCCTGACTTTAATAACACATCAGTTTACGCCAGCTGAGGGCATGTCTTGCAGGCCTTCATATCTCAGGTTTGATCACAGCTCTGCATTTACCTTGTCACAGGGATGCTAACCTGGAAACGTGTATATCAGGGAGATTTGGAACATAATTTTCCTTGCTTGAGCAGAAATCCTCCAGGGGTTCCCTTGTCAGAGAGATGCAATATAAAATCATCTGTGGGAAAGGCTGGGCTCGGGGTTGTGCTGTATCAGACTCTGTGCCAGGCTCCAAGGAGAGGAAGCTGCTGGTTTGCTAAAGCTTGTAAGTAGATTTGAGGAGGTCTTGTGGGAAACAACACTTCCAGGGATGCAGAGAGCTCTGCAGGTTGGAAGGGTGAGTTCCCTTGTCCAGAACTCAGCTGAGGTGACAGGAAACATGTGCTCCTGCCACTGCTTTAACCTGTGAGAGACACAGGGAATAAGAGATTCCAAGATCTGAAGGGGCCTGCAGGGAAGCCAGAGAGGGATTCTTCATCAGGAACTGGAGTGATGGGTTCAAGCTGAGCCAGGGGCAATTCAGGTAAGATATATGAGGGTGGGGAGGCCCTGGCACAGGTTGCCCAGAGAAGCTGTGGCTGCCCCATCCCTGGAAGTGTCCAAGGCCAGGTTGGAGCAACCTGGGATAGTGGAAGATGTTCCTGCCCATGGCAGGACATGGAATGAGATGATCCTTAAGATCCCTTCCAACCCAAACCATTCTGTGATTCAAGATCTAAGGCCACAGGTGCCTTTTCTCTGTCACCCTCTTCAAGGTTGGGCACCCCCCTGCAAACACTGCTCTCCCTCTGGGTTCAGGATATTCCTGGAGGTGTCCATGGTTTTTTTTCCACTGGTTGCCCTCTGCCCTGCTTTGTAAAGTAAAACTGCAGAGCTTTGCTGAGGTGCCTGAACGTGGCCCTTCCCCAGCCGGTGGAGAGGGGGAGAGGAGCACATCTCCCAAGGCAACATCAGAACAAGCTGTCACTCAGGGTAAATTGTGCAGATCTTCATAACATCATCTTCCTTCGACAGTCTTATGTGCTTTGATGTGTGGGGAAATAATTAATACTTTAAATGTCAGCACTGCCATCGTCGGGTGTCGGAGCCGGTCCCTGCTGAGCCGAGCCGGGCTGAGCTGCTGAGCAGGTTTTGCAGATCCAGACAGGTGTCATGGCAGCAGTTGCTCAGCTGTGAGGATTTATTTTTCCTCCAATTCCAGTGAGTCACAACGTATTTCAAATGAAAGCACGGGTTCTGGAGGGTAGGGAGTGATGTAAAAGAGGGAGCAGTGCCCATAATCCATTTGAGCCTGGCATAAATAAAGTCAGTCCGTGGCATGTTTAGACCTCTCCCTAGTGCTGACCTTAACAAACCTGCTGTTAAACCAGGAATTCCAGGGTGAGGTTTATGGGCTCACTGACAGTTCAGTTTATTCACTAGGTGGCTGCTCTTTTTTTTGCATACATTATATTGTGTCATGCCCAATTTTTTAAACCATGTTCTGGGAAGTTCAAGAGACCCCTCTCGAGCCTGAAAGGCCGGATTTGAGGGGTTGCCAAAGGGATTTTTGCTGTGCCTGAATCAGTTTTCTAGGGGGTTCATTTCAGATGTCTGATTTCCATGGCATAATAAACAGCCTGCTTGTGTGTCAGGCCCCTTCATGGTCCCTGAATCCAGGAACCCAAAAGCACTTGGATATAATTTTGGCATGTTTCTGTCTAACCCACAGAGAAATCACTCCTGATCCAGTAGCTCTTTTCTCAGTGGAAGTGGCATTGTGGGGGAGCTGTTTAAACTTGCTGGTGGATTCTATAGCAAGGTGTCATTTACTCCTATAAATGTTGCTTTTTAGCAGGATTTCAAGACAGAGATATTTTTGTTTCATTAATGAGTGAAACTGGTAGCTGGCAATTTTGTTGGGGGCTGTACAGAAAAGCTCTGTGCTGAAAGACATAATATGTACATTGATTCAGAATGGCTGAGTTCTTAGAACAATTCAGCATTGTTGGGAAATGACCCGCTTCTGTTTATCCATCAGGATGAAAATCTCCATGTCAATCCATTGGAAAAATGTTGGTTGAACAATGGCCAATTTCTTCTTCCTGAATTAGCATTTTGCCTATTCCCATTAGCTATTTTTAGTGAACTATGCATAGTTCACTATATGTTTGGACTCCTCTATGTTTCACATTTCTTTTGCTTAGCTGAAGATACAGAATTCAAATTGTTAGATTGGTAATCAAGAAGAGAAATGGCACATAATGATGTACAGGCTCTTGAGAGAATTGGCCTGTAATTCTCAGGATTATTGGCAAAATAACCCACCCCCCCAAAAAACCCCCTCTTCCCAAATGGGATGTAGATTCTGTGGCAGTTGAAATGTGTATTATTAAACTCCTTAAGCAAACCAGAATGGCTCCCAGTGGAGAGCAAAGACATTCTAAGTATAGCCAAGACTAAATTCTCAGGTCTGGGTTTTCTCTACTCAATTCCCACTTGATTATCTCCTGTAATATTTAAACTTCATGCCATGCCATAATTATTTAATAAAAAGTAAATATAAAATGTATCTCAGTGGGGAATATGACCTTTTACCTTCATGTTGTTATAACAAAGACAGACACAGATAAACAGCAAGCCTGGATCAGTGGAATAGTCTGTCTCACTTGATAGTTTCATCCTCCTGGTGCCTGAGATGGTTCTCCTGGAAGAAGCCGGGGATATTTTGGAAGATTCAATAAGTGCCAGCAGCGTCTCTTGGAATTAGGGGTTTTCAGAGTCACCAGTGATTTAAAAAGAATCCCAAATGGTACGAGAGGATGGAATCCAGCACTGAATGAGGGCAGTGCTGAAGGACTTGCACATGTTACTTATTAAACGTGCCATGAAATCCTTGGCAGGGTTCTCAGCATGAATGTGGCGTTTGTGTTACAGCGCACGTGCTGAGGGAGAAGGAAACTCCAAGGAAAACATAGCTGGGACTGTGCTGGTGCCCACTGCTCCTGCTGATGGGTTAGAGGCAGGCAGAGCTGACCTGTGGGTTCTGAATAATCAGCAGTGAGATCCTCATTTCACAATTTCAAATCCAGTTTCACCATTAAAGGGCGTGAAGCTTTTCCGGAGTCGTCGTCGGGGCCGATGGGGCTCCACCAGCTCTTGCTGACTAAAGATCTGGGTCAAAATCTCCTGCTTTATCCACCAGGGATTCACATCATTCCAGGGAAGTGGTGATGTTTGCAGAACACAAGTGGAGAGCTGGATGTGTGTGATGAATAGCAGTGCCCTACTTTGGGGCTGCAAAACGCGCGTGGGACGTGTTTATGAGACAAGCAAATACCATTTACTGATTCTTGGCTCTGGAACCAACAGTACAAGACCTGCTCTAATTTATGTTTGTCTCATAATTCTCTTTATTGCTGCCCTGGTCAGTCTGTCCTGAGCAAACACATTCACCTTGAAAAGAGGGATTTTGATGCTGTGTCTCCCAAATTATTCATTCAGTCGTTGACAGATGGTGAAAAGTCAGAACTGGAGCAGTTTTAAGTGCAGAAGTCATGATTTCTTTGTTCCCTTATTGAGATAGAACCATATAAATATATAGTTTTATATATATACATTATATAAATATATATAATATATATATAAAGATACATATGTCTCAAAGAGAAATATATATCAAAGAAACATATCTCAAATGTATATATATATAAAGATATATGTCTCAAAGATATATATATTTCAAAGATATATATACCAAAGGTATATATACATATATAGGTATATCTCAAAGGCATATATACTTCTATATATATAAATATATATTTATTTATATATAATATATATAAATACAAATAATACATTTATAGGTGTATCTCAAAGGTGTACATATATATAAATAAATATATAAAATTAAAGCTATATATTCATAAAATATGATGGGGTTTTATGTTTTCCTTCCAGCTTTAAATGAACCTACCATAGATTACGGCTTCCAAAGGCTGCAGAAGGTCATCCCAAGACATCCTGGTGACCCTGAAAGACTAGCTAAGGTAAAATATTTTTCAGCATCTCAGTCAGTCAAATAAATATGGGGGTTTTTTTCACTTCTAACTCATAAAAGAGACAAAATTATGTCTTAAATGACAATCACAACTGAAAATAATTCCCCAGTTAGTTGTAAGTCCGAACAAGAACGTGATTGTGTGGAACCCACACAGGTTTTATCTGTTGGAGCTCCAACACTGCCAGTGAACCTTTGCTGCTAAAATGAGAGTCCATTGGAGATATTTTCCCAGTTCATGGTCATCGTCCTCTGTGTTCATCCAGAGTGGCAAA
The DNA here is from genome assembly GCA_035041135.1 of Platyrinchus mystaceus. Lineage (NCBI taxonomy): Eukaryota > Metazoa > Chordata > Aves > Passeriformes > Tyrannidae > Platyrinchus > Platyrinchus mystaceus. The sequence continues at coordinate 3,780,014 of JAWWLV010000065.1, read as the reverse complement.
TCCTCTGAGCCTAAATGATGTGTCCCTGATAAAAGAATATTTTGAATTATAGACACATATTTATGTGTCTGTGCAAAGGAATATATTGAATTATAGGCACATATTTACGTGTCTGTGCAAAGGAATAAATGGGAATTCAGTAGGGAACGGGCACATCCGAAATGTGTCTCCCTTTCTGAGGCTGGTGAGGTACAGCAGGTTCAGGACTCTGGAGAGCTCCAGGTCAGGATGGAGCCCTGGGCTCTCCACAGCCACTGCCAGGGTAAAGGGACTGATGGTTTGGGATGTCTGCTGGGAGACACTGGAAGGGGTTGCATTTTTCAGGTACTTGGCAAATAATTCCTCTGGAAGGTAACCAGTTTCCAGAGTGGCCACACACAAACACTGTTTATATTTTTTTTTCTGTTAAAAATGTCTCTTTTCTGCTCCTCCCCCAGGAGATGCTGCTGAAACGAGCTGCTGACCTGGTGGAGGCCCTGTATGGGACACCCCACAACAACCAGGTCAGGGGAGTGGGACGTGGGCAGAACCCCTAAAAAACCCCCTGGAATTCCTGCCATGCCCTTTCTGACCGTCTGTCCCTCCCGCAGGACATCATCCTGAAGAGAGCGGCCGACATCGCCGAGGCGCTGTACAGCGTTCCCAGGAATCCTGCCCAGATCCCGGCCCTCTCCAGCTCCCCTGCCCACAGCAGCATGATGGGCATCAACTCCTACGGCAGCCAGCTGGGGGTCAGCATCTCTGAGTCCACCCAGGCCAACAACCAAGGTGAGCCCTGCAGGGCACCGCGGGCATCGGCTCCAGAAATCCCAGTGCCAGGGATTCCCAGCCGGCTCCTCCGCCCCTCGGGGGCTGCTGTGTCTGCAGCACCTCCACTCACCACAGCAGCTGTGGCTGAGCCAGTTACTGAGTGCATTTGATAACCAGAGTGCATCTGATAACTGGATTTCATAACTATTTCACTGACCAGATAATGAACCAGTTATTGAGTGGATTTGATAACCAGAGTGCATCTGATAACCAGATTTGATAACCATTTCACTGACCAGATGATGAACCAGTTATTGAGTGGATTTGATAACCAGAATGCATCTGATAACCAGATTTGATAACCATTTCACTGACCAGAGAATGAACCAGTTATTGAGTGGATTTGATAACCAGAATGCATTTGATAACCAGATTTGATAACCATTTCACTGACCAGATAATGAACCAGTTATTGAGTGGATTTGATAACCAGAATGCATTTGATAACCAGATTTGATAACCATTTCACTGACCAGATAATGAACCAGTTATTGAGTGGATTTGATAACCAGAGTGCATCTGATAACTGGATTTCATAACCATTTCACTGACCAGATAATGAACCAGTTATTGAGTGGATTTGATAACCAGAATGCATTTGATAACTGGATTTGATAACCATTTCACTAACCAGATAATGAAACAATTATTGAGTGTATTTGATAACCACATTCACTTTGGCTGACACAATTACTGAGTATTTTTGATAACCAGATTAACTCTGGCTGAGGCATTTTTAAAGTATTTTTGATAACCAGATCAACTATGGCTGAACCAATTTTTGAGTATATTTGATAACCAGTTAACTCTGGATGAAAAAATTTTTGAGTATTTTTGAAAACTATAATATATTTGATAATCAGACTTGATAACCATTTCATTAATCAGATAATTAAACAATTTTTGAGAATATTTGATAACCAGAATGTATTTGATAACCAGATTAACTATGGCTGAAACAATTATTGAGTGTTTTTGATAACCAGGTTAACTATGGCTGAAACAGATGTTTGATAACCACATTAATTATGGATGAACCAAATTTTGAGTATATTTGATAACCAGAGTATATTTGATAACCAGATTTGATAACCATTTCATTAACCAGACAATGAAACAATTATTGAGTGTATTTGATAACCAGAATATATTTGATAACCAGAATATATTTGATAACCAGATTAAGTATGGCTTAAACAATTTTTTTAGTATTTTTCATAACCATATGTATAGAAAATATATCTTTATATAAATATAAAAACATAAATATTTTTGAGTATATTTGATAACCAGAGTACATTTGATAACCAGATTTGATAACCATTTCATTAACCAGACAATGAAACAATTATTGAGTGCATTTGATAACCAGAATATATTTGATAACCAGAATATATCTGATAATCAGATTAAGTATGGCTTAAACAATTTTTTAGTATTTTTCATAACCATATGTATATAAAATATATCTTTATATAAATATAATAACATAAATATAAAACCATATAAATATAAAACCATATAAATATAAAACATATAAACATAAAAACATATAAATATAAAAACATATAAATATATATGCATATATGTAAATGCATATATGTAAATATATATATGTGTAGAACATCCCCCCCACATATATATATATATATATAAAAATATATCCCACATATATATGCATTCTAGCTCACAGAAAAGATAAACACAACACATTGTCTAGGGGTTTAGAAGAAATTTAAGCTTTTAATAAATCAAACCTCATTATGAAAATATACATCAGCTCACTGCCAAAAATGTAATATTGCTGAACTCGAAAAAACACTGAGTTGAACGAAACCTTTTAGTTAACCTGGGTTTAAATAAGTCGATATTTAAGAGGCGGCTGCCCTGACTGGGGTGTTTTGCAGGTTACATCCGCAACACCAGCAGCATCTCCCCCCGCGGTTACTCCTCCAGCTCCACCCCCCAGCAGTCCAACTACAGCACCTCCAGCAGCAGCATGAACGGCTACAGCAACGTGCCGATGGGCAACCTGGGCGTGCCGGGATCGCCGGGCTTCATCAACGGCTCTCCCTCCGGATCCCCCTACGGATGTACGGCCTGGGCGCCCACCCGGAATCCCCAAACCCTCCGGAATTCCCAAATCCCCCTGAATTCCCAAATCCCCCTGAATTCCCAAATCCCCCTGAATTCCCAAATCCTCCGGAATTCCCAAATCCTCCTGAATCCCCAAATCCCCCTGAATTCCCAAACCCTCCAGAATTCCCAAATCCTCCGGAATTCCCAAACCCTCCAGAATTCCCCAATCCTCCTGAATTCCCAAATCCTCCTGAATTCCCAAACCCTCCGGAATTCCCAAATCCTCCTGAATCCCCAAATCCCCCTGAATTCCCCAAAAGTGGCAGCGAGTGGCGGATTTAGTGGGGAGGGTCCCATGTGGGGTCTGGGGGGGTTTCAGTGCCAACAAAAAATGTTGGTATTTTTCAAGAGGAGTAGAGGAATAGGTGATATTATTTCTTTTTTTCCCCCCTTCCTTTTTAAATCCTTCTGTAATTAATATTATACATTATTGCGTATTAAAGTATATTATTATCCTTGGATCTTCGTTCATGAAGCCTAGCCATGATCATGATATTATTATCATCTATTTTATCATATATCATTATGGATTATAGATTATGGATTGTAGACTCTCTCCTTTGATGACTTGCAGTATTCTGGTCTCCTCACCCTTCATTTTAAAAGATTTAAGCACTCTTTTCTGAACTATTTAATATAAAACCCTCTGTGCTTCAGACTTTAATTAGAGTCACTGTGAGAATGAGACCTTCTTGTAGAGCTACAACGAGTGATCAGACAACAGACATTTTCAGCAGCTCAACCAAACTTCTACAGTTGCTTTTCTGATGAAAAAAAAATCACTTTTTTTTTTCTCATTTGCAGTGATGTCCTCAAGTCCCACAGTTGGCTCCTCCAGCACTTCTTCCATCCTTCCATTCTCCTCCTCCGTCTTCCCTGCTGTCAAACAGAAGAGTGCCTTTGCTCCTGTCATCAGACCCCAAGGGTCTCCTTCCCCTGCCTGCTCCAGTGGCAATGGAAATGGGTTTAGAGGTAAGAAATGCTCTTAACTGATATTAAATCCCTGGCCTGGGCAAACACAGCCACCCTCTGCAGGCCACAGGGCTCAGCAGTGAAAACCTGCCCGGTGAACTGGGTTAAAGCAATAATCCAAGTTTTCCTGTTTGGTTTTAAACCAACGGGGTCCAAACACCCGTTTAGCCCGAGAAGGATCTGAGCCAACGGTGCAATTCAATCACAGACTGGGTTGGGTTGGGATGGACCCTAAAACCATCCCGTTCCAAGTGGCAGGGGCACCTTCCACTAGAATATAGAGGAATAGCAGCTCTTTTGTGAGGAATGGCTTCTCCCCAGGCTGGGGGGACTTGTTAAACACCAGTTAATACTCAGCTCAGTGCAAAACAGCCCCGACTCGAAACCTGCTGCAAGGTTTAGGCTCAGCCCGGGAATTGAGCCCCACAGCCCATTTACAGCCCTTTTAAAGGTGATCTGCAAACCAAATGTGGGCAGCAAGATAAGAATAGGAACCTGTGCTCAATTCTTGCTTTTAACAGGCTGAGGGGGGGAAAGGCTGTGGCACATAAATATGCTCCAAGTCTCCATAAAAAAAAGCCTTTATAGGGCCTGAGAAGTCATCTGGCTCCTTCAGCCTTCATTGGAGATACCAGGGAAAACACAGCTCTGGGAATTGAGCCCAGCAGAGAGCCAGTGGTAATTCTAAATGAGCCCTACAAACCACACCTGCTGGGGTGGGGGGGATATAAATCCTTAGCTGGGCCACAGGGTCTCGCAGAAGCTGTGATTATTTGATGTCATAAGGAAATTCGAAGTGTGCTGAACGAAAACAATCCCACTTTTAAAAGCCAGCCCAGGGAATTCTGCGACAGCTTCTTCCCCTGCCCCATATTCCATGAAAATCCACGTTTTTCTAGGACCATCTTCTCCCCATTAATGGGATTATTAAATCCATTGATCTGCCCATGTAAATCCACAGGTATTGTGTTGGCAGGGAATATAATTTCTTTTTGCTGTTTAAGGAAGATGAAAAGAAGGATTTGGGGCCATTTTTTAAACTCCAGGTATAGAAAGTTTTGTTGGCCCGACAGTTGTAGATATTTATTGAAACTACTTAGAAATGAGTTTAGATAAATGGCTCCAGAATTTATTGACCACATCCCTTTGTTTTTGTGGGGTTTCTACTCGTACATCAGCACAAACATCAATATATTAATTTAAGGAGTGGTGGTTCCTTCACAAACACATCTGCCCAGGGTTTGTTACGCCAGGTCCTTGGAACTCCTCAGCTATTCCAGCCATGGATGCAAATTCCAAGTGAAATATTGAAATGGATGCAAGCTGGGGAGCACATGCCTTGGAAAGGCTCCAGGTACACACAGCCTGACATCCAAATCAACGTTCCCACAGTGCTGACAGACACATGTGGCCAAAAAGTCAACGGGAGGCTCCCAGAGAGGCTTCTTGAATGGACTTACTGTGCTGAGGCAGTGGGAGATGGATCATTTCTGCCATCCCCCTGTGCTGTAAACCAGGAATAGCTTGTGCTGGGCATGTAATTCATTATTTATTTACTGCTCTATCAAACATGGGCATCAGCAAAGAGAGCTGGAGGTGGAATAGCAAAAGCACAGGGCAAGCAGTAAATATATGCAGGTCCCTTCCCAAAGCCCACGAGGGAAGGGTTTTGACATTACCTCTCCATTTCCCCACCCACAATATGTGGAAAACATCCCCATGGGGATTTTTTTTTAGCTTTAATTAATGTTTGGGGTGTGTTTTGGCTACATCCTACTCACTGCAGCCTGTTGCAAGGAGGAGATTTGAAACCCTAATATGTATGCTCTAATTCTATATTTCTTATTAGTAGTTATAGCCATAGTTGTTATTATTGTTATTATTATTATTATATCCATTAATTAACACCAGCCCCTCAGAGCATGCCATTCTACTTACAAGCACTAATGAAAATCCAGAATATAACTTCCATGTGTGGTAACCACAGCAGTGGATTAACCACAGCCTGGATTAAAACCAGTCTAAACAGAAGCTTCATCCTTGGACCAGCATTCCCATTTTTCCAGCAGTTTACAGGGAGAGGGTTTTTTTTTTCCCAAAATGTATTTTTGGAGAATTTGGTGATGCTTAAAAGCTGCTGGGGGTGGTAGGAGAGCTGATAGGAAATACGTGTATTATATACTTCTATACTGTATATATATTAATACTATATTAATACTTATAATACTTCTACTATATTAATACTTCTAATTAATAGTAATATTTTAATACTGCTATTTTATATGTAGAATCATATATATATATAAAACATATAGAAGTATTAACTAAGCCTGAAACTTGCACCTCTGCTGACTTTGGGCTGCACAACATCCAAGCCATGTGGGATCCCCTCGGATAACCCCCCATGCCATGTGGGATCCCCTTGGATAACCCCCCATGCCATGTGGGATTCCCTTGGATAACCCCCCATGCCATGTGCTCCTGTTTCTCGTGTCTCACCTGCCATCTGCTCCACATTCCCCCAGTGTAACAGCCCGTGGTAGGTCGGGAAGCAGCAGGAATTCCAGGCTGGCCCCCTCTGCCTTCCCTGTGCTCTCCAAAATTGGGAGCAGGTGATCCCAGCACAGCAACCCTGAACTCCCCTCCTGTCCCTGTCAGGGCTGTTTCTGGAGGGCCCTGGGAAGATCAGAAGCGATGGGACACAGGGATAAAACACAACTGCCCAACCCACTCACCTCACTGATGGGAAAAGCAGGAAAATTGGAACCTGCTGGAGCTGATTCCCTTTGGCTCAGCACGTGAAAATGCAAAGCTCAGTTCCAAGGAATAGCTGGCAAAGCCCAGAAGGGCAGATGTTCCATGAACCACCAGATCCTGGCCAATCCTAAAGGTATTGCCCTAAGGAACAGCCTCCATTTGCACTATTCCCTAAATAAATCCAGGTGTTTATGCTGAAGGATCTAATTATTAGTATCTTGTCTGGATGAAGTGTCAGCAGCACTGGGGATTTCAGCCCCCTTTCCATTAAAAGGCTGGGAAAACAGGTAATGGGAAAAGGAGTTGCTCTGAAAACCTCGTAAGGGGTGGGATTTGGGTGTTCCAGCCAACACTTCACACACAGCATTTCAAAATAACTCTCAGCAGAGACTCTAACCAGGTAAAAAAATGACAGGACCATTTCCACGTTGTCAGCAACGTGCTCCTGCCTGAACCAGAATGATTCCAGAGCCCAGACAGGGATTTAGGGCTGCAAATCATATATAAATTATGTCAATATACATGAAAAGTATGTATTTATCATCTGATTAAATTTGATGCCTTGGAAGGGTCAAGCACATTTTCCTGCCCTGTTTGTTGGCACAGACTGCTTAGAAACAAATCAAACCTGAAGTGTTAGCAAGAAGTTTGAAACATCTCTTTTAACTAAACACAGTTTTAATAAACAAATTATTTTTCATTTGTTGGGATGGTAATTTGAGTAGCTCTTCCCATTTCACAGGCTAGACAAGAGCTTCATTTTTAAGGAGAGAAAACAAAAATCTGCCTTTTTATTAGGAAAAAATTCCTCCCTGTCAGGGTGGTGAGGGGCAGGGATGGAATTCCCAGAGAAGCTGTGGCTGCCCCTGGATCCCTGGAAGTGTCCAAGGCCAGGCTGGAGCAACCTGGGATGGTGGAAGGTGTCCCTGCCCATGGCAGGGGGTGGCACTGGATGATTTTAAGGTCCCTTCCAACCCAAAGCATTCCAGAATTCCATGATTCAGCACTAAACCCTCTCCCTGTTGTCACCAAATGCCTGTTGGAATTTGCAGGGAGTCCTTTCCCACTCCAAGGCAGCATTTTCAAAGGCTACTTGTGCCCACCAGGCTTATGATCATTATTAATTACACCCATTAGAGGTGCCCATCACCACAGCATCTGGGTACTGCCCCTGTTTGATTATTTATTTATAAAAAAATTCTCCAACCTTGTGACAATTTTAATCAAGTGTTTCAGCTGATAATTGCAAGCTGTCAAGGTTAATACAATAAGGCTCATCTCTAATTCTTTTTCCATTTCCCTCCAAGAGGAAAGAAAAAAAAAGAAAGACCCTCTGGGATAATGCCAGTGGTTTCTATATTCCCAACTCATCAGGGAGTGTCCTGCATTGAACCACCTTTATTGAAAAGTTACATCGATTCAATATATAGTAATACAGGCAAAAATAATTACAGCTTTGCTTGCAGTGTAAGACCTTAATCCAAACCTCACAAACATTCAATAAAAAGCCATCCAGGCTGGGAATCGGCTTTTGACAGTGCAGCCCCACCGGGGGGTGGAGGTGGGGTGGAAATGGGCAGGGGAGGGTGTGTGAAAAGAGAGAGGAGCACAGAGCAAAGCCTTTAGATGAGCTGGGGGAAGCCAGGTGAGAATTCCAGGCAATATTCCCTGACTGACTCGTTCTTTGTTGCAGCGGGAGGTGAGGTGGCAGCAGGAGATGAAATGCCAGGGACACGATTCGGCTTCTCGGTGTTATATTAAAGTCTTGCCTGAGTTTGTGCTCTGGCAGGTTCATCCCAGCAACTTCCAAGGTGCTCTTACAGCCTGGAATGGCAAAAATATTTGGGCTGAGGGTGCAAAAGAGAGGAGAGGAAAATAGGGACTTCTGCTTGCCCAGGAGGAAAGGAAGGGAGGGAAATTAGGGATCCCCAGACCCGAGGGGTGACAACATACCCTGAGTGCAGTTCTGCTGTTGCCAGCACTAGTTTCAGTCCAGGACTGCTGGATAATCATGGAATCAGGGAATACTTTGGGCTGGAAGGAACCTTAAAACCCATGCAGTGCCACCCCCTGCCATGGGCAGGGACACCTTCCACTACCCCAGGCTGATCCAACCTGGCCTTGGACACTCCCAGGGATCCAGGGGCAGCCACAGCTTCTCTGGGCAAACTGTGCCAGTGCATATTAGGGTTTTTAAAAAATAATTGATATTTTTAATTATACAGTAAAAAATGTACTTTCCCTTCAATCTAATGAACTTCCCAAAATTCTGCATCTTCAAGAATGGAAATATTTTTAGGGAGGTGTGGCAGAAACTCAGGCTCGGTCTTTGCTTCGGTTTGCTGGCAGATTAAAAAAAAAGCAGAAATAGCATTGATAACAACAAGAAAAAAAGCATTTATGCCAACATGGACTTAGTCCCTTGGGAGCAGAGTTTAAACTACAGTGGCAACAGACCCTGGATGTCTGAAATGAAGCCATTCTTAGCTCTGCCAGGGGCTGCAGCAGCCACAGGCTGAGCCCGTGCCAGGAGAAAAGGTTCCCCCAGGCAGGGACTGTGCAGGTGCTCCTGGATTTGCTTCAGGCAAAAGACCTGGGCCAGGTTAGTCAGACACAGAGTTTAAATTCTGGGAGCCAACCTGGCTGATTTTGCCTGAGGCAGATCAGGAGGAGCCTGTTCCTCTGGGATACCTGTGGGAAGCACCAGTGACTGAGGGAACACACTTTCCTTCCCTCTTCCACGCACCTTCCCTCTTCCACAGCCCAGAGGAGTCTGGAGCAGGGCAGCAATCCAAGGCTTCATCAGGTTTCCAAGGCATGTGGTGAATCCACAGGGAGAAGGCTCTCCAGTGACCATCAGGATTAATTTTAGGGCTTGGGGGTGAGGAGAAGGAAAGAGCAGCCTCTTGGTGTTAGCAAAACATCTCTCTTCCAATGCACTCCCCCCTCCCATAAAAAACCCCCACAAAACCTAACAGGCACACAAATGTTTACCTGCTTTATTTAGGGTTATGTATGTAGGGTTTGAAACTCTGAAAAAAACCAACAGCAAATTCCTAAGCAATTACAAAAATAGATATTTGACTTGGGGCTGTTTGGTTTCACTTTCTCTTTCAGCTATCTGCTAAAATTGGCAGGGACTTTAGCCCCAGTCACTTAGAAGGTATAAAAACATTTATTTTCCTATTGTATTAAATCCACAGTTGTTTGCAAACACAGCTCCAATAAAAGACTGGTGTGAGCTGAGGAACTTGCCCCAGGCATTTTTTTAAATGCTCAGGACGTGAGGGTGAAATGAATTCTCAGGGGACAGGGCTTTAAACACGTGAATAATCCCACAAATTTCAGGGATCATAAATCTTTGCAGGATTAGGACCTTGCACTGCACCGAGGCCCCTTTGAAAATCTGAGTCACTCATTTGTTATATAAGGACATATAAACTTAAAGGGGGAGAAATCTGAATTTTTGGGACAGTTCTGAGCAGTGTCCGTCTCCAAGGAGATGGAGTGTCCATCTCAGGAGATAAGGATGCAAAAATGGGCAGATTTTCCTGAAAATACACGTAGTGAGAGGTGAATTAATCCTCTTTTACTCATTTAATACCCACGGTGGGCCTTGGCTTTTCATGGAATTGTGGAATGTTGGGGTGGGAAGGGATGATCCAGTGCCACCCCTGCCCTGGGCAGGGACACCTCCCACCAGCCCAGGTTGCTCCAACCTGGCCTTGGACACTTCCAGGGATCCAGAGGCAGCCACAGCTTCCCTGGGAATTCCATCCCAGCCCCTCCCCACCCTCCCAGGGAGGAATTCCCTCCTTTTGGTGACTCCACTCTGAGATAACCCATTGCCATCGCCTGTGTCACGGTCAGTTCTCACCATCTCTGTTCTCACTCCAGCATAAAACCATCACAAGACACCCAATCTCACATTTAACCCCAAATCAGGCCCCTCCTGACTGCACACAACGGGCTGAAGGGCTCAAAGATCCTTTTGTTCCACAGCATTTTGCCCCAATTTCATCTCTGTCCATTTTCTTTTGCAGCCATGACTGGTCTTGTCGTTCCCCCGATGTAAGGAAGGGGCACTTTTGCTCTTCTCCTTCTTCCCTTTCTTCCTCTTTTTTTGTTTTTTTTTTTTCCCCCCATTTTTCTTTTACAGCACAAAACTACTTATTGTGATGGACCACTAAAAAGGAAAAAAAAAATAGCACTACAAGCTCCTTTTTTGGGGGGAAAAGCCAGGCCCAGGAAAACAAAAAAAACAACAACAACAAAAAAAGGAACATTTTTTTATGGATTGGACAAGAGAGAAATCTGCATCTTTCACCTGTTTCATGTTTCTGACACATCCACATCAACTCCTCAAACACTGGAATGAAGAATCAGCCAGAGCCAGGATGGACAAGAGTTGGCAGAACGGAATCAGAAATGCAAAGTCTTTCCTGGAAGACACGAGACCTTCCTAAGATTTGTAAAATATTCCAAGGGAAAAAAAAAAAAAAAGAAAAAGAAATTGGCAAAAAAAAAAAAAAATGATTCAAGCTTGATATTTTGGATACAATTTGTTTTACTTTGTAGGGGTAAAAAGCTGAAGTTTCTATTTTCTATGGAGCCTTTCAGATATCGATTTAGTTTATGCAGAAAAAAAAAAACAATTCAACAAAACAGGGTACCAGCATGAAAGAATTTCTAGGACAAAACTGACATGAATGATGGAACTTTGGTGTATGTGTGTATTTGCTTATAGTTTAACCTCTTTAAAAAAAAATGTAAGATGTTTTACAATTATTTAAATAAATAAACTTGTAACTTATTGTATGTAGAGGTAGAAATTAAACCCTTTTTTGGATTTTTTCCTCCAGCTGTACAATGAAGAAAGACGATGCAAAAATGTAGTGATAAGTTTGAGATATATTATTACTGCTGCAATTGCTCCTCACTTTTCTCCTCCCCTCTTACTGAATTCATGTGCAAGGATGTATAGGATTCTTTCTGATTAACAAAAACCCCTCACAGACTTTTACAGGTTAATTGTGGTTAATTCATGTATGAATTTTCACCCTCCTCGTCTTCCCACCCCCCCCTCACATTTTTTTTTCAGTCTCAATTAAAATATTCAGGTACTAAAGATGAACTGCTAAGTCTCAAAGACCCAACTGGTGAGCGAGTGGCACTTAGGGATTGGAATGGATCAGGTTTTTCATGAGGTCCTGAGATTATTTTATAGATTCAATGTATGAATTAGGAGGGAAAGGGTTGTCTGGGGTTTTCCATGTAGTTAGAACACCTTAAGTTCAGTTATACTTCATATTAAGGGTGCATTTATAAAGGGTGAATATGTATTTGAATAATTTATGCACTTTTATCCTGAGTCATTAAAAATGGTAAGTATTTTCCAGTTATATATTGAAGTTCATAGAGGTAATTGATTGCTTTGGATTGTTCTGCATTTTAGGGTTAAAAAAAAAAAAAAAGAAAGAAAGAAAGAAAAAAAAAAGTTTAGTTCTCCTTTGCATCTCCTCTCCTGAAATTGGAAGGTGAGAACAAGTCTGACAAAATAAATCACTGCAGAGACCCCACTAAAAGCCCACAGTTCACAGTGCATGGAGAGCTGTCCCTCTGGAAACACTTTAATAAATAAACCTGAACCTGTTCTTGCCCATGTGCCCAGGAGTTTTAGGGATGGGTGAGGAAAACTGTGTCCTTGGTGATCCTTATCTCTGTTCTGATGATGTTCTGCACGTGGGATGGTGCAGCTGGGACCACTTGGAGCTTCTTTTCCCAGGGCAGTACTGATGGCAGAAATGTATTTAATGATTTAAATGTGCTTAAGAAACACGGGATGTGTTTCTTAACCAGGGCAGGAGAGACAAACTGGGCTGCTCTGCTCATTCCTGAAGATACTCCACTTGTTGGGAAGGAGTTTTGTATCCCTGATGGGTTGGGAGGTTTGGCAGGATCTTCATGAGGTGCCTTTTCAGTGCTGTTCTATTCCATTTTCAGAGTGGGGAGTGGGTTTATTGCCCTCTAAAACTCAAGGCCTGGTTTATCATATCAGCAAAAACGACAACTAGGAGTGATTTTAAAGAGAGATTTGGTGGGAATAATGTGTTTTTAAGAAGCATGAGCATAGTCAGGGGCTTCCAGCCAGGCTGTCTGCACTCCAGGAAAGATGAAATAAAACAATTCACCTTTGTGATTGATGCTGTGGGTTCTTTGCCTGCCCTTTGTGCCATCAAGGATTGGGCAACCAGCAACCCCAAAAACCAAGTGATCCCTGAAATCTGAAGGAATCCCAAGTTTTGGGAAGCCTGGAGTGTCACTGCAGGTTCACCTTTAATAGCACAGCAGAGCACAGGGTCTCACCTGGATATTCAGAACAGCAAAACAGCCACAAAAAACCCCTCCAACCCCAAAAATATTTCATACATTCAGAGGTACCAACGTCCCAGCAAGAGTGGGAGGTCTGAATTCGTGTTTGGAATCGGGCATAAAGAAAAAAACCAACAGATTGAGGGTTATTTGGGATTAAAACTTCCCTGAATTTCAGTGAAAACTACATTGAGCCCTATATTAAAAAAATTATCTTGGATCAGGCTCATTTTTATCATATTCCTTCCTCTATTTTGACCTACTAAAACACCCCAAACAGCTCCAAAGCATTACAGTGGTGGATTTTTTCCCCCTGCCCTTCTCTGCACAGGCTCCTTCTAAAATTTATCATCAAATAGACTCAAAACCCCAAAGTACAACAAATGTTCCGGATCAACAGAAATTTCTACACCCCCCTGATACTTTAAATCCTCTCACTTTTTTTTATTATTATTATTTTTAACAAATAAGATTTTCATTACAGAATCTCAGTCAGAAAGATTTCCAAATAAAAAAAAAAATAAATAAAAAATGGAGATATTTCATAGCAAAAACCCCTTCTGTTCATTGTCCAACCTTCTTTTTTATTATTGCTTGGTCAGCACAGGCAGGTGACAAAGATCCACCACATCACTGAAGGCTTGGGAAGATTCAGGGGAAAAATTTACAGGCTGGCAATAAAAAAAAAACCACCCAGGAAAGTTCCTGAGACATTCCACATTCCTTTCACACTTCAGTTGGTTTTATTAGCTCTGTCCAGTTGCTCAAGTTGCCACGAGGCCAAGTGAAAAGGAAAACCTCCCTAAAAAGCTGCTCCAGGTTCTTGCAGGAAGAGACACGAGTGGAGCTGCCTGTGTTGATGCAAACATGGAAAAATGATGAAATCTGGTTTGATTTGAGCCCAAAAATAAATAAATAAAAAAAGAAAATAATTAAACATGGGAATGATTTAGAACATGAGTTTGGCTGAGGTGTGGAAATCACAGTGCTTGAGATGAGGGGAGAACTGACTGGGACCTTCCCAGAGACAAATGTGTGTAAATAAACCCAACCCTCGACCACAAAAGGAGGATTTTGGCAGTGGCAAAAGCACCCAACAAAAAATAATGTAAAATTTGATGTGTTAGGATTGGGGTTTTTTCCCCAATGTGATGAGCAAATCCTCTTTTAGTTCTGGCTGTCAAAACTTTGCCACTAGAAAGGTGAAAGTGCTGCAATAGGTAACTGCAAATCTTACCAGAACTTTGGGAGAGTACATTTTATTTCCTTATTTATCTTGGTATAGGCATCTTACTCTCCCCCATTTCTTTGCACACTTCCAATATGCATGGTTTTTAAAAACCTTCTGTAAATTAAGGCCTCATTTCTCCCTCCTGTATAGTTTTGGGGTTGGTTGGTTGTTTTTTGGGTTTTTTTTTTTTGGTTTCTTTGCTTTGTCAGTTATCCACAGTATGAAGTTGCTATGCACAGAGCTTTTGTAAAGATGGCTTTTTTTTTTGGTTGGTTTGTTTTTTTTTTTTATTTTATTTTTGTTGTTTTGTTTACTGTTTTTAATGGTCCTACTTATGGAAGAATATCTTGTTTGTAAAATGAATATGTTTACTTCAGTTTTAAACTTTAAATTATCCTAACAAAAAAAAAATAAAATTTTTGTACTGTAAACAAAGGGGGGGAATTATCTTAATTTCAGCACCTTCAGTGTTCTTTCTCATCTTTATGGGTCACTCAGGGCAACAGTAACACTCCAAAATTATAATTATATGATGGGAGGGTTTTTAAACACAAGTTTTCATGTTTGGCTGTTAAACATCCACACATAATCTGGTAGAGCCTGCTTTGGATTATATTGCTCATGGAATAAAGTAATATTTTTGTGACAATTGGCCAAAGCCCAAAAACAAAAAACAATCCTGGGACTGACTGATCCTGGACTGGATTTGGGCTCCTTGGTCCTGTTTTAGGCACTGTTTTTGTGCACAACCCTGAGCAAACAACACATTTAGGCTGCAGAGTCACACTGGCTCAAAAAAACCCCCAAATAAAGTGTGTTTTCATCCCTCTTGATCAGTGAACACTTCAGTCACAGGGATATATAAACCAGAGAACTGAAAAGTTCTTGGGAAACTGTGATTGACTCTCTAAACCAGGAATATTCCATTTTCTCGAATGAAAATTACTGGAAAGGTTCAACCAACTGAAAATTTGCATTATGAAAGCCACTTCTCCTGACATTTTTTTTGACTAAGGACAGAATACGAGTCAGTGTTGAAACCACTGCCAGATGTCAGTGAAAGCATCTGCAAACATGAGGCACCACCAGCCAAAAGCTGAGGGAAAACCAGGGATTTTTTGGTGATCTGCATCAATTAGTCCTTCCAGGAGAAGGTGCAATTAGTAGATGACCTTCATGGCAGCAGTGAAACCCAAGTTGCCCACTGTCCTGGTGAAATATCCTTCATCTCCTCTGGAACAGAGGCTCATTCTACTGGAAATCTGATTCACCTCTTTCCCCCCCTGCCCCCCCCAGAAATCCCAGCAGTGTATTAAGTGCTGATTTTAGTGATAAAACCACCAGTTCCTGTCAAAGAGATTCTCAGCCTTCAACAGTGACCCACTGTTCAGACCAGCCAGGAGGTTTGTTGTGCAGATGAAAGCTGGAGATCTGCTGTCCCATTCCTGCTTTGCTGCCCCTTTTAAGGACTTGATGACGTACAGATACAACATGGGCTTGTGGGGTGTTACTGGTGTCGCCTTCAGAGCTGTCCTGGGGTCTGAGCAACTTCCAAAGGGGATACATGAGATTTTCAGGAAAAAAAAATTAAGTTCTTCAGTCAAAAACCCCCCTACAAACAACTGTCTCCTACCCCAAGCAGCTTAGGCTATGCAAGACTATGTGCACTGAAAGAGAATCTCTATTAAAACACCCCAACAATCTCTCAGATCAGGTACATTGTTGTGGTGAACCCGTTCCATTATCGATCTTCCTCCATCCTTAAAAGCCAGGGGGAAAAGATTTTCTTGGTCCACATTAAGACCAACAAAGGCCTGAAACCTTCAGCCTTGTGCAGTCCTTGGCTCACTGGGTTTGGCACCAAGATCTCGTTGCTGAGCCCCCCTCTGAGGGAAGAATTTAATGCCACTTGTCCCATCAGACGTAGGAATTGCCCCTTTCCCAAAGGCAAGGCAGGTGGGTGGCTGAGAGTTTGAAGAGGAGCAGGAACACCAAAGGAACAGGGATGATGGGAGCTCTCCTGTGAGTGATTCTGCAGGTTGTCTGGGCAGGCTGGGCACAGCTGGCAGGTTCAGAAAGGCCTTCCAGAGCAGCACATCCTCTCCCACCCTTTTTGTTCCCCTTTACAGGTCTTTTCTTGGTGACTCTCGGTAAAAACCTGGTTTTCACTTTAACAAACAGTGAAACAAAAGCCACTGGTCCAGCCCCGAGGAGGGGGAATTGCCAGAGCAGTTAAAATATTTATCTCCCTGACAACCCACAGCTGCTGAGGTGCAAAGATCTGAAGCTTTAATGTGCAGTGGGTTAGTTAAGTAGGAATGTCTCATTAACTCCACGTGCAGGACTGGATTAACCAGCAGCTGGTGGCCCTGGCAGAGGGTGCTGACAGAGCAGCCAGGACAGAGCCAGCAGGGAGCAAAAAACATCAGGGGAGATCAGGGCAAGGGGAAACCCAACACTTCCCCCTCCCAGAGAGGAAAGCACCAAACACTGTCCCGTGCAGGCAATATTAGAAGGTTGGGGGAAGCACCGCAAGGGGAGGGTGGGAAAGGGAAATCTGAGCTGTCCTGCCTTGGGTTGGTGCAAAGTTACAGCAATAACAAAGAGCTGGGGATGGGGAAACTCCCAACCTGCCCTTTTCCAGGTCCTTTTCTGCGGGGAGACGTGGATGGAACATGTTGTTTCCTTGTTGGTTTAGCAAGGTTTATACTTTGTGTACTTGGGGGAAACTCATCCAGCTCATTTCTTCGTGGTCAGACTCAGTCCAGAGTGGACACAGGGGTTGTTGCTACTCAGCTTTGAACAGCAATTAGTAACTGCCTCCATAATGAGGTGTTTGTTGTCATCTTGCCACCATTAAAATCAGTGGCAGCTTCAAACTTCACAGTGAATTAATAGTGTTAACCAGACCCACTTTTGTGTCTCCTGCCTGTCTCCTTGTCTCAATGCTCATATCAAGAGGCCACTTCCAAGGGTGAAACCCTGATGGTGAAGACTAGAAGGAGCAGTTTTAATGAATTCAGGGTAGACTTGGTTAGGAATTATATATATAGCAATTGTTCCTGATGCTGTGCTCCTTGGTTTAAGTGGCTGAAACAATATTCCATAAGAAAGTGGTGTTTCTGTAGGATTGGGATGGAGAAGGACTTCTCCCAACACCTCACTGCCATTGCAGGAACTTGATTGGAATTTACCAGCAGGGTCCCTGTGACACTGCAACTGCTGCAGTCATTTCTTTGTCTTTAAAATGCCATATAATTGCTAATGTAATTAGTGATGTATACAGAGGGGGCCCGTGCAATTACCAAGTCCTAAGATCAAGTAATTAATGTTCTGTCAACAAAACAGCAACTGTTTCATTAACAACTGTCTGGGTTTGAAAACAGATCAACTCAGAACGTACCCACTTGGCTGAGTTTGGCAACAGCAGCGAATTCAAACCCAAAACACACCAGGCGAGATCGGCTGCACGTGGAAAGTGGGATTGAGCCGTTCTCCAGCTCCAGCTCCCAGTCATTCCCCCTTCCAGGGAGAGGAGGAGTCATCAGTCCTGCTCAGGGAGACAGGGCTCACAGCTGTGCAGTCTGTGCTGGCAACTGATGTCCCCGGTTTTATGAACAATCTCGAGTATTACAGACTTGCAGAGGGTTTGAAGGACCTGCAAAGGTTCATTGAGCCTTGTGGGATTTCGGGTTTTGGTCTCTGATTTTGCTGTCCCAGTACTTTACTTCATGTTCCCAAGGTTTTCCCTACCACCACCACGGCCCAGAGCACCTTTCTTAATGTGGCAGGAGGAGATGCCCACCTTGATCTGATGTTTCACTCTCCATTTATAAAATTAATGGTTTTACAAAGAGGTTTTTAACAAAGGTTTACCTCGTCCTATTCCTCACAGGTCTTTTTTGACAGCTCAGAGCCCTCAAAGTGTTAACCAGACCCACTTTTGTGTCTCCTGCCTGTCTCCTTGTCTCAATGCTCATATCAAGAGGCCACTTCCAAGGGTGAAACCCTGATAGGTGAAGACTGGAAGGAGCAGTTTTGGTCCTACACAACTCTGCTCTCTGCTGTGTGACCTCCAGCACCATCTACTGGTTCTGGATCTCCCAGTTTACAGTCGAGGGAGGGATTCCAGGTCCAGTTCTCCCAGGACACAACACAGGCTCAAGGTCCACACCTCAAATTTCCAGGGTGGGAATGGTCCCTGCTCCCTCAAAGCCAAACTTAGTGGGAATGGTCCTTATCCCCTCCATATCACACCTGCTGGGCAAAGAGCATTTGCAGCACCCCTGCCCTTAGCCCAGGACAAGCTCTGTGCTCCATGGCCACCTCATTCCCCCAGGAGATGCAATTTCCATCCTCCAGGAACTCTCCCTGTTCTCCCAGCACACTTTTCCCCTGCCTCAGGCTGCCCAGGACACAGCTAACCCAGCCAGGGATGCTGGGGGAGGATGGAATGAAGCAGCAGGAGCAGGAGGGATCAAGGAGGATTTCCGGAGAGATTTGCAACACAAACAAGCACGAGGAACTCTAAAAGTACACAATTTTCCCTCCTGTCATTTTATTACAGGGTAATTAAAGAACACTTTAAAACTGTGATTAATAGGCTTTTTAGCTTCAGAGAAATCACATCTTTGATGTCAGTTGCTTAAACATTCAGTTGACTTTGCCATTGAGGAATGGAAATAAATAAAGAATGCCAAGGATGCTTTTTTTCCCCCCTCCTCCTGCTTTTTGCTTGCTATAGGGAAGCTTTGTAACAGTCACCTGGATAAAAATGAGATTCAGGCAACCAAATGATGCCCTAAATGAAACCCTGGGCCAGCTGTGGCGTCACACATGAAGTGTCACGGTGTGGTTTGAGCAGCAGTCAGAGGTTCCCTG
Source organism: Platyrinchus mystaceus (assembly GCA_035041135.1). Classification (NCBI taxonomy): domain Eukaryota; kingdom Metazoa; phylum Chordata; class Aves; order Passeriformes; family Tyrannidae; genus Platyrinchus; species Platyrinchus mystaceus. The sequence continues at coordinate 3,760,852 of JAWWLV010000065.1, read as the reverse complement.
TTCTAGGAAGCTCCAGGCAGCACCAATAGTCCAGATTATCTGATTTTAAGGGGATTAAGGGAAGCAACTGTGACGATCCAGATCCCCAGGCAGCACCAGGTGACTTCACAAGCCTCTCCCTGGGGACAAACACGTGAGGGAACGAGCTGCTCCCTGTGTCTTTGGCAACACCAGCAAATCCCAGATGCCCCAAGCCTGGTCTCCTGCTTGGTTTGAGCCCCTGATGGAAGCAGTGCCTCTCCAGGGTTCTTGGTTTTATTCCATATAACTAGTTTTAACCACAGGTGAATTCACACATGATGGAGAGTTAAGAAATAGGTCAGTTCTAAGTGCCCCTATTTTTCCTTCCATTTAAGATCTGGGCTCCATAACCCCACACACAGACCCTTGATAACCTGCACTACAGGTCTTTTATCATAAAGATTATGGAGGTGTCTAGTCCCACAATAGTGTTTTCAGCTCACTGGCAGCCTGTAGAGCCAATATTTTTCCTCAAAGAATAATTTTTACCTTTTCTCCGTTTCTCCTTTCTCAGCCTTTCCCTTTAAACCCATAATTCTAGAAAAATAAAAAGTAAAAAGGCAGGTCTTAGGGTTTGAGTGAATAAACTAATCTATTAACCTATATGCAAGCATCAGTTTCTTGAAATTTTTTGGAGCTTTGTTGGCTTTTTTCCCCCCTCATTATTCTGTCCTCTTTGCATAAATCCTGCCTGGCACTCCTCCTTCCAAATATTTGTACCCTGTCACACCTATATGCAGATTGAAAATTATGGATGCTTTTCCTTCAGTTGCTCCTGGAAGAAAAAGGGAGAGGAGGGAGGAGGGGGAAGAGCCAAGTTTAATACTCTACAGTAGCACAAACCTCCTGGGCATAAAACATGGTTCAGGTAGACACATCTGGTGAAATGCATCACATCAAATTAGTATCAAGGGTATTGAGATTCTAAGCCGACTGGCAGACAATTCCCTTTCTAATGTAGTGCTTTGGAGATTGTTGAAGAAACTTGAATCCCAAATCTCCTGTGCAATGAGTGATATTAAACACGCCTGCTCAAATACTGAAAGTGAAGATCAAAGCCACGGTGGCCAAATTGGCTCTGCAAACAAAGCAAGCCCAGAGATCCCCCAGAGAAGGTGGTGCTAATTTTATCAGATCTCCTTGACTTCTCCCTCCCAACAGTTTGTCATTTAATAATAATAATAATAATAATAATAATAATAATAATAGTCAGAGAGAAATGCATTCTCATTGTTATTGTCAGGAACCTGGTTGTAAGACAAACAAATTCGGTCCTTTTCCAAGTGTGTGCTTTGCAAGGCACCCAACAGCCTTAATGTAGTTAAAATGAAAAATGAGAATGTTTCCCCCACATTTTGGTCCCTGAACCACACACTGACACACACACACACAGTGCCATGAATATTTCAATACAGCTCAGCCTTTCAGATCAATACAGGCAACTCTCAAGTTCTATCGATTTCTCCGAGGTTTGGCTCACAAGGGTGATAAAATATTTCTCAAGTTATGAAACCTGAGCTCAGGAGCTTTTGCTGACACTTCAGCATTTACCAGGCACCACCTCTCTCTCTCTCTCTCTTGCTCTGCCTGGATTTATGACTAAGCAATAAGTCTTGGGAAGGTGGGCACTGCCATCCCACAGGGCCCACTTAGGGTCAAGAAAAAAAGAAGTCAGGATACAGGACAGCCCTTCAGGTCCCTAAACTTCTGTTTTCTGAGGTAATCATTTATTCTTTTCCACATGCCCTCAAAGTCCTTATTCCAAGATTCATTAGCCAGCCAGTGAATTCCCTCTCAGTTACCTCTGTAAGCTGTCAGAAAGAAAGGGACACCAAAGCAGACACCAAATAAAGCAACTCCCTGCTGAGGCAAGGGAGCTAATCCTCTCCATATGGAAAGGAAATATACTTAATTATGTATTTATGCATGTCATTGCAGGCTTATATCTTGTTTCACTTTCATCCACGATGATCCAAACCTATTTAAATACAATGAGTAAACATTTCTGGGTTTACAATAACAGAAACACACGGTCGCCCTTCATTTCCCAACCAATTTCCTTCCAGGACGTGGCAGTTTTTATTTGTCCTGGAGCAGCAGCCAGGGAAGGCAGTCATGGACTGTGATTCCATGGCATGAAGGTGTTTGTAATCCCAAAAACCAGCAGGCAATCACTGGCCTCAGAGAGCTGGAGAGAAGCATTTTGAGATAGAAGATGGAATCTGTGGGTGCTGGTTGCAATATTGCAATTATTCCTTCCCAAAATGGGTATCTCTGCATAAGGAAGGGTTACATTTTTAATCCAGTGGATCCCACACAGTCCAACACGGTGAATCTGGGGCCAAGGTTGTTTGCTGGCCCCCACCAAGAGACCTGTTGCATGTGAATCATGGAATTATAGAATATGCTGAGTTGGAGGGGATCCACAAGGATCATCCAGTCCAGCTCCTGGCCCTGCCCAGACACCCCAACAATCCCACAAGCAAATAACCCTCCATGGACCTCAGTTTCCCTTTGTTCCCTTGTAACTGTCCCACTGTTTACATCACCAATCCCTTGCTGTAAGGAGTGGCTGAATCCCATCCGGGTCAGGACGTGGAAGGAGAGCAGGACGACCACAAGCACCAAACCCTGCCCTGGAATCTACCCAGGCCACATGGAGGTGTTTTAAAAGACAAGAAACACTTTTCAAGGATCAGACATTTGAAATGACATTAGATTTTTAGACTGGAATAAGATGTTTGATCCCATATTTCAAGTTTTTCAAACCAAAAGCAGCCCCTACCACTGGAGGTACCTCGGGGGCAGAAATCCATTTCTCTTACAACCTCCACCACTTCAGGCCCTTCAGCAACTCTGGGCATTCCCATTTGGCTTTTTATAGGGTGGAAATAATTTTGCCTGCATCAGACTGTCCAGAAATACCCAAGGATCAGCATTCCTAATCCCCACACAGAGAATATGAGGAGCAAACCAGGATATTTTTGAATCCTCACCCAAGAAGCGGAACAATGAAATGATCATCCATTTAATTTGGTTTTTCTCTTTCCTGTTGATGCTTTGCACTGCATTATTTTTTTTTTTTTCCATCTGCAGCAATCTGATGGCTGGAAGGACTGCTTCCCACAGCCCCCAAATCCCCTCCCTCATCAACATGCTGCACGTCTCTCCCATTTCATGTGCACTCTCACTTTTGGTGCATTGCCCCCAAGACTCAGCATTTTATATTTTGGCTGCATTAAAAGTATATTCTCCATTTACTGGCCTCAAACAGACTCAAACCCATCCACTGCCACCTCCTCTCTCTGTCCATCCTCTGCTTCCAGAGAAGATAAGCTAAAATAGATACAGTCCCCATATATAAACAAGACTGGAAACAGAGATGCTCAGGAGCATCAAATAACTTCAAATCCTAAAGCATGCAAGTACTTTTGAAGCATCATGCCCCCAAAAGCCTGAATGCAAAAGTGCTAAACAAATAGTTGTTGTGGTGCTTGGTACTTTGAGAAAAGAAAAAAAAAAATCCAGTTAATTATTTAACCTAAGACACAGTTGAGTTTCCTAATTTCTGGCCTTCTCCCCAAAATTATCAGCAAATCTCTTCTGAAATACATATTTTTAAAAGTACATGAATATTGTACTGAATCCTAAGTTGCTTTTAGGTAGTTCAGGAGGATATACTTGTTTAAAGTTATTTTTAATTATTATTAATATTATTTTTTTTTTTAATCCAGTAGCATTGAGGAGCCTTAAGGGCCAGGGACACCTTGTGCTCCCTGCTGTCCCTCAGGTGGCAGGAGACTGTCCCAACCCCTGCCTGTTCCACAGCAGGTTTGAGAGGGGACAAAAGTGCAGAGCAGAGAGACCTGGGCAGATTCACAGGCTCAGGGGTCAGGCAAGAGAGCACCAACAAGAGACATTCCCAGGGCTGCACCTGCAGTGAAAGGAGCCAACAAAAAGAACATTTTCAACCTGACTCACAGAGAAGAGGATTTGTGTGCTTGGGCACTGAGAGAGTTGTACTTCCCTCATCCAGAAAGCACCTGAACTGCAGTCAGACACCTAAAAAATCACATTGCAGAGAGTCTTCCCTGGAGCAGCTTCCCTGAGGGGACAGAGCTTGGCAGGCTTTGCCCAGTTTCCACTTTTCCCTTGTGTCTTTTGACCCTTTAAGACTTTCAGGAAGCTGAACACAAAAATTTTCACTTCCTCAACCAAAACCCGGCAGAGGGAATTCATCACTCCCCTCCTTCAAACACTTCTCAGCAGTTTGAGCAGCACAGCTCCGTGAGAACCAAGAGCAGCTCTGCCTTTCCATCCCAGTTTGCCACTTCCAAGAGCAACTCCATCCAACCCAGCTCCTTCCCTCCCGTGGCACCAATACCTGGGAAGAATCCTAAGTTAGTCAAAACCCACATCAAACCCCCACATTGGCCATCTCTAATCAAATTACACTTCTCAAGCTGTTCGCTCCCCAAACCCCATCAAATGGTTCCTAATATTTTTCCCACAACCGGTGTTAAACTGTAATTGCTCGCTGGATCTTTCTGCCCCTCCTGAATAATTGGTGCTGGAACTGCCACTTTATAGTCCTTGGGAATGTGACCTGTCATTATAAAGCTTCTAAAAATATCAGTTAACACTTCACAATTTTCTCTCCCTTTATTTCCTTCTGCAGCAATGGATGTGCCCTCCCTGGACCAGATACCTGATCTGCCTTGGAGCATAAAACCTTTCAGCAATAATTTCTGCAGTCATTTACGCAGTAACACCTTTCCCGTGCCTGGGAATAGCAAGTCAGATCTTGAATGGATGTAAACTGGCAGAGCTCCACAGATTTTAATGGTTACCTCAGTTTACAGCGCTTGGAGAGTTCACTAAGAATTTTTATGCATTTCCAAGCTCGTTTCTCATTATTTAAAAGGGAAGGCTCAACTGGAACAGTTCATAGAAAATCAAACTCACGTGACAAGGGCAGCTGTTATTAGACAACAGATTGCCAGCCTAAGTGGAGACTGTATTTCAGGACATCTCTAATGAGAGGTCTACTAAAAATATCAATATGCTTAATTATCTCCCTGAACTGGACCTTCAGTTCATAAGCTCAGAGTCTCATCTTCCAGCGTGCCAAACCCCACATTTCCAGTGGCAGATCCTTGGACTGGGCTGTGCAGAAGGAGAGGTTTTGACAGCAGCAGCCACGAGGATTCTCATTTGGAGAAGTTATACCCAGAGTTCCTTTTAGAGGCAAGGACTTGGAGCACAGAAAGTGCTCTGAAAGGCAGGAATTTCCTTGAGCAGTCACAAACTCTTGTGTCTTTTCCCCTCAGCAGATTCTGGGAGATTTTCAGCAGTGGCTGGTGCTCTGATTCCTGTCTCCTAAATCCCTGAGCTGCAGCCACTGCTGTTATTTAAGGTGCTCTAACACAGATATCTCTGCTGCTCTAGACCTGGCAGGCTCTTCCCAGCCATCCCAAGCCACAGTGCCCAGGAATACTTAAGAGAGAGAATATTTAAAGCCCATTTCTTGACCAAGCTCTCTGTGAGAGGGAGGAGGGAATGCCTCAGCCATCCTGTAACTGTACATTCCTCCTTCCCAGCACAGCTCCAAGTGTTCCAGCCCAGCCCCATCCCTCTGTTTCTCAGTGCACACACCACTCAGACACTGAGCTCTGCTATCAGAGGAAGGAGAGGCAGTTTTATCCAGCCCTGTTGCTCAAACTCCACAGTAGGTTGACCCCCTGGCCTTTTCCAGCAATCTTTAATACCCAGTGTTACATGATTCCTCACGGCACTTCTTTGGCGCTGGACAGGGCAGAGGTCAAGGTCTGGAATGTCACCAGAGCTGCTACTTAGGAGGGGAGACAATTAGAGGATTGTCTAGACACTGAGCTCAGGGCTGTGTGTGATAAGCTGCAATCAGCCCTCGGAGGTGATGTAAACAAGCTGCTGAGCTTTCCCTTCCAGCCTCCTCCTCCTGCCTTTCCCGGCAGCTCTTGTGCTCTCCCTCCTTCCCTGCTCTGGTGTGGGACCACAACTGCTCCGAGAGCACTGCGGCACCCTGGCAAAGAGCTGCCCTGCTGCACCTCCCTCAGGTGGGGAGAGATCGTTTATATTATAGCACTGATCATATAAAATACACAATCAGGCACAGGACAGCTTAAGGACTCCCAATCCTAAAATAACACCCGTTCCCTGACAGCCACACAGAGCTGTGGATTCAACCACTTCCAGAAAGGAGCTGAAGCTCAAGCCCAGAAAAGCACATTAAGCCACTGAGTTACTGCATTTTAAATAACCAAACAGACCAAAAATAGCCAGGAAAAGCCATTATTCACGAGCATCTCAGGCTATTTGTCAAATCTAGATTTATATGTTTAGAATTACCAAACCCCATTTATTTATAAATATCACCGTGGTTGATTTCACTGAGAAACACTGATAATGACATTACAGTTCTATAACACCTCTAATTCCAGTGATCTCCAAGTGTTTTATTGTGGCCCTGGTTCACCAACAAATGTAATCACAGAATGAAAATCCCATTTACTCCAACAGAATGTGCTCGAGTGCTTTGCTGAACTGGGGACTAAACTATTAAAATTTACATGCCTGTAAGGCAGGAATTATCTATCCTGGTTCACAGATGAGAGGAAAATGAGGCTTGCAGAGAAACTCCCTCAGACCTCCACTTTGTGATTCTAGGTATGTCCAAATCAAACAGAGGGATGCACAGAATCCAAAAACAACAGACTAGAGGCAGACCCTGTTTTAAAGAGTTTTCTGTGTTCATCCCTGGGCCACAGAGACCAGACTTGTGAGAAGAAGAAACAAGACCATATGGGAGAGATGAGTCCATGGGCACTGGATATATATATATATAGTCTAGAAAAATTATCTTAATTGCTTTTTTCCCTCAAAACGGGCACCCTGGTCTAGTTTTAGACCTGGCACTAACTCAACATGTTCAATCCAAACTTGCCTCTGGGTTCAGGGCAGGATTTATGGAAATCAGAGCCTTTCCAAGCTCCAGGGCCTGCAGGAAAACCCTTGTGGGTGTCTGTCTTACCCAGAGCTGTTTTACAGTTCCTTCTCAAGCAGCACACGATGTCCTGGGAATCCTTCCCCCAAATTTCTAAGTGGGACTTCTGAAGAAACGTGTCTCAGGAGAATCTTCCTTGGGTTTGGCACTGAACCCACCCACAGGTGAAGGGAGGGACTGCTCAGCCCTGTGCTGTGTGGGCACAATCAATAAAGCTCCCAGTTCCCTCCCTCGCCATCCATTCTTGATTTAAAGAGCTCCCAACAACCTGGGACACAACAGCAAACTTCACACAGAGTGAACATGAAGAAAATTCCCTCTTACATCAGCCCAGGGCTGCCCATATCCCACTTAAGAGAATATCCAGGACGTGTTTTATTTACATTCCTCAAATAAGGCACTTGGGCTTTGGGGGTTTAGTGGGTTGGTTTTTGGTTGTTTGTTTTTTTTTTTAAACCACCTTTTGTCAGATGAGTTTGTCTGAAAATTTCTTGTAAAGCCCTGAACAAGTTCTGCTGAGCAAATCCAGGTCTGCATTTACTACTCTCCAAGCTTCCAAGGCACCTTCCATAATCACACCGTGATAGAGCAGTGATATAAAACTGAGGGAAATGAATCAAGGCTGTTCCTATCCAAACCATTAAACGTAAAACTTCTGTTTGTGGGCCTCAGAGGCTTCTTAAAGTGTAAGGAATGTCATCAGCCCAACCATGCTCAGAACTGTGAGTTGTTTAAAGCCTGATGTAGCACAGTTGCTCTTGGGCTCAGACCCACTTAAGTCCTGCCCCACGTGAAGTCAGACGTCCTATTAAAACTGGGAAAGAATGGCTCACTTGAAAAACATCTGTTCAAATGTTCTTTGTTGTCTAGACCACTGAGAGGTTGAGATCCAGGAGTCCAACAAATATTAATTAAAGGCTTGCAAAAGACAGAGAGGAATGCAGATGCAGGAGAAGGCAGTTTCTCCACCAGCTACAGCTCTGTCTGGTCTGAATTCAGGGGGAATTTCTTGCTGGAAAGGGTGGTCAGGTATTGGAAGGGGCTGCCCAGGGAGGTTTGGAGTCCCCAGCCCTGGAGGTGCCCAAGGAAGGCCTGGATGTGGCACTCAGTGCTCTGGGCTGGGGGACAAGGTGGGGACGGGGCACAGGGGGGACTCGATGGCCTGGGAGGGCTTTTCCAACCTGGGTGATCCTGTGATTCTATGAAATGGCCCTGGGAGTCAAAAGACCAGGTCAGAGTCTGCCTGTTCTTTCCTGAAATGCCTGATGGAACGGGAATCCACTCCCTGATAACTTCCACTGCATTCTGAACAATAAAAGATGAATGTTTGTACAGCCTGTGCAGACTTTACAGCAACTGGCTCCACTGAGTGAAAACCTTCAGCAGCCTGTGCTGAGTGTTAAATCAACTTCCACTAGCAGCAATTCTCCTGCAGAAAGAGGCCCTTCCTCCTGCCTTCATCTAATTTGACCCTCAGGGCGTTGGAGCTTTCTCCTCTGCAGCTCTGGCCCATCAGTGCATCTTCTTAGCATCTCTTTTCCCCTTCAACTCATTCACACTCTCTTCAAAACTCAGCTGGAAGCATCTCTTTTCCCCCTTGCCCATGACTCTTAATTTCTCTCTCCCTTGGCAGTTATTTAACTCATTAACTGAATTAATTTTAACCCTAAAGCACTTTGGGTGAATAGATTTTATGAAAGATCTGATACAAAATCAAGTCTTGGGGGCCTTTTTTTGGCACTGGAGGTGCACAAAGGAGCCTCAGTGTAGCTGAGAATCAGACCCTTATTTCACAGATCCTACGTGGAGTTTAATCTCAGTGCGACTCCCAGATTCCATTTAATGACAAAGTGGCTCTTTGATTGATAAAGGTCCCAGGCCCCTGATGCAGACTAAATATCTGAGCATCCTGAACAGTGGAAAAATTATTCTTGGAGCTGTATGAAAACAAGACTCTCCATCATTTTCCCACACATGATTCTTAGAAAAATTCCTTTTCGTTTCAGAATGCTGTTTTATTAGGAAATGTTAAGAGCAGAGTAGACTCCAACACGGTGCTTTTGCCTTTTGCTCTAAGAAGTGGCTGTTTGGCTGGTGAAAAAAAACCCAAAAACCCAGAAAGTCAACACAGAAATAATATGGAAGTTGCCCTACAGAACCTGCCAGCACCCAAAAAGGGGCATTTTCAGCTGGTTGGGCCTAGGTGGTTCCTGAGCCTGAAATGCTTGGGAAAGGAGGATGGAACCAAAGGGAATTATGGCCCTTCAGCACAGCCACACTCTGACACACAGTTGCTGACTCACACCTTTCTGGGACTCAGAATATCCAAACTCATATATATATATATATATATATGTATATATATATACACACACACAATATATATATCTATTGTATGTGTATATACATATGCATATAAAAAGAGATAAAAGCAGCAGGACCACGTTGCTGATGGGCTGGGGAAAAGGCATAAAAAAAGGACATAGAGGAGGGAAAAAACCCAAAAATAAAATAAAAGAACCTGTCTACAGCTGCTGCTATTTCCTCCATCACATGCACTCACATACTTTGATCACAAGCACTGAAGAACCTGCTCTGATCCTCTCAGAACAGGTGACCTGGCAGCTCTTTCCTCACCTGCAATTTCTGGATTTCAGCTGATTTAAAGGACTGCAAGGAAACAAAGCACTGGTCACAGATCAGTGTCAAAGAGAAGCCCCTGCACCAGGAACACGTCCCTCTGCTCGTGAGACACCGAGTAAATTGACCCCAAATCCAGCTCTGGACTTGCTGGTGGTTTTCCCTCAGAGCAGTAAATAAGGAGCAGGGCTGAGGAGCTGAGCCAAAGTAATTATTTCAGTCAGTTATTATTTGACTGAAAGGTGATACTGAACTTTTAAATGGTTTTATCCCCCTTCTTGTTAGTGGCATCATTCAGTGAGGGCTCCTGAGCCTCCAAGTGAAGGGGTTGCAGCCACCGAGGGAATTCCTCTCTCCAACCAGGAAATGTGGGGTTTGTTAGTTCAAACAGCATCTGCAGGAAGCTGGTAAACAACAGCTGAGATGATGAAAGATCACATCAGCTCCTTGCTTTGAAGTAAAAGACATTAAAACCACGAGTGTACGAGTTCTTATGAGAGCTGAGCTCCCCCCCCCCCAAGAACCTGGTGTGGCTGTTGCTGCTGCATAACAAGCTGCATAATAAAAATCCATGAAAATATCAACAAGGCACTTGGAAGTGACATGAAAAAGCCAGGGAGGCCTTTTTCTGGTGATGCTGCCATTAAAGGCAATTTGTTACTTTATGCCTGGAATGAAATCAAACATCCTCCCAGGCCCAGAGTGACATCTTTTAGCCTCAGAAATTTAAGATGTGTCGTCACCTGGATGGGTGAGTTGCGGATATTCGGAAGCAGAAGCATCATTTGTACACAGAGCCCACAGCAGGTGATTTGCCAACAAGCACAAGGACCAGGGGTCATATTTTAACAGAGTGTGAGTTCTCCCATTTGCAAAGTTAGTTAGATATATTTGTTGTTTAATTATAAAGGTATTAAAACAAGTCAGGAGCCTCTGCCCCTTGGCATATTAAAGAGCTGAGGTTCAATGCCTGCAGTGCTGCTGGAAAAGCATGGACACAGTTGCTTCTGGAAGTTCTTTCAGCTCCCTGGCAGCACTGGGAGTCAGAGCACACACATCCTCCATCCCTGCCAGCTTTGATCCCTTTAGTCCACTCAGAAGAATCTCCTCACCTACTCCTCACCCTACCTCTGCTTTATCCATCACTTCCAAATCCACCTCAGCCTCTGCTGTGCTTCCCTTTCCTTTCCCTGCCACCAACCTCTCCACTTTGCTTTTTTTCCTAATTAATCCCATCGTGTTTTCCACCCTTAATAAAAACAGCATCTCCAGAATCCAGTTTATAAGGCCCTGGACTAGGATGGTGGAGTCCAGGCTCTAATTCCAGGTCTCTGGTGGTCCTGCACTGCAGTGCTTTCTCTCTCTAAGCCATTCCTGTAGAAAACAAGGAGAACAATTTACATCTTCATTTGCAAAATGCTTTGAGATCTCTACATGAAAAGAGCCAAACAGCAAGAATGAATAATAGATGAGAGCTACAGGACAAGAGCTGAGTTTATTCCTGGCCCTAACGTGCCGAGTGAAGTATTTCTGTCTATGTAAATATTTTTCCACAATAAATTATTGTTAATAACAGCTTTTTCTCTTATTTTTTTTTAAGCCTTGAGCTTTAAAAATTGCCTGGTCAGGAAGATCTCCCTGGCAATGTGGACTCTCTTTCTAGTGCTACTGAACAGCCCCCTCCTCCCCCAGAAAGGCACCCTAAATGATGTATTTTAACACATACAGAGGCATCACTACAAGGGTAGAATAAGTGTATACAGTCAAACTTGAGCTGCTCATGTCCATAAGTCAGAAGATGCCTGAAAGGTAAAATACTCACAGGCATTTTGCCCTCTGATTTGTTTCATTAGATGCCTTTCAGCACATTTAAAGGCATTTATTTAGGATGCCACGCAGCTCACTGAGAGCAACAAAGTGCTTTAGGGTTCAGCACAACCAGTGTGTGCAGAAAATAAACATCTTCAGCCTTGAGCCCGCCATAAACCCCACACCAGCAGCTCTGTGTCTCAGGTATGGCAGTGTTTATGAGCTTAAAAATAACTGCTGTTCCCAAATGAAGGAGTGTTAAAGGAGGTGGAGCCAAGTAGGAAGCTACCATGATACCATGGCAAAGAAGATGAAATCCTTGGAGTCTTCCTAGCCCTTAAAAATGATGGACAAAGAGCCACAGAGTCTCACCCACTCTAGAAATCTTTGGGCAGCCACCCACAAAAACAAAATTAAGATCCCATAAAAGACAGGTTGTGAATTATCCATCCCTGGAAGTGTCCAAGGCCAGGCTGGAGCAACCTGGACTAGTGGAAGGTGTCCCTGCCCGTGGCAGGGGGTGGGGTGGGATGAGCTTTAAGGTCCCTTCCAACCCAAACCATCCTGGGATTCTGTGATTCTGTGAAAAGCAGATGCCCCAGAGATTCCATACAGCCATTTAGGATCCTCATCCCTCCTGGTTTTTGAGCCAAAATTGCCATGCCAGGCTGCAGGAGCTCAGGTGTGAGGCCCCCAAGATGGATGGGAGCTGCAGGCAGATGTCACTGCTCCCCTTCACCTCTGTCCCCTCCCTCCAAGGAGGCCATAAACTGTCACATCCCTGTGCCAGGTGCCTGGGCAGAAATAGGAGCCCCAGGCTGGCACCAGGCAGTGGGTCATTAATTACTGCTGATGGATTCACTCCACAGCTTTCCCTCCGTTTCCACTTCGGGGTGGAAAACGAGGCCCTTTCCCCGAGCCAAGGGCAGACACAGCTGAGCTCCAACAGGTCCAGGTTTTCCCTGTCAGAGCTCAGCACATGTGGCAGGGGCTGCGGGGGAAAGCCAGGCACGAGGAAGGCTCCCCTCAGCTAATCCTGACCCAAGAACCCTTGTTATCCTACAAGATGTCTCTTTTTTCCAGCGCCGAATTCAATCAGCCTTGAAATGCAGAATGTGAAAACAAATCTGTTCAGGTTCTTTCTCTCTGATTGCAGACTTAGCACCTTAGCAGAATGAGCAGGGAGAGAAGCACACACTCTGCAAATGAATTAATTAGGCCTCATGAAAGAAGATGTAGGCTTGGAGGAGGGTCTTGCAGAGCAGTTTCCAAAGTAACAACTGGGGGAGAAAAAACAAATTGCATTCCCTGGTGTCCTAAATAGGAGAGATTAGAACAACCAGGGTGGGGAGAGAAGTGTTGGGAATGATGCACTGAGCACCAGGAATGCACATCTACTGGGAAGGATTGTGCTGTCAGAACATGCTGGTCTTTCCCTGTTTGCCCCCTTCCCCAATCTGAAGGTATCTGCCTGCATTAAGGGGCTACAAGTAATGCAATAAAAAATAAAATTCAAGTTTCATTTGCCTCCTGTTGCACTGTACCCCAGAGCTGCCTGCTTTACAAGTCTACCAGAGTGAAATAAAAAAGTAAGACTTCCTGTATGTCTGCTCCACTTCTCAGGTTATGAGGCAGAGGGAAAAAAAAAAATCATCAGTAATTGCTTTACATATAAATGTGAAAACAATTTTAGAACTCCCTGGTCCTGCATCAACGTGCAGATGTCATTTACCAGCTCTGAACTGTGTATTAGCAGAACACAGAAGAGCAATGATAAAGGAAATGGTTCTGCTCCACAGTTCTGTGTTAACCTGTTTATATCCAAGGATTTGCAAAATTAAGCTTTTTTTCTTTTTTTTTTTTCCCTGAGGGCTCCACGGATTGTTTCGTTTCGTAAGGGGGGGCAACATAAAAATCTGGGACCGTGTCCCAGGAGCCTCTCCAAGGCCACAAGAGGGGGAATCCCACATGGGAACTGCAGCAGCCACAAATGGAGCCATCATGTCAGTGTGTGGTGTTGCTGTGGTGTTGCCCTAATGCAGAAAGTGTGGCAGGGAAAGAGGAAAATGCTGAATTTTGTGTATTTCATTCAATCCCTCAACAGCAAAGACAAGTTCTGGGTGGCTCAAATAGAGGCAGACACACCAAAATAACTGACTGGGTTAAACCTCTGTGAATGGTGTTATTTCTGTCCACAGAAACCAGCCCCCCATTGCACTGCATCCATCAGCCACAGCACATCCACTCCAGCAGGACAAGAGGAAATCAATACAATGCAATTAAAAATATTTCCTTTAAGTAGCAGCAACCTGTCTTTTCCTCTGGCAAACACAGCCAAAAGCTTGTACAGTACATGCACAACAGAAGTAAACCAAGTGGACATCCTCCAGCATTCCAAAGGAAGCCCCAGGGAGCTGAGTGCCACTTGAGGGAGAAACAAAGCACTTACCTCAGTGTAATGCAGTGCCAGAAACCATTAAAAATAAAACCCCACCAACATCCAGCAAGCCAGAGCACTGCAGCTCCTTCCCTGCCTGCTGTGCATGGCCCTGCTCTGCAGTTCCAACCTCCAGGGCAGGGAAAACTCTTGGAAAAGGGGCTTGAAATTCAACAGTCGTGGTAATCAGTGCATGGGGCAGTGAGGACATTCAGGGCCAACAGGCTGGGTTGGATTCTTGCTGCCTTGTTGGTAGCCAGAGCAGACCTTGTGCAAGCCCACTGGTGTTAAGAGGGATCTGCAAAGTCCTTGTGGGAGCTTGGGAGCCTGGGGAATTATTCCTAGGATTTTAAGGTCAGCAGTACCATCATTTAACCCCATGTTCTGCAGAGCACATCTGAATCTCACAGATCCCACATCTCCATCTCACAGATCCCACATCTCCATCTCACAGATCCCACATCTCCATCTCACAGATCCCACATCTGCATCTCACAGATCCCACATCTGCATCTCACAGATTTCACATATCCATCTCACAGATTTCACATCTCCATCTCACAGATTTCTATCTACATTTCACAGATTTCACATCTCCATTTCACAGATTTCACATCTCCATCTCATATATTTCATATCTCTATCTCCTATATCTCATATATCCCCATCCCCACCATTTAACCCCACCTCCTGCACAATTCCACAGCTCCCTTGCTCTGAGCTCACCAGCTCTTGCTGCTTTGAAGCACATTCTCCAAAAAGCCACCCAGTCAAACCATGGGCAAGAGGAAAGGCAGAGATTCCATCATGGTCTTTGTCCCAGGGGGGTCAAAGGCTGAGTTTAAACAGCAGGCAAACCAAGCTCCAGCCAAAATAATTTTGTGAAAGAACAGGGTTTTGTTGCAAGATTCTCTCCATGCCCCCAAAACAATACCAAAAGTAGCTATTCTGAGCCAACTGTGCTTTTTCAGGTTAAAAGGAGTGAAGAATTAGGAAGCAGAACGTGGGAGATCACAACAAAAACATGTGATATTTGTAATAAGCTGAAGTTTGATGCTTTCCTGTCCTTTCACACTGTGCTTTCATTTCTAAAGTGAACTAATCCCAGATTTGCACACTCAGGTGATTTTCTTCCTTGTCCCTCCTCACCCCCCTCGTTCTTTCACACTTCTACTCATCATTCCACTTCTGAAATGAGAAAAATGCACAGAGGCAAATTGAAGTATCTGATCCAAAGACAAGGAAAGGCTTCCCTGAAGGTTCCATGTCTTTAGTGCTGTGAAGTTGCCAGTACTGGATTTAACAGGTTTTGTACAAAGATCTGAAGGGGCAGATATTAAAAGTCTGGGGGAGCTCAGAAACCATGGGAAATGGAGAGTGTTTTATTCCTAATGAGAGCAAAAGATCAACAGGCAAACCAAGCAGGGCCTGACCCTGAGCCATGGGGTGCCCAAGGAGCCTGTCCAGGATGTTTAAGGCTCTGATTTCGTGCCCAGTGAAATCAATTATTGATTTCCACAGGAGCTGGGACGTGTCTTATGTGAGTTGCCCAAAGGGACACAGGAAGTTTGTGGCGGAGCTGAGAATCACCCCAGCTCTCCAGACTTTCCATTTAGCCGTATGTCCATGTGTCCTCTTAGATTTTCCTGTGTTCTTTTGTGGAGTGATCCCCCACCTCTGCCCCCCTGCTCTGCCAGGAAGGAGGAGATGGCACTTTAACTCTCCCAGCCGCTCTCTGTCAGCTCTTGCTGCCACTTGGGATGTGCTGTCGCTTCCATGGAAACAGAATCGTGAATCTTTTTCCCAGGAAATGCCTCCAAACTGCCTTCATTTTGGTTTGTTGTTGTTTGCAGGAGAGTCTGAGTGTGCTTTGCCCACTGAGGCTGCAGGACTTCTGGTGTTGTTTAATGGAGAAGCATCATTTTGGGAATCAAATTAGGTGCAACATTATAACCAGTGTAAAATATTCCCTATTTTTTTTTCCCAAGGATTTCCCCTCTTCTGCCACTTTGCCAAAGTTGCCCTTGCATTTTGGGTGGGTGTTCAAATTTTCACTGATTTATCCGACACATGGTCAAGGAAAGACTCCTGTCATGGAATATCCTGAGCTGGGAGGGACCCACAAGGATCATGGATCCAACTCCTGGCCCTGCACAGACACTCCAAAATCCCACCCTGTGCCAGAGAGCACTGGCCAAACACTCCCTGAAATACAACAACCAAACAGAATTTTGACACAAAAGCTCAAAATGTGTTCACTTCTGACATGTACTCTTGAATAATTTTGCTGAAACCAAAAGCTGAGAAATTTAGGACAGGTTTTAGTTGAACCTGTGCAAAAAGTTTTCAGTCATGGCAACAGCAGTGGGTATACAGAAAATATGTATATATGCACAGAAAGAGCTGCATATTTACTGTACACCCAGAGTTCTCTCATGAAGAGATGAAGAACATCCCATCTATCCCTGCCCTCTGGCAGTGGGAAGCCATCCCCCCTTGTCCTGTCCCTCCAGGCCCTTGGAAATATAGTTTCTCTCCATCTTTTTTATGGGATCCTTCAGGTCCTGGAAGGCCACAATTAGGTTGGAGCCTTCTCTTGTCCTGGCTGAACAATCCCAATCCCAGAGCTGCTCCATCCATCCCTCTGATCATCACCCACCCCTTGCAGAAAGCAGAAGCCAGGATGGCACCAGCAGTGAGAGCAGGTTCTGCAGCCCAGCTCAGCTGGGACAAGGGTTCAGCTGCTGGAATCATGGAATTGTTCAGGTTGGAAAAGCCTCCTAAGATGAAGCCCAGCCACAACCCAGCAGCACCACCACGTCCACCACTAAACCACGTCCTCAGGTGCCACTTCCACAGGTTTTTTGAACTTTTCCAGGTAGAGAAACTTCACTCTGTTGTGTCTTTGCACCAACTTGCCACGTACAGCCAATGAATTTGGCTGCCAAGGAGAATTCTCCCCCTGTTCCATCTGCAATGCCTGTGTGATCCACAGAAAAAGTGTTGGCTTCATGTCTCATCACAGCCTGGGGGAAACTTTACTCTTTCTTTTTTTTTTTTTTCTAATTTTAATTTCATTCCTATCTTTTCCCCTCCATCTAATTATAAAGCTCCACCTAAATTATAAATTACCGACTTTAGGGGAGCAAAAAAAAAAAAAAAAAAAAAAAACAAAAAAAAAAATTCCTTAAAATTCTGAAGGGCTGAGATGTCAAGATTGGAGAGAAGCAGCTGTTTTGGAAATGTTGCCTTTTCCTTTGTTCCAAATGCTATTTAAACATTGGCAGGGGGCCTCATTAAAGATGAATCGATGAATTAGTAAGTAGTGTTGTAGCCAGAAGAGACAGCATGTGCTCCTGTGGTGAAAACAGATTTACACAAAAGAAAGGAAGGGGGGCTTGGGGGGGCCCCAGAAAATATGTGTAACAAAGTCAGTGTTTTGCAATATTCTATCAGGGCTGGATCCATTAGAATTTCCAATATAAATTCATATTTTGGGGGTTAGAAGTTGGAAGTGGATGCGAAGTTTCCTCTGGGCTAAAATGTAATAGATAAGTTTTGGGCCCTGGAGCTTTTTAGTTACCAAAATGTTATGAAGTGTGAAATAATAATAATTAGGAATATAGCATGGGAATCACAAAACAGGCAGATCTAATCCAGCTGAAAAAGCAAAGAGAGATATCAGATCAACTCTCACCACTGGTGTGTGCCTGCATTAGTATGTTAATGGCACCTCACTTTTGGCACCAGACTTCAAGGGAAGTCTTGGAAAAAGGGATGAGCCTTAGCCATGGAACTGCAGGGGGGATTCACAGAGCCCAGGACCACGAGGGGCTGAATGTCAGGGGACAGAGCCAAAGTGGAGCTGCTCAGAGGGGACAAAGGACCTGCCACAGCTTCTGTCCTCCACGCCAGCCTTGCTCTCCTGGCCTCCACCTCCTGCTCCAGCTCCAGGAGGTGTAAAACAGGAGCAAGTCCCACCCCTCAGTGGTGGGAATGGTGCTCCCAGCGTGGCTGAACCTGCCTTTGGCACCATCTCCGTGCCCACCACCCCATCCTGGCAGTGCCCCCCGTGCCCTGGGCACCCCCTGCCCAAACCAGAGCCCTCGGTGTCAGCACGGCCAGGATCAGCTTTGGTGACACCTGAGGAGCATCCCAAAATCTTCCTGAGGAGCATTTTCAGGAAGAATGCTTGCAGAATTCCTCCTGGGACGATTCCCCCAGTGTTTTGCCGACCAAACCCCAAGCACAGCAATCCCAAAGTTGCCAGAAGTTGCTCCCGTGTTTCCAGCACGTGGAAAAGCAGGGCTTGCACAGACCTACACAGAATCCCAATCCCATATTGCTCCGTGAGACTTTATTTCTTTAATAATAATTTGGAGAAGCAACAAAGAGAAAATGAATTTTTTGTGTTTTTAGAAACCTACAGAAGGGTGAAATAGAAATAATTCACATTATCACCTCTAAGCTGCTACTAATTCTCCTCCCTTTATGCCCCACACAGGCATAGGGTAAAGTAGACACCTACAAAGCCCAGAGAATATCTTAAATAACTTAATACTTATATTTGCTCTGATTTTTTCTTTTTTAAATCTAAATTCTGAACATGGAGAATTGAGGCCCACAGAGGTTTTGTGAGGTCACCCTGGGGACCTTCAGCAAAGCTGAATGCAGACCTCTCATCTTCACTCCCTTTCATCTATGACCAATCCTTCAAACCACAAAATGAAGGAACAGGACCAAGTACCACATAAACAGAAGATTTCTGAGTGACTCCAGTGGGTTTTTAACTCTTATATAAAATATGTTTATATTGCTCCACCTTTTAGATGCTGATTCTCTTCAGATCTATCACTATTAATGAACCTCAAGAAGAGTCCTAAAAACCTGCAAGACATCAGTTGCTTTTTTACAGTTACAAGAGGGCCATTTATCCCAATTTGTTAAGTCAAAATTTTCAACTACTCCAAGTTTTTATCCACACCAAGGATTTGCAGCAAATATAAATTAGTGTCATTTTTGCCTTGATGGCTACAAGACTGTTTTGCTCTTTTAAATCATTTACTATGATATCATTACATTTAAATCATTGCTACTATAGACATGGAGCAAGACACTTTGCATTTGATGTATTTGGGGTTTTTTGAAGGAAAAGCTGCCCCCTTTGTGCTGAGCATCACTGGAATTACTGACCTGCACACAGGAGCAGCTGAGTGGTTGGCACAGGGGCATCCTGAACTAGGGCTGGCACTGAGAATTCCTGCAGTTGAGACCTTCCCACCACCTCCTGCTGCTGCCTCAGAATCCCAAAGCAGAGGGACACAAGTGATTCTTCACCTCAATTTTACCTCCTTCCTATAGAATCATAAAAGGATTAAGGTTGGAAAAGCCCTCTAAGACCGTCAGGTCCCACCATCAGCCCCTCCTGGTGTTCAGCACTAAACCACGTCCCCAAGTGCCACATCCAAGTGTTTTTGGGACACTTCCAGGGACTCCAGAGTGCTCCTTCCCCAGGAAGAGCCCTGCTCTGCCCCTCAGCTGAGGGACACTTTCATTTCCCTTTCAAACCAACTTCGGAGATCTTGATGTCATTTTAAACCTGTTATCAGGGATATTAAGAGCAGGTTATTTTTTTTAATTAACTTTCTCTCCCCTGGCTCCTCCCCAGCTGCTCCAGGAACATTATTATTCCCGTTGACTCCCTGTGACCCTGACCCAGATTTGCTCAGGCAGAGCTGAGACCATCCAGGAGCAAAATCAGACTCACTTTGGGCAGCCACACCAGACCTGACTTGATGGCTTAAGTTGGAGCAGCCCAGAGGACCCTCCAACACACACTCAGACTGATTGGACCCACCAGCACATGAAAATCAGGTTTTATCTCTATTTTATAACATCCACCTGTATAAGAACACATCAATTTAGAACCTCCCTCCACGAATAATCACCATGGGCAGGTAAAGTCCCATCCCCCTGCACCACCTGGGCAAGGTGAAATGGTAAAACATGGGAAAGTTTGGGGAGTGAATAGGATTTTATGCCTTAAAAATCAAATTAATTGCTTGCAAAATGAATTACCATGCAGTGGAAATAAAGGGAGGGATGTTTGGCCCATAAGCCACTCTCTGATTTAAATGAACTCCTAAAAAAAACATTAGGGATGGGGAAAATTCTCCATCAGGTTGTTTTCTAGCTCAGATTAAGATTCACCACGAGAAATGCCAAAGGTAAGATGAAATCTGAATTACTAATTATTTAAATCAAGGGGACAAAAATGCTAAAAAAAAAAAAGGCTGGGAGAGAACAGCTAGAGAGAGGAATATAAACCCAAAAAAAACCAGGGTAGAGAAATAACTGGGTGTTTAATGCCTAAGAAAATTCAAGGTTAACAGCCCAGAAATGGTTAACATGTTCCTGCAGCAGAACATGCCTCAAAAATACCCAAATAAATGGCAAAATAAATAAATAAGTGAATAAATCTCAGCCCCCTATTCCTCTAAACAGCCACGGCTCCCACTCCAAGCGCCCCTTTCATCCCTCAGCTCTTCCCGTGCCTTTTGCTGCACTTTCTCCAGGAAGGGTCATAAAAAAAATATTGTACCTTCAGAAAAAAAAAATAAAAATAAAAAAAAGAGGAAAGAATGTACTTGAATCTATTGATTTGTGCTGTAGCAAAGCCCCTGACATGGTGGAGCGATGAAGATATTGCTCTGGACCCTGTGTGCCTCCTCATACTTCTCCTCTGCTTATGAGGGTCTCTAAGGATGGTATTAAAGATATTGTAGTTCCCACTTTCCGACTCTGGGATATCAGCGAGATCCTCCTGTGTAAAGAATAATTATCAGCACTGCTGTTACCTCTAGTAAGTGTGTAATTACATGCTCTGTTTTGTGGGCTGTAGGCTGTGCAATTTTAAATTATACAGCAATGACAAAGTCTCCCTTTTTCACCGCCTTCTTCCAAATAATAATAATAATAATAATAATAATCATCATCATCATCGTCGTCGTCGTCATCATTGTCAGCGTGGCAAGGAAAGAAAGAAAACCTTCTTCTGGTGTCAGCATTGGTTTGTGGGATTATTTTTGGCTTTGAGACTGAAAGGAGCTTGGAAATCTAAGATTTCTGCTGCAGAAAGTTAACGGGGGGAGAAGGGGAATGAATAAAAGCAGGAGAGTGGATAGAGAAGAAGCCCCGACACAGAGCGAGCCGTGGAATTATGTTTGATTCCAGTCACCCACCAGAATCTGCTTTTATTGGAGGGGCTGGTAAATAACAGGAGCCCAACCCTGCCCCAAAAATGGAAAATGATCCGTTCAGGAGCCCTAAATTGAGGTTTCCCAGAAGGAACCCGGCCCTGGGGGAGGGAAATGGGAGCTGACCAAGGTGTGGAGCAACGTGAGATCAGGTGTCAGAGGGCTCTGCTGTCCCTTCCTCATCACACCAATTAGTGATTCAATATTAACACAAGACCACTCTGCACGTGCAAACGTTGCTGGGAGCCATCCTGGCTGTGCTTCTGTGCCCTCACAAAGGCAGAAGATGCTTTCCTGGGCACAGGAAACAAGGAATAAAACCCCTCATTTATCTGAGAGCCCCTTTATCAGCAGACCTGCAGCTGGTTTGCTTGTCTTTAAAAGAGTTAAACCAGTTTACATTTGCTGAAAATCTGGTTCATAGCTCTATTTTTATTTTTCTGCTCCTGCTAAGGTTTACATATATTCAAGTTCCCTTTACATATATTCATGTTCCCTTTAGGGAAAGTTTTATAGTGATTACTGGGGAGAAAGCCAGAAGGGACCTCTATAAATACACCTCTAAACACTACAGGATTTAAATCAGATCATTTCCATGGGTTATTTCAAGGATGGGGCTTGCAGGGTATCCTGGGGAATTCGATGGTTTGGATCCAATCCTCAACGAAATTCTATAGGAATGTCACAGAAATGGAAAATTCATCGCTGTATGATTTACTCCTTCGAGTTTCTTTTTGTTTATTCCCAGCAGCAGGATGCTGCTTTCATTCCCAGTATCCCAGGATGGAATGACACAGGCACTGTGGCTGTTTGCAGCACCATTCCCAAGGAATTATTCACAGGAGGAGAACAGGCAGGGTCAGGTCTCGAGGGCATACAGGTGTTTGGGGAGCATTTTATCCACCTGGTCTGGCCTACAAAGAAAACCAGTAGGTTAAAAATTTGGATTTTTGCCTTGCAAGCTGCTCTTTGGGAAGGGGAAACTGGTGGTTGTCTTTGCAGAACAATTACAGGAGATTATCTGGGACCTCAGGTATTTTACTACTCAAGCAGTAAGCAAAGCTAGAGGGATGGAAACATCCTTAACATCCTACTAGGAATTTGTTCTCCCACTGCAGTAAATTCTGATGGTTGTGCAGCATTGTTGGAGTTGGAACAGGATGGTCTTTAAGGTCCCTTCCAACCCAAACCATTCTGGGATTCTCTAAAATAAACAAACAAACAGCAAGAAAAAGAATGGAAAGGCAGAGGGGGAAAACAACCTTCCCAGAGTGCTGTGGTCATGGAACCACACCTGGAATTCCACATTCCCAGCTCTCAGCCATTGCCTGCAGCAATTAAATCATCTCAGGTTTTCCAGCTACCAGTGGGGGGTTGTTGGAAGATATTTGTGGTTTTTAGAGCTGTTCCATGTCACCTCTGAGGCAAAAAGAGTGTGTTTAACAGAAGTGGCCAATTCATTGGGTCTTGAATCAATCTGGGATTAGATCTTACTTCCCCAAGCTCTGTATTAATCATGTTATTGATATAAACTTTCCAGACATACTCCAGGGGAAGAGCTGAATCCCAGTGCCATTGATGAGAGCTGTTGGACTGGGATTAAAGTGCATATCAAGAACCAGAAATGTTGGGTCCCACATCCACTGGTTGGTTCATGGGAAGACATGAATCCCAGTTCTGGCGTAACTTCCTTCACTCCTTGTTCTCCCCAGCTGGGTCTGTTTTCAGACAGCAGGTGAAGAAATATTGCCATTGTTTCACTGTCTTTTTGTCTGTGCAGAAGGTAGTGGGGGAATTATCTCCTTTTACACTATTCCATCAGGTAGGATTTAATCCAAGGCTCCAAAAGGTTTCAATTAGTATTAAAAGATCTCGTCTCATCCTGTTTTATGGCTCTTTTAGTCCCTGTGTCAGAGCACTGAGGGCAAAGGGGGCAGCTTGGATTCCTCTCCCTCTGGAAGCCACAGAGATTTAGGGACAGACTCACCTTGGAAAAATCCTCTCTCTTCCCACCTGTGGGACCTCTCAGAGCTGATCTGTGTTATTGGATCGGCCTCAAAAGACAGGAATGAAGCCCTAAAAGAACCAGGTGAGGGAGAGGCACAACAGGGACACGAAAATAGGAATTAAGTCAAGCATGCAAAATTGTCATTAAAATTTACCAGGCCAGGGACTAAATAGATGTCTCTCCCTTACAAAGCCTCATGGAGAAAGTCTTATAAAAATTAATAGGCACTGAGTCAACAGGAGTCTATAGGAATAAAACAGGATGCCATGGAAATGACTCCAAAATCTACAAGGACAGGTGAAGTTTTAAATACGTTGTCTTTTCTTAAATGCTCGTATTTTAAACTCTGCAATAGAGATTAAAGCTTATGAGAAGTCTAGAAGAGGAAATAATTTACAATGTCAGGAAGGAGGAATCACACTTGTACTTACCTTGACAAAATGACTTGCTCATAACTAGTGGAATTTTACTCAGATGAATCTGAATGGTATTTACTCTATTTGAATAATTTCTGAGGAAGATTTATCACTTAAATGGCATCTTTGTTAGTGTTACCTTGTTTATTTTGCTCTGTGATACAGGAGAGGTTCTGCACATGCAAGAAAAGGAAAAGACTTCATTAATTAAGGAATGAGACCATGAGGCAAAGGGCTGAGCTGCTTATTGAGCTGATAAGCAAATAAAAGTAGAAATTGAGGCTACCAAAACAAAAAACAAAGGCAAAAATGAAACAAACAAAGTTTAAAAAAGACCCCAACCTACCCCAGTGTTTCTGTGCCTCAGTTTGACCACTCCAACAAGGACCAGCAGTGATTTTTTTTTTCCCCACCTACATCATCCAAGCTCCATCAATGTCCACAGCACAGTTCAACATCCCCTGGTGAAAGGTGCCTCAGAACTGGTAAATATTATTCATTAATAAGTGCTTTCTAGAGACATATGAGAACTTTTTAACCTTTCAAAACCAGCAGGAGGATGTTCTCCTGTGTCTTCACCGCCACACATCCATGTATAAATATAAATATGAGCATTAAATGCAGGGGGTTTTTCCCTGGAACCTCTAAAATTCATCAGGACAGATTTGTCTCCTCTGTTCCACTCAATTAGGAAGACATTTCATTTATGGATGATTATTTTTTTGTGTGTGTCCCAGAGCCAGAATTCCACCTGGTTTCTTTGTTCCTCCCAAAGACAGCTTTGAAAACCACCCTCAGGCTCCCCCATCCTTTCTTTCCTCGGGGTTCCCATTCCGAGCAGATCCCTTTCTGCTGGCCTTTAATTGACAGTGAAAAGCTGATTTCTGAAGGCAAGGTAAGGCACTGAAGGTAAGTGATCACCACAGTGCCCCTGTAATAAATCACTGCAGCCCAGGTCAGGTTTGGAGTGTGAATGCAGCGTTCAATAAAGCAACACACTCCACCTTTCAGCTCCACACCGACCCCGCTAATTGACCCCGCTGTGCTGCCCCCATTAATCATTCTGGCACGGGGGGCAAGAGGCAGCTCCACTGCACGGGGTGGGGGTGGAAATAAAAGGGGAGGTGAAATCATAGACAGTTCTGCCTTAATTAACTCGTGGCTTTGGTGGATGGCCCCGCTTTTCCAGTGGAATGTCGGGAGTGGTACGTGTGGTTTGCCCGGTTTGGGGTCACTCGGATGCTCAAGCAAATAAAAGTAGGGGTGAACAACCAGCTGGGCACAGGAGGTGAAGTCACATCAGTGTTTGGGTTTCCAGTGCAAATCACACCATCCATTCACAAAACCCTCATATATTCTGAGTTTAACCCCATTCATAGAAACCTCATATATTCTGAGTTTAACCCCATTCACAGGAACCTCAAATATTCTGAGCTTAATCTCATTCATAGAAACCTCAAATATTCTGAGTTTAATCTCATTCATAGAAACCTCAGATATTCTGAGCTTAATCCCATTCATAGAAACCTCAAATATTCTGAGCTTAATCCCATTCATAGAAACCTCAGATATTCTGAGCTTAATCTCATTCACAGGAACCTCAAATATTCTGAGCTTAATCTCATTCACAGGAACCTCAAATATTCTGAGCTTAACCCCATTCATAGAAACCTCAAATATTCTGAGTTTAATCTCATTCATAGAACCCTGACACATTCTGAGTTTAATCCCATGTATGGGATTAAATGCCCCTACTGTCATTTATCCAATGCCAGAGTAAATGAAATTACTGCTCCATCTGCACAGGGCTTTTCTTGCACTTATTTTGTCATGAGAATCTTGTGCAGGAACATGTTGGAAAACCCTAAAGCCAACCCTGCACGTGCCTCTTCAGCTCTTCCCAACCTTCCATCGAGACTTAAAGCACTGGTTGGGCACTGATCACCTCAAAGTTTGTCTATTTATCTAATAATCACCTGGAGATTGTGGCCATGCTCATGTAAAGGATTCCAACAATTTAATTGAAGGAAATGACCTCATTAATATGGAGTTAAAGTCCGTGGGTAGACTGGGAGCCTGTGTTCCATTTTCCAAAGAAAATGAATCTTGGGGTCAAGTGAACAACAGTTTTTAGGTGCCTAGACACCTTCAAAAATTGGGGCAAAAAAACAAACCCCCAAACAGGGAATGACAATGGAATTTAATCTCAGAAATCTCTGTTGAAAAAGGAACACATGAGCACTTTCAACTTTCCATCCCATGTTTCATTTAGGATTATTCCTGTTTTATTTTCCTTTGGTATAAATCTGTTTATTGGCTGTGAACAACATGATCAAACTTTAAAGTGACCCTGCTTTGAGGGGGGAGTTGGAGCAATGACTTCCAGACATCCTTTCAGCCCAAATTATCCTATAACTCTATTACAAAATGTTGAAATAAGCCCTTTAAAACACTGAAACGTGAGTGATCTTAACAGGAACATATAATTGTTTCTTAAACCACCAGGCATTTCTGGGGAAGCAGCCACCACAAAGCTGAGATTTACAAAACTACCTCAAGAATTTACTGGAAATCGAGGATTTGAAGTGAAAAAGGAGCTCAAAACTCATGTTTCATAAATATCATGTCACGAATAACAAATGTATTTATGAATCTCAGCCACAAAGCACTTTAATTGTATTCAGAAGTCACTGAAAATTCAGGAAGAGGGTGAAATATTTAGTCCACTGGACTTGCTCACCTGAGCCAGCAAGCAGGAATTTCACAGGGCAGGGAATCATCCTCTATCCCAAGGAATTGCTCTGGGTAAGGAATGAGGAAATTACAGGATTTCCAGCCAGTGCTGGATTCAGACCCTGAGCATCCCAACCAAGTTCCTGGGAAGCAGAGCGTGGGGATTTCTGCCAGGGCAGGTCCCTGCTCTGACATTTCTGAAGCCATGCTCCAATCTCTCCTGAAAAAAATTCCTCTCTCCATCCCCATTTTTCTCCATTTACAGGGGCTGAATGCTTGAATGCTTCCCCGCCAGCAATTCCAAAGCAAGGACAATCCCCTTGGAGCACGAGACACAGAACCTATTAATAAGCAAATGGAAAGAGCTGGCATATATTTCTCCTTGTTTAATTCACCAGCCACCAGGGCCTGAGCAGTTCTCTCCAGGCTCCCACCAGGCAGAGCCAGGGTGGGAGAGGACTTAATGCACCTCCAACTCCCCCCCCAACACAGCCAGGACTCCCAGGATGCTCCTTTAAACACACAGCTCTGGATTTGAGGGGACAGGAGCCTTTAATCCTGTCTGTGCTGCCTCCATCCACACCTGAGCAGGGCTCAGTTTTGGGGGGAGGGAAGGAGTGCAGAGCTCAGGGGAAAATGACTGTGTGGAGGTGGCTGGTGAGGAGAACAAGCCCTTGTCCACAAGTGGAAAACTGCCCCTTCAGCCTGTGCTGTGTCCCAAATCTGATCTTCCTCTCCTCCTCCTGCAGTCCTGGAGAGAATCCAAGGGAATCCTGTTCCACAGAAACCTTCCTATCCACCTCCCTGTCCACCTCCCTATCCATCTCCCTATCCACCTCCCTGTCCACCTCCCTATCCACCTGCTTTGCAGAGAACATTTCTGTGTCACACTGGAATTTCCTGAATTATTTCCATCAGGAAAAGAAAACCACCCCGAGATACTTTTTCAGTTATGCTGAATTTCGCCTCCCCCCCCCCCCCTTACACATCCCAGTTTTCCAATAGCCACACCTGAGATCAACATAAACATCATTCCCTGGGAGAGGAGTGCTGGGTTGTAATCCAGGCTCAAGGAGAAGGAGGCAGTGAGGATTGTCCTCAATGACTTCTCCACTTCTCCACCCAAAAAGCATTTTCACCTCCCCTGCTCTGGATGAAAGGACGGTGTTCTGCCAAGCAACAGGAAATATCAACTCTGACACAACAAAATACAGGAATCCACTGTTTTTTGTCTTTGGACTGAGCACACACGTGGCTGAGCCCGACAGAGTGTTGGGTTCTGTGCCACAGGCTCATCTCCTGTTCCACAGGATGAATCCTTCAGCTTCACTTCCTTCAAGTCTCTCTAAATCTGTTGCATTCCTGCACCTCACACCCCCAATTTGTTTAGGGGTACACTGAGAGGGGGAAAAAACCCCCAAAAATCCTCAACACTCTCTGCCCCAAAACACCCAAACCCAACGATAATTTCCCTGGCAAAACTCTTCTCCCACACAAAGCTCCAGTCCTGGCTCTTCCCAACCCCGGGAGCTGCTGTGTATTTAAATTGCAGCCTGGGTGACAACACTGCTGGGTACATCCTGTGCTTAAATCATTGCCTTGTCTTTCATATTGACACTTTCTCAAATGCAATCCCATCACAGGAGTGTTTTGGTGACATGTTGAATAGAGAACAGACTCCCCAGTGGACAGTGGTCATTTTAATGTTGTGAACAGCTCGTCACACCTTTCATCCTCCTTCCACCTTTGCTGCTCCTGCTGTATAAATTGGGGTGGCCATGGGATGACAAGAATCTCCTGTTGATGCACCACTTTCCATCCCATTTCCATCTGTAAATCCTCAGTGATTTACAGGATCTCACCTGTGATTCTCTGCGTGGTTCCTGCAGCAGGACGTGGCGTTGCAGGGGGTTATTGCAGGGTGGGTTTCACAGGGAAAGGGTGGGATAAAAAATAACCCCATTAGAAAAAAGTGTCAGAAATGGCTCTGAAGAAAAGGTGCTGGGTTTTTGCAAATCCCAGGGACAGTTCATGATTTCATATTTTGCAGGTGTCTGGTTTGCCTGTATGCTCTGGCCATATATATGTGAATTCAAACTTAATCATTTAATCAAAGCTCTTAGCATTTATCCAAACTTTATAATTTCGAGGTGAAGCCTTCCCAGCAGACCCTGGAAAATAAAGCTGCCTGTTTCACTGCTATTCTGATTTATTAAAACACCAAAAAACAAACTCTTCCTCAGGAAATCAGCTCCACCAAAGCCCCCCAATTTACTCTGCTTGGATATCCTAAAAGTCTTATACCATGAAGGGTGAGCAACATGGACAATTCCCAGCCTCAGGGGTGAGCATTCCACTGGAAATTCCAGCTCTCACGTGGGGAAAGTGCTGGAAAGCTTTGCAAATGCTCTTTAAAATCAAGCTCAGTGGAGCACATTGACTTCAGAGCTTCTTGACAACAGCAGATCAGAATCATCTGGGTTGGCACTCCTGTGATTCACCCCAAAAGTGACCTGTATCAATGAATAAAAGAGGTATTTTAATATAAAACCCCGCACTGCAGACACACAGGTGCAGAAATTACAATTAAACACATCATTTTTCCCGGAGTTTGATGAAGAAATGACCTGAAACCTCACCCAGAGTCGAGGCAGCAAACCCAAATCACACTGACTGCGAGCAGAGGGGTTTTAATCTGCCTTTTTATGGGCATGACATACCTGTCACCAGCACAGGGGAAAAGCAGCAGCTTTTAGTGCACTTCAGATTTCCTCTGTGATCCAGTGTGTGGGTCCAGAAATGCTGGAAGAGGCAGGGAGTTCTCTGAGTCCCTCATTCCAGGGAGGAATCTGGTCAGCCAGAACAGGGAGGGTAATGAATGGCAAGGCTGCCCTTAAGAGGAGCAGAGTTATTAGCCTAATGCAGCAGGAGGAATGATGCATTAAGACATTAAGAATCAAAACAATCACATTAATGCTTGACAGCATAAGCAGGAAACAAAAGATGGGAGCTGTAACACAAACCATATGGCTTAATAACTAATCCCTCCTTCCAGCAGCCTTATGGAAACACCTCGGGAAGGTTTGGGCCTTCCCAGAGCATCTCAGCATCCTCATTTGACACGTTTCTCCTTTTATTCTCTCCTCCCCCTGCTCTTTCCCTCTCTGAAAGTGTTTTGTTGTGGGTTTTGTTGTGTTGGTTTGGTTGGTTTTGGGTTTTTTTTTGTCTGCAAAGATCCTCAAACTGCTTCTCCTTCCTTGAAAGTCCAAATCCTACGTCAACCCAATTAAGCCCACACAGCCATAATAAATGAGGGTTGTCAGTTAGGCTCACTTGAGACCCAAACTGAGCTAATATTACTCAATATGCAGATGTTTTCTGTCTCTTTCCCTTGGAAACAAAAAAAAAAAAATAAGGGAAAGTGTTATTCAAATGGATTAATGATGAATTGCTGTTAATCTGAAGAGGATATGCTGCAGAATGACACGAGGTTGCAGAAATGTCAAGTGCAGGAGATGTGTGTGAGCAGTGAAGTCCTCTCAAAGTGCTGGGGGGTTTAAATAATTCACATATTGTGGTGCAGGACCACACCAGCTCACCCTTGGCAAAACAAAAAAAACAAACCAAAATAAAGTGGGTTGCAGGAAAATGTTTGGCCCCAAAAGCTGCTCAGACAGGGACCTGTCAGAGGGAGACGTTCCAGGAAGGGTCTCTGGGCTCATTTTCAACTCTTCCAGAAGTTGCTGGGAGTTAAGAGCCCTTTAAATTCCTAAAAATCACATTATACCTGATTCTGCAAAACAGAGGGGTTGGAGTTGAACCCCAGTGGCTGCAGCCCCAGTGACTCCAGGGCATTCAACCTCTACACCCCTTAAAAACTGTCTCCAATTTGATCTTAAGGATAATTATCCCCAATATCATCCACACCAATCAAATTGGCACCTGTTTCCCTCAGTTCCTGTAAGAGTCTGGCTGTGAATTTGTTGGGAAGAGGGGAAATTGAGGTTGGATATATGGATAAAATTCTTCCCTGGGAGGGTGGGGAGGGGCTGGGATGGAATTCCCAGGGAAGCTGTGGCTGGAATTGTCCAAGTGCCCATGGCAGGGGGTGGCACTGGATGAGTTTTAAGATCCCTCCCAACCCAAACCATTCCATGACTCTTTTTTCCATTATCCTTGTGTTTTTTTGCCACTCTTTCCCCGTTTTTCTGTATTCATTTCATTTATTTTATTTTCTCTATTTATTTCTGTATTTATTTTTCTGTATTTATTTTTTTGCTAATGGCAAAAAAAAAACCCCAACACAACCCTGTAGGTGAATTTTAAGCATTTCAAAGCTTCAAATCCTGAGCCAAGGACTCCTCTTAAAAACAGTGGCAAAATGCAGGTGTGGGAAAGCACTTCAAGAAATCTTTGAATGCAATATCTGGATTTATTTTTAATTGAAGAAATGGCTCTTTGGAGGAGCTGGAGGGAGGAGGAAGGAAGACATACAGACTGTTTTGTGTTGCCCCAGAATCCAGGGTTGGGGGGCTTAATGCAAATAATTTACAGGTTTTCCAGAAAAAGAGAATTTAAAAAAAAAAATAAATAAATACATGTAGAGTTTTTCCTCCTTCAAGCAGCAGCAGCTGCACTTTGTGCTTTACCCAACAAATTCCTGCTGAGCTGCCACATAAATGCAAATGATCAGGATAATTCTTTTCCTTGGGTTTATTTTTTTTTCCCCCCTCTCCTTTCCAGTTAAAGATTTCTGCAGTGGAACCGAATGCTCTGATTTATCTCCCTTAGAGCCAATGTTAAACTGAAGACAGAACACAGTTTTCATTCAAGAATAGTTTGCTGGAGAACACCCAGAGTTGGAAATTTTTGATGATGGGTGAGTTTTTTCCTTTTGTTTCTTTTTTATTCCCCGTTTGTTTGCAAAGCAATTTAATGGAGGTTGAAGAACTAAAGAAAAAAATCAAAGTTTCAATAGAAATGAGGATGAAAAAGCCTCCTATATTTAACCAGCCTTAGCATGACAGCAGATACGGCAAAGATTGAAATTCCAGTTATATCTGCTTTACACAAAACAATAATATATGATAAAAAAACCCCTTTTTTTCTCCCAATCAAGTTGTTTTAAATGAGAGTCCAGTAACTACCTCGGATATTGGAGTTCTGGAGAAGGAAAGCAGGAATTCCCTGAGCTGCAGCAGATCCTTGTGCTCTCTGGGTTCCATCTCAGCACTGACAAGGAAAATCAGCAATTTCTTATTTATTTTTTTCACTTTCCTCCTGCCCTCTGGTGTATTTATGACCTGCACATTCATTACTGCAATAAATAATTTGCTTTTTGATATTTTAGGCTTCTTTTTTGGATTAAATACAAGCATTGACTAAACAAGAGCAGCAAAAGTTATTTGATGCTCTAAAACCAAAACGCCGTCGATCTGATTTTGATCTGAAGCTACAATAATGTCAATTATTGCAGTTTCAGGGGTGTCAGTTAATTTAATTCAGGCCCAAGGATAGAGGGGGCTGAAGTCTTACAGTAAATGACTTTGCAGGTTGTCCACTGGCCCATGGGCTGAGCATCCCTGAGCTTTGGACGCTCAACCAAACGAGTTTTCACTTCCAAATGTGCAGCAAAGAAAGGGAGAAGAGCAAAGCCCAGAGGGATTCCAGTTCCAGACTGTGGGTAGGAGAAGGCAGAGAAGTTTGGGCTTATTTTATTTAATTTCTGAGTCCCTCCTTTTGCATCCTCTGCCTGGAAAGACTCGGCTAAGTGTGTCAGCCTCCTCCTTAATTGGAGTGTCTGTCTACTGAGAGCTCCAGTAAGTAATAAATAGATTCTCACCTACCTACTTTCCAAAGCTCTTCAAAGCCCACCTGGGCTACTGATGTTGTGGCTCACAATGGAGGATAGAGCAGGAGCTGAAGGATTTGACAGTGCCTGGAACAGGCACTTAATAAATAGTGTTCTCCTGCAATGATTCGAACCAGCTGGTCACAGCGATGCGGGGCAGGATTGAACTGGGGAGAGTGAAGGGAAGATAAAGTCAGAATAAATTCATCTCCTGCTTCCCAGCCTCGCTTTCCTCACCCCCCCCCTCTTCTCCCAGGGCAGCAAAGCTGGTTTTCATAAGTGCAAAGAGAAAAGGGGCAAAAAACATCCAAGAATTCCCTCCTAAAAGAGATTGGCCAAACACAAAGTGTTCCAAAACAACGTGAAAACCCTTTGGAAAACTTGAGAGGCCAGAAATTCCCAAGGTTTGGCTGCTCGGCTTCGAAAAATTGAGAGGGAGGGGAAGGGAAAAAAAAAAAAAGAAAACAGGGAAAAGGAAAATTTAAACCACAGGAACGAGGTTTGCAGTCATGAGTAATGATTTTCAGAGTGAAACCCGCTGAAAAACACCTGCCTTGCTGATAAACTGGTTCCCTGTAAGGAAAGTCCGAGGGACTGCCTGGAACAGCTTCACCTCCAGCCAGATTTTTCACTTTGGAAGTAAAACTCAGCTCCCAGGTTTTCCATTAAAAGAACATCAATCTTTTTTTTCTTTTTTTTATCCCTAATGGAGTCCCAAAGTGTTTCAGGACCAGCACACGAGGAATCCTCAGGGAAGTTCAGCCCCGGGGTGACAGGAGGCAGCTGTGGAACCACCCAGCAAAGCCCAGGAGCAGGTTGGGGTTTTCCAGCCAACTGGAAGGGCAGGGAAAACCCCAAATCCCATCACCAGGATGGCAGGTTTGGCATCCACAGCGATGAAAAGGTTTGGGAGCTCTTCAGTGACCACGTGATTTGTGCTTTCCCGAATTACAGTAAGATATTGTTGAATTTATAGGAAGGGATTCCTTAAACTGCCTTTAGTGGCTTTGAACTGAAGGAGGGCAGGGTAAGATGGGATATTGGGAAGGAATTCCTCCCTGGGAGGGTGGTGAGGGGCTGGGATGGAATTCCAGAGAAGCTGTGGCTGCTTCTGGATCCCTGGAAGTGTCCAAGGCCAGGCTGGACAGGGCTTGGAGCAACCTGGGCTGGTGGAAGTTGTCCCTGCCCGTAGCAGGGGGTGGAACCAGGTCATTTTTAAGGTCCCTTCCAACCCAAACCATTCTGTGATTCCATGACACTCTTCTAGAGATGGATTGACATGGTGCATGATGCAAATCCAGCTGGGAGAGCAACATTCCAGTGTTCTGCAGGAGCTGCTTTCTGTCAGCACCACAGTGAGCATCAGACACCCCAACTGCTCCTTGCCTCCCTCTCTTATCCCTCTCCTGAGCCCTTCCCCAGTGGATACACCACTGCTCCCAGCTGCCCTGCCCATGGAATGCTGGCTCTGGCTGGATCCTGGGAAATCAGTGCTGCCACTACAACAATAAACCTTTTTTTTTTTTCCCCATTCAGGTTTACAGACAATGAACAACAGCACAAGCTGAGCCAGGGGAGGGAATTTCATCAGCAGGAATTTCCTCATGGAAAGGGTGGTCAGGCACTGGAAGGGGCTGCCCAGGGAGCTGGTGGAGTCCCCAACCCTGATTTACTGGGCATGGTAGGATTGGCCAAAGGCTGAACTTGGAGGTCTTTTCCAACCTTAATGATTCTGTGATTCCATGAAATCTTCACCTTGATCAGCAGCAAACTAACTACCTGTGGTGACAAATGGCAGCACACCAGTGCACAGCCAAAGAAATCCACTGAAGGGCTTTCTGTATATCCAGGGCTGAGAGGCAGCAAGTTGTTTCTCAGACAGAACAGAGTAAAAGGAAGAAAAATAACGTTCTTCGAAGTTTCAGTGCTCTAAGAGCTCATTTTTCAAGCGACACGTGATAACTGGCTTGAAGAAACACAGGCACTGGCTCAGAAAAAGAGAAAAAAAATCATTAATTGTGGAGTTTGTGTTGAGAGGTCACAAGGCTGAGGTTGATAGTTGGTGGAAGAACGTTACACACACACAGAAACAGGGAGGGAAGATCCTGGTCTTTCTTACAGGGACAAATCCAGGATGATTCTTCAGGTAATTTAGCAGCATGGAGGATGTTTTATGTGTTTTTGCTGATCCAAAAATTGGGATCAGCCTTCCCAGGGATAAGCCCCCCATGAGCTGGGGTCACCACAGCTCTGGAATAGGGGGATGGGACATATGGAGGAGACGGTGGGACCTCTGGACAGGAGAAACTTCAGTGGAAGGTGTCCCTGCCCAGGACAGGGGGTGGAACTGGATGGGCTTTAAAGTCCCTTCCAACCCAAACCATCCCTTGATTCTGTGATTCACCAGTAATTAGCACCAAGGCTCTAATTGCCTTCAGTAGGTGCAGAGCCAGCAGTTCCCCAGAGTTAAAAACCAGTGTGGACACCGAGTTCCTGCTGGTGGGGAGAAGCATTTCCAACCCTCCTGCCTTTCCCTGTGTCCTCCCTGCCCATCCATGGGCACGAGCACCACGAGGAGCTGCACTGGGACTAAAAGAAGGGCTTTTCATCTTCAGAGAATTTTGCAAACCTGCCCATCTTGGCCCCTGCTCCAGGAGGATAATCACCAGCAGGCAGACAGCATGGGTTTGTTTAAGTGAGAGAAGATTCTCAGGCTAATTTTAGGGATTTGAACAGAAGGCGACGCTCCAGCTGGGAGAAGATTTCCACCGAAAACAGTGTTTTGATGAAAACCAGAGGGTGAAGAGG
The DNA here is from genome assembly GCA_035041135.1 of Platyrinchus mystaceus. Taxonomy (NCBI): domain Eukaryota; kingdom Metazoa; phylum Chordata; class Aves; order Passeriformes; family Tyrannidae; genus Platyrinchus; species Platyrinchus mystaceus. The sequence goes on along the minus strand of JAWWLV010000065.1, from coordinate 3,725,831 downwards.
GGGAGTTTCACAACATTTTTTTTCCCTCCTTTTCCTAACCTGCTCCGTGGAATCCACATGGGACACTGAGAGCCATTAGCACTGAGGGAGCTGTGATGGTTCTGGCAGCAGAATCCAACCAGGGACCTTCTGGAACAGGCAGAGATCTCTCCCAAGGAGTTTTACAGGAATCTAGTGGCCTGTTTGGCACAGAGAGAGAGAAGTTGCTTTGTGAGTTGTTTAAATGAGTGGATCAACATGGATCCCTCAAAGAAGACTAAAGGAGACTGAACCCAATTCCTCCACTCTTCAATTCCTTATGGAATTGTGCACTGGGAGTTGCTGTTGCCTTAACCTGAGGTCCTCAACCTGCTGAAATGTGTATCCTACCCCTCCTCCAAAGCAACCAGACTCAGAGAATCTACCTCTCACAGATTTCTGGCTGGGGTTTTGGTTTGGGTTTTGGTTTTGGTTTTGTTTTTTTTAAGGGAAGGCAGATAACTGGGAGAACAACAATTTTTCTGAGAAACAGTGAAAAAACAGGGTGGTTTTATCAACCTTAGTTCCAATTCACCTGCTCCATAATTAGTGCATAACTTCCTCGTTTTAGGGACAACAAAAAGGTAGAAAATCCTCCAGGCAAGGCAGGACATTTATTCATTTCAAATCACACAGGTCAGATCTCTCCAGAACGCGCATTTAAAGTATGGATTAAAAAACTACCCTAAAAAAATCAGTGAAGGTCTGCAAAATATTTCAAAACTCAGGGTTGCCCTCAGAACTGATCTTGTAGGAATAACTGAACCAGCAGGAAAGCTGGACAGAATTTCCCCCCTTCCTTTCAGACCCTCTCCCCATGTGTCCTGCTCTCCCTCACCTTGGAATGCTCACGGAGAAGGAACGAGACAAGGGGCTGATGTCCCCTGGTGCCCATCCAGCTCTGCTCCAACTCCAAAAGCAAAGCATTTGAGTTGCTCAAGAAACCCAAACGAGTATTTATAACTTCCTGACAGGCTGGATTGCACAAAGCTTTAAGAGCCCTGTAAAAAGTCCTGCCTTCCCTCCTTTCTCTCCCTCTCTCCACACGATAAAACTTGTGGCTCTTCAGGGAGAGAATCAGTGCTGGTATCTGAAGACACCCTCGTGTTTAACACCACCTTTTCAGCCCCTCAAGCTGCCAAAGCTCTCTCCCCCTCCTGTGGCCAGCTCAGGATCAGCTCCATCACCAAGTGTTCCTTTGTCAGCCCTGAGTTAGAAGACAACAGAAGGCACAAGAGGGAAATCTTTCAAACTGTAGTTTTAAGTGATAGAATGAGCAGGAATCCTGGCAAAACCCATGGAGGGACTGCCAAGAAATTCTATATGGTGCAGGTGCAAATAGTTTTTTTTTTCTTTTTGTTTAATTCAGACTCATTAAAATATGTATTTGGAAAAAAAACCCCTGAATTAAATTAAAACCTCTGGGAGCTGGGAGGAAAGGCAGGGGCTGGACAGGAGGATGGGGCTACTCGTGCTCATACACACACACACATACAATGACTTTGTCTCCAGCTAAAAAGTGGATTTGAAGGCCCCAGGATCCATAATTGTGGGAAAGTAACCTGAAGATGCCAAACAACAGGAAATTACCAGAAGAATCTGTCAGCACAATCAGCTGCTATTTTCATTGTTCTTTGGCAAATTTATACACAGTCGGGAACACCTGGGCTGGCACCAAGCCCAGCCTTGACTAATTGCCAGGGGAGAGGAGCAGTCATTTGTCTTCAGTGGGGTTTCCTACGCTCGCTCCTCAAAACATGTGGTTTCACTTTTCCCCTCTCTCTGCAGGAAATGGCAGGACAGTGAAACGCAGAATAAATGAGCTCGATTCCAAGAGGTTGCCTCCTCAGAGGCCACTCCAAAAATAACTGTCTTGTGAGAGGCTGTTAATAACCAAGGTTCTATATACTGTCTTCAGCAAACAACATTTCAAAGGCACAGTGTTCCTTTGCTCCCCAGACCCTCTGTACTTTAAAAACATTGTGGGGAGGGGGAAGAGGAGGAAGGGAGGGAGAGGAGGAAGAGCCCTGGAAGTTGTGAGTCCTCAGTATTTTTGTGGGGAGTTCACACTCTCTTCAAACCACCCTTGCAAAATCCAACACCCCTCAGAGAAGCTGCCTGGGTTTTTCCTAATTTAGGGCTGAGCAAAATGGGTTTTCCCAACTTCTTTCCAGGTTAAACAGCTCCGTCGGGCTCTGGGATCGCTTCGTCGGGGATTTCTCTCCCTCCATCCCCTTGGACAGCTTGGAATAACCGAGTGGGATCACAATAATTTCCAGCAGACAGTGGTCTCTCCCCCAGAAATCCAGGCACAGCCCCACCACCAGTTTTGGCTGACACACAACAAGAAGGGATATCCCAAGGTGTGTGGAAGCCAGGCCGTGGTTTCCGTGCGTTGCGTTTCCAGGATCCATTTGTGGCTCACTGTTTGAGACAGGTCTTTGCTGCATGTGTCTCATATTAAAATTAAAAAAATAAAAAAGAGGCAAGTCCCTCTCCAAATGCAAGTTTTGAAGCTGGTTTTAAAGCCCTGTGACAGACCCCAGAAGAGTCCCAGCAATTACCTGTGTTATAGCTTTATCTCTGCCCAGACTTGGCTTTGACATTGTAAGACTGCACTTTAAAAGATCACCTCTTTACAAGAACCACCTGTCTGAAGCGACAGCTTTTTCCTTTAACCTCAGAACATATTTTTAAAGTTAACATACCACCAAAAAAAAGAAAAAAAAATGCCCCCTCCTCCCATTACCACCAATTCTCAGCCAGCCCAGGCTGTGGGGTCCCCTCCGTGTAGCAAAAGCATGTTTTGTGTGTTTATCTTTTAAACTTGGGGTGCTTTCTAATTTAAATGGCATAATATTGACCTTTTTGGATGGTCCCAGCAGCAGAATGTTTTACACTGTAGTGCATATCCACATTTGGGATATTTTCACCTGCATCTTGTGCAACCCCTTGGTTGCTCTGACAGCAAAGGATCACTCAAACAAACAAACAAACAAAAAATAAATTAAAAACCTAACACTAAAAACCCATTTAAAACGTACAGCAGATGATCATTAGGGTGGGTGAAGGAACATTTGGGTTTCATTTGGGTTCAGCTGCAGCCTCCTTAGCAGGGCAGGACTCAGCTGTAACTCTAAACTGACCCACCTTTTCTCCCCTTTCGGCAGCGAAAGGTGAAAAATGCGATGGAACATTTTCCAACCCGCGGCTCATCCGTTCCACTGCGGCGCTGGGAGAGCTCAGACTTGGCTTATTTTCTCTAGGACTGAGATGTTTTGACATGTTTATTTGTTTAATTTGTTTATTTTGACTAGCTCTGATTATAATTGGCAGCAATGAGCAGAATTAACATTAGACAGTGTCTTAGACTTGTCGGTTACAATAATGCAAAAGGCATGTGAAGCCAAATGCTCCGAAGGAGTGACAATAGCTGGGGGTTTGGTTCAGCAAAATGCATGGAGAGCAGACAGTACTGGAATTACATCCTCCCACTGATGGCCATGACACAGGATCAGCCCCTCAAACAGCTGAAAGTTAAAGATTATGATGATTAAAATAATAAAAATTCTTGCTACCCGGGTAGCACCAACCTAACCCTGCTGGCATAATGGAGTGTCCTCCAAACCACTGGGTTTTGAATGAGAACCTCTGCATCAATCACAGAATTATCCAGGTTGGTAAAGCCCTCCAAGGTCATCGAGTCCAAGCTGTGATTAATCTCCACCATCCCACCCAGCCCAGAGCACTGAGTGCCACGTCCAGTCCTTCCTTGGGCACCTCCAGGGATGGGCACTCCAAACCTCCCTGGGCAGTTCCAATGTTTAACCAGCCCTTTCCAGGAAGGAATTGCCCCAATATCCAATCTGCCCCTCCCCTGGCACAGCTTGAGGTAGTTTCCTCTCCTCCTGTTCCTTGTTCCCTGAGAGCAGAGCCCGAACCCCCCCAGCTCCCCTCTCCTGTCAGGGAGT
>JAWWLV010000065.1:3700673-3718146 GCA_035041135.1 Platyrinchus mystaceus | reverse complement strand
CCCTTTTGGAGTCACCAGTTCACAAGAGTGACCAGCAAGAGAGGGAAGCAGGAGCTGTGCCTGGAGGAGTTGTTATTCCTGATCCTGCCCTGGGAGATTTATGCACTCTGGCTCAGATCACAGCATCAGCCCAGCTCAGTGTCTGCCAATAAAAACAGCTCCTACATTTCCAACCCGGGCCACAGAATCCAGGGAAAAGTGTCCCTGCCTCAGTTTCCCCACAGAAGAAACTGCAGCTGATACCCTGACCTTAATTTGTTGTTGAACTCCCTAAGTGCAGAGTCCTGTTAGGGTTAATCATTATTAATAAGCTATTTTTAAAAAAAAAAACCTCCAAACTTTTGGGCCAACATGAGAACAGGATCACAAAATCAGTGATTAGAAATATAGGGATTGAGGAACACATAAAGAAGATGCCATGAGTCAGGCACTGATAAAAATTCCAGCAGAGAGACTAATTTATATTTAGCCAATCAAAGAAGGGACCCCCCAAAAACTGTGGAAAAATCTACATTTAAAGAAAAAACATTTGAAGAAAAAACATTTGAAGAAAAAATGTTTGAAGAAAAAAATCATTTAAAGAAAAAAATCATTTAAAGAAAAAAATCATTTAAAGAAAAAAATCATTGAAAGAAAAAGCATTTAAAGAAAATATTCATTTAAAGAAAAAAATTAAAGGGAAATAAAATGTGTAAAGAAAAGAATTAAAGGAAAAAATTAAAGGAAAAAAAAAAGAAAAAATAAAGGAAAAAAATTAAAGGAAAAATTAAAGGAAAAAATAGAGAAAAAATTAAAGGTAAAATAAATTAAAGGAAAAAATTAAAGGAAAAATAAATTAAAGGAAAAAAATTAAAGGAGAAAAGATTTAAAGAAAAATCTTCATTTGAAGTGAGCAGATCACCCCCAGTACCTGTCAGCCAAGCATCAAACACCCCCAGATCTCTGAGAACGAGCATATTGATCATTAACACTATTTGTCCTTTAAACAGACTGCCAGTTAAGTAAATTCATATCCAGTGGACAGTATTTAAGGAGCAGGGAAAATGCTTCCCCATTATATCGTGTCCCCAGGCAAGGGAGATGATCATTTTCTACCCTGCCAGGAAGGGCATCACACCGTTAAATTGTGACAAATTAGTTTTGGGTTAAGAGCTTTACTAGTCCCACGTGGTAACTAAAAATGTGCATTATTTGAGTGCAGAGCACACCAGGAAGGGCTCTGATGAGCAGCAGGATGGGCTCAGGGAACACAGACACTCCGAGTGGCTCTGGCAGGACATCCTGGTCCACAGCAGAGCCTCGCTCTGCAAACATCCCCTCAGGACTCCCCAGAGAGCACCAGGCTGGGCTTTGTTCCCCTTGCTTTGCTACCTGCTCTGACAGGTCAAACACCAAAGCAGGAGCCTCTGGAATTGGGTTCTTTTCTTGCCTTTGCTGGATGATCTTGGGGTTGGGGGGAGGAATACAACACCCATTTTGTTGCCTGTGTCCTTCCCAGTGTTTCCTGGGGGGCTGTTTGGGGAGGAAAAGCTTCTTGTTGTCCCCACAAATCGACTTTTCTTCTTTGAACATGGACTCGCTGTGAGGCAGAGAAAAAAAAGCCCTGAGGGAGCCAAGTGGGGAAGTGGAACTGGAAAATGGCCTTGCTCAGTGTGTCCTTGGAGGAATTTGGGCTGTGGGAACCTGGAAAACCCTCCAAAATCTTCATTCACAGCTGTTTCTCTCGCAGCTTCTCCCGTTTGTGTGGCAGCCCAGGCTCTACCCTTGGAAAAGGGCTCCTGAGCTTGGCTTTAGAGATCCCCAAAATATCCACAGAGCAGCTGTTTCCAGCTCACCCTATTCAGACAAACCAGCACTGATTTTGGATTACCCAAATACCTGGGATGAGGCAGTTTGCAAAGGGAATTACCAGAGCTATTTCAACTTAACCTCGCCAGCCCCAGTCCTTGCTTTGCCAGAAGGGCCTGGATTCCTGATCTCCACGGGATTCAAGTGTCCAGGAACATTTTCAGCTGGTAAATCAGCAATGTTTTCCCCTTCCCCCAGAGCCCAGGGAGTTCTGTTCCCCTCAGCCCGAGCTGACACAGGAGCAGCTGCACGGAGCCTCCAGGGAATGGGCCAGTAAAGGAGAAATTCCCAAGGGAAATGGTTTTTTTGGTGACCCCAGCGAGTTCCTCGTTGATGATGCATCAATATCTGTATGTGCAGGGTCAAATGCACAACTGGATCCATCAGCAGGAAATTAAATATCTCTGAGCAGATATAAGGGGGTGTAAATCCATTTACACCACACACACACACCCCAAACATCCCTCCAGCGGTGGATGGTGGCCCTGAGTCCCACCAGTTGATTTCCCACATGCAAGAAATCCAATAAATAAACCACTGTGGCAAGATTTCCCCCCCTTCAATCCCTCCATTCCTGCAGATGTCCTGATAAACATCCAAACATTCAGGCAATTCTCCAGCCTTGTGCCGAATTACGAACCTTCCCGTTTTATCCTTCAAAATCCCATCCAGTTTGGACCGTTGAGCACTTGAAGTTTTTTGGGTTTTTTTAAAGAAAAAGGAAGGGGGGAAAGGGAGGTGGAACAAAAAGTTTCCAAAGCCAGGCTGCCACGTTTTATTCTGCTTTGTATCACTTAAAAAACGAGCACGAAAGGGCCGAGCGGGGCTCGCCCGGCGGATTTTAATGTACTGTAATTTCTCAGGAAAACACTTTGTGAAAAGTAAGCAATATATCCTGGTGGATAAAGTCTGGAACCACAGTTTCCCCCACCATGCAAAACATCTGTGCCCTTGCCCAGAGGTCATCACTGCAGTAGTGTTTCTCTTTACTTTTAAAGAAATGTCAGGCCATTTTTTACACAAGACTTATGACAGGGTGCTGTTTATTGTATCACAAAGCCACTATAACTCCAGCACAAGGAAACTGCTATTATTTGGAGAGTATATATCTTCCTGACTAGCAGGAAAGATGGAAATGAGAAAGGGCCTTTGCAGAGAGGAAAAGTCAGGGTCTCCCTTCGTGACACCAGCTTTGACTGGGAGCTGGAATTGTTGGGCTGCTCAGTCTGATCGAGGCTTAAATTTTAGGCTGGGATTTTCTACTAGGTCACACAGCTCATCTCCCACTTAAAATGGTGCCAAAGCCCCAGTTTTTGAGGTCTCTCCCGTAACCATAAAGCCCTTGAGCCACGAGACTTCGAATTTCAGCTCCCGCACCGTTTTCCATCGAATCACTTTCCTTTCTTGTTTCGTGGGGGAAAGCGTTGAGGAAAACGTCAAGGGCAATTTGGGGCAGAATAAAACCCCATTCCCAGCCACCTCTATTTCCTTTTCCCCCTCTCTCATGGAAAATTGCTTGTGGCTTTTGGTGGTGGCTCTGAATGGGGGCACCGAGGGGGCGCCAGGCTGTGAGAGCTGCATCTTTTAAATCAGGGCTCCGGCTGAGATCATAACTACTTGTGTTCACTGAAGGTCCCTCGGTGCTTCTTGCAAGACTAACCTCTGTATCCTGGCCAAATTCCAGCTCAAGTAATTACAATCCACTTTCCCAAACACCTCTTCTCTCCCCCTGCAGCGCTTCCAATTGCATATGAAATTATTCTATTATCTAATTATAATAGTGCCCACGGACTCCTGCCAGGCCTGGGCACCCCAGGAGATGCCACGGGGAGCACGGAGGCACCCGGAGCCCTCTGGATCCTGGAGCACCATGGAGAGCTGGCACTGGGACTACCTGGCAGTGGCAGGCTGAGGTGAAGAGCAGGGCTCAATTTGGAGTGCAAGAAATAGGGTTAGAAAGAGAGAGGAGAGAAAGAAATGTGTGAGATTGAGGAATAAAGCAGAAGGATGGGCCGTGCTGGGGGTGTGAAGTTGTGGGTTTGGTCCATGGATGGGCCACGCACTGAAGTTGGGCTTGATGACCCTGTGGGTCCCTCCCAACCCTGAATATTCTGGGGCTCTGTGTGTTTTGGGCTGATTTAGGTGCTGTTGAGGCAGTGCCACCCCCTCAGCAGGTGAAGGCAAAGCTGCTCAGTGGAACCTCAGGGGGATGACAGAAAGGAGGGAGAGGGACTTGTGATGTGGGCAGGGAGAGACCGGATGAGGGACAGGGGTTTCAAAGTGAAAGAGGGCAGGGTTAGGTGGGATATTGGGAAGGAATTCCTCTCTGGGAGGGTGGGGAGGGGCTGGGATGGAATTCCCAGAGAAGCCCCTGGATCCCTGGAAGTGTCCAAGGCCAGCTTGTTTGTGCTTCATAGCCATTAATTGGAAAAAAACACTTGTGGTTCTTTGGGGAGAAGAATTATTTGTCCACTTGTCTCTGCCACCCATCATGCCCTGTATTTATGGAACAACTCTGAAGGCATTTCAGTTTGGATTGTTGTTGCCTTTGCACCTTTAGGCAGGGATTTTGTAGAGTGTTTCCTTAGGATGCTGTAATTTAACTTGCCCATTTTTAAATGAAAATGGCAGCAGGATGCAGCCAGCAGATGCTGTGCAGTCCACAGAGGGCAATTATTAATTTCCCAGTGGACACCTTTTCTTATGGTGACTGGCAGTGGTGGTGGTGGGGTTTGTTTGCTTTTTTAAATATTGTTATTGTTGTTATTATTATTAGCATTATTATTCTTACTCAGGCCTTTTATTTAAAGCTTTGCTGGCTGTCTGTATCCCCACACAGCTGCTGTGCCAGTGATTACTCTGTGTTTAATGGCTTGGCTGCCCTGGGAGAGCAGAGCTGAGGGAACAGGGGCTGCAGAGGACCATAAAGCAGCTGTTGAGTTGGTACATCCCAAAATTCCCAGTGAGGAGCTGCCACCAACCTGCTCAGGCCTGGAAAGGACCCTGGTGGTGGCACAGACTGTGGGTTGCAGTGGTTCTGCTCCACCCTGTAACTACAGAATAGTGGAATCCCAGAATGGTTTGGGTTGGAGGGACCTTAAAACCCATCCAGTGCCACCCCTGCCATGGGCAGGGACACCTTCCACTGGCCCAACCTGGCCTTGGGCACCTCCAGGGATGGGGCAACTCTCAAGCAGGTTTGTAGCTCAACACTGAAATGGTGAAGGAAAGGGACAAATATGAATTTTCCACAAGAGTCTTGTCCCGACCTCATTCTCCTTCTGCAGAAGACAATAATGAAAGTTGCCCTCACTGTCAGGAGCAGCATTTTAAATGAAGTGTGAGCAGGTCAATGACTCCACAACATCAAGCCACTGCTCCTCAAAGTGCCACCTGATTTTGTGCATTTCTGATGGCTCCTCATCTGCAGGCAACAGGAAAATGCCAAAGAAATTGGGCTTTTTATCAAGGATGAAGCCTCAACTCTGCAGTGAGATCCACATGGGTGGATCCTGATATCTACTTAGAGCCCCATTCATTTTAAAAAAGAGCAAGTGAGACAAAAGAAACCCAGATTTTTTTTTCTTATAAAGATGCTCTTTAAAGAGAAAACCCAAGAAGAGATCCAAGCTCAGCCACACATGTCAATATAGAGATAAATAAAAAACCAGGGAGGTTTCACAGATTGCTGAACGTGTGTCATCAGAGCTGGGAGATAAGTTACAGATACCAGGCAAAGAATTGGTGGGAATAAAGATTTCATTCTCCTAACACTTGGACAACTCTTTATCAGTTAAAACCCTCCCAGAATTCATTAACTGTATTTCTCTTGTCATACTTGAAGCTGAAGTAGTTACTGAAGAAAGATCAAGGGTTAAGCTGAACCCTCCACAACAGCACGAGGTTTTAAAAGAAATAATAATAATAATAATAATAATAAAAAAAAATCTCCATCCAATTTTTTTCCCAAATTAAATCAAGAACATTCATAATTAGTTTTTACACCGGAGACATCTAGTGGGAAATGAAAGAACTGAAAGAGCCACGAGCTGCCTTCGCCCTTTCATTAATATTTGCTCCCAAATGCAGGTCAAATAAATCTAACTCACAGTTTGAAATGAGCAGCTTTAAAACTGATGTATTACTTTCTGCCTGGATTTATGCCACCCATTTTGGATAATTACTCCCAGTGCTTTTTTCCCTGTTGGATTCGAAGCTTCTTCGCGAGAACGAAGCGAAGTTTGGGTTCCTTGAGATCTCTTCTGCTTTTAATAACTTCCCCTTCCCCCCCTCCCCATCCTCAAAGATTCCTTCCACCTCGGCAGTTGGTGTGGGGTGTCTTGCACTGGGTTTTGTGGGGTAAATGGAACAATCCAGGCCATCCTGCCCTGCTCCCCAGTGCCAATGTCCTGCATCCCCGATCCCTGACGATGCTCCTGTGCTGACAAACTCTGCTGAGGCACGAGTGGCAGCCCTGATCCCACGAGGTTTGCACACCTACCACCCAGAGCAGAAAGTTAAGCAGGTGTTTAAGTCATTTTGAGGCCAAGAATGAAAGATGGAAGTGAAAGTGGATGGGCAGAAAGGTGAGTTAACCTGTCCCCTGCCATGTCAGTCGTGTGCAACCTCATCCTGCTCTGCAGCAACCTCGGGGGGAGCAGCTCTGATCTCTGCTCTGTGGGAGCAAAACAAAAAATTCTGGTTCTGAATAAAGGTGGGAGGTGCTTCCCTTTGGTCCATTTTCTCGTGTTGCACATGTCCCTGCAGTGGGTTTCAGCAGAATCCCTCCTTCCCATCGCACTGATGCGGCAGAACAGCCCCAAAAATTAAAACACTGAGTAGAAGCACTGAAGATACAGTTGTGGATTTCTCTGGGAGCTCTTCTAAAACCCAAACTGGTGTTCAGTGCTGTGTGTTTGAAGTGATCTTCTAAAAGCTGCAGGGCTGATGCTTTTTCAGACTGCTCAGCATTTGTTACTTGTCTGGAGAGATTAAGTCAAGTCTCTCCAGCTAAAGGAGAGACCTCAAGGGTAAGAAGAGGCTCCACGGAGGGGAGGAGAGGACTGTCCATGTTCTTCAGGCTTGTTCCACCTGCTGAAGGGAGGAAATGAAATGAAATCCTCTTTGCTTTGTTTCTTTTACCCCCTTCCAGCAGAGCTGAGCTCTTGGATCCTCCACCCTCACCTGCTCGTAGCAAAACTTGCCTGTTTTGTGGGCTGGGTCACAGAGAAGATGCTTAAAATGAAAAACCAAGTGCTGTGTGATGGGTAAAAGGGGGGAAAATTGAGAAAGGCAGATATTAAGCCCTCATTTAAGCAGGGCTTTGGCTGGGGCAGGTGAGACCCACGTGGGCACTGGGGACAATCCCAACTGGCCCTGTGCCACTGGACACCGGCCCTCAGTGACAGCAGGAAATTGCAGTTTGGCTTTTTATAACCTGTGAGAGGGAAAGCACAGCAGCTCTGGAGGGTTGGCTCTCCCCAGCCCCCTCTGGGGGGGTTGAGTGTCTTATAAACCCCAATAGCCTGAGCTTCCTACAAGGGCACTTTCCTCCTGCCAACCCAGAGCACCCTCAGCGTGATTTCACCACTGTCTGCCCAGATGTTAAGCTGGATAAATGACATTTTGGGTCACAGCTCAAGCCAAAGGGCTTTTCTTTATTTCAAGTAGCAGTTCCAGTGGTTTTGGAAGAAGGTGGTTTGTCTGCATTGACTTTGTCACCACGTGAAAGTCACAAAGTCCTGACAGGGCTGCAAGTCCTTTGCAGGTCTTTTTTATTCTCCTGGACTCATTCACACTCTGGACCTTCATGTATATAAAAAGGTATAAAAAAATATGTCTAAAATGTATCTAAATCTATCTGAAATATACCTAAAAGTATATGAAATATAGATCTGAAATATATCTAATGTATCTGAATTGCATATAAATATTACACACACATATATAACACTATCTTCATGTTTCTAGAGACACAATATAAGAACAAAGCAAACAGTCTTGGCTGATGTCAGCCCAACACAGCAAGAATTGTTCCTAAATTATTGCACTTTATTTGGAGCCTAATGCAAAGGTGTCTCAGGGCATAAACCCACCTGATGTGGAAATAAAAAGGAGTAAAAGAATGGGGCTTCTTCCCCTGTGAATGTGGGGTTATTCCTCTAGTTAAATTAGATCAATAAGGAACTAGATTGATAACAAAAATCCCTTCATGCTGCAAATAAACATTAAACCAGGCTGGTTTTATAGTAAAGTGTATAAATACAGATCCTCTGCCTTGTAAAGGACAAGTTCAAGTTGCAAGCAAGGCCCTTTATTGTGTATTTCTGCATTTCTGCTCCTTGCCCTGTCCCAGCTGAGGCAGCTGGGAGAGTTTAGAGTGAAGCACAAACTCCCCCCAGTGAGTTGTTCCAGCAGATTTTGGGTTGTACCATTTCCCCAGCAGAGCTCTGTTAAGCTGGAGCTGCTGGTGCTGCACTTCCCAGCTGGGAAAAGAAATGCAGCTCCTACCAGATAGTGTGAAGTTCAGCTTTCCAGGGCAGGGGAATTCCCACTGGGATGGGAAAAGCTGCAGCTGATGAGCACATCCATAAAAATAATGAAAGAGGCACTTGTGATTGTACCAAGATAATGGCAGGAAATAAAAAACACTGAACACTCCAGTTTGTTTGATCAAAACGTGGCTCCAAAGGGGCCTCCTGAGTGCAAACTCACTGTGGTGTTCTGGAGCTGCAGGGATGGGATCCCTCCTGACATGGAATCATGGAATATCCCCAGTGGGAAGGGACCCACAGGGATCACTGAGTCCAGCTCCTGGCCCTGCACAGGACATTCCATGGCCAAGGCCAGGCTGGAGCAACCTGGGCTGGTGGAAGGTGTCCCTGCCCATGGCAGGGGGGGGATGAGATGATATTTAAGGTCCCTTCCAGCACAAACCATTCCATGGGACTGTCTCACAGCATCCAATTCCAAATTTTACAGCCATACAGCAGAAAAAAAACCCCAACAAAACCAACCAAAAAAACTTCCAATCCTGCCCAGGTTGGAGCTGAACCTTTCATCCAGCTGAACGTGCTGGATGCACCTTTAAAGGGGTTAGATTGGAGTCCACAAAGGAATGATCCCCTCCCTCCATTCAGACATCTATTCTTTCCTAATAGAGCCCCCCAGGCATTGGATTTCAGGCAGTGTTTGCAGGGATCCACGGGTTATTTCCAAGCCCAGCCATTACCAGTGAACATGGTGACATTAATATGAGTAAATGCAGGAAAAAGGATGAAATAAAACATATCCTATTGAAGGAAATGAGAGCTCCTTAAGAAAGAAAAACACACATAGGAAAGACGTGGGCATATCAGGATACAAATGGGACACTGGGGAGCTCTGGATTCCACAGGCATGATGTTATTGGAGTGTTTGATACCAGAGCAAGCACCTGCAGATATGAATTACATCCTTGTTCAGGCCACGAGCATCGGAGCCCTGACATCTCAGGAAGTGCTTATGTTATATTTCAAATCCCACTGCCAACTGCACAAATATCAACTGAATCAATCACAGGTATAAAAGACATTATCTTGAGGACTTTCAAAAGCTGAACAAGCCACCTCTCTTCTTCTGAGAGTGGCCCCAGCCTTAAATCATCGGGGCTTTGGCTGTCGCTGCACCTGAACGGCGGCAACAACGAGTGTTGTGGCCGTGAGGCATTAAATGCTTCACCTCTGCACCCACAAATGGGGTGGAAACAGTCAAAACCAGCACCAGCCAGAAAGTTATGCTTGTTATAAACGTGCTTGCCACTGCCCTTTGAGAGGGGACAACTCATTTGACACCCAGCTCAGAGAAATCTGATTGAACCGACACCACTTCTGTGGAAAGATTCACATCTTCACTTTCTGCTGCGTGAAAAAAAAGAGAAGCATTCAAAACTACAAATATCAAAATATAAAACAAAAAAAAAAAACCTGGATTTTAATGATTTTAAACCCCAAGGTTTGAATAATTCTGCAAGCTGCAGTAAACCAAGATTTTCACCAGCGTTAGGGCGTTTTGAATTTTAACTTTTCGGAGTTTTCTTATTAGATTAATTTGTTATTTTTCCATGCTTGCCACGGGAGCCTTAATTACTACTGCTGCAAATACAGCTCTCATCCATCTTAATCAAGCAAGGGACTATTTGGCCAATGCTGTTAAATCATCTGGTGTAAGAGCTTTGCAAAAGTTTGTTCTGCAGCAGAAGAAATGGCAGAGAAAGGGAGCAAAAGCAAAGCTCTCCCTTTGCATTTTGTTATCAGCAGCAGGAGGATGAAGTGGCCACTCTGCTCCATATTTATGGAGGGCAAGGCCTTCAAAAAGTGTATTTTGAGCCTCTTCTTCTGGGAAACATAAGTAAAAAAAGGGGCCAGTTTTTGAATTGGAATGAGCTTGTGCATTAAAATAAAAGTAGAATCTCAATTCATGGAATCCTGGAAGGGGTTGGGAGGAAACCTTAAAGCTCATCCTCTTTCAGGACACCTTCCACCAGACCAGGCAGCTCCAACTTGAACCTTTCCATTTCTATTTTCCACTCCACACTTTGTTATGGAATGATTTCATCACCTGGATGCAGCAATGACATGCACAGGGTAATTACTGGGTATTTAACATGATTACATAATTTAAATACATTTTGGCAGAGGTCTTTTCCAGTCCTGTGCCAAATTCCCATCCCCAATTTCAGTGCCAGTCCCTCAGCAGCTGGACCAGCTTAATGGTCCCTCTTGCTGTGAAGAGTTAAAGTCTGCCTGGGATTTTTTTATTTAAAAAAAACCCCAACCCCCCCTTTTTAGAAACATTGGATACCAAATCGAGTAGAAAAAGCATCTGCAGGGCTTGACTTGCTTTTCAGCCTCCTGTGATGGTTGAGTGTCAGACCCTTGGAGTGAGAAACCCAAATTTAATTCATATTTTGCCTGTTTTTGTGGGGGTTTTATAAGGTGTAATTGAAAGTGCCAAACAAAAGTTTTGGGATATGAAAACTCTCCCTCTGCCCATCAAACCAATCTGGGTCACCCAGCTCAGAGTGTCACAGGAGGCTCCTCTGATTCAGCTCCACGGTCCAATTTAAGCCACCCATGAGCCCCTCAGCGCCCTGCCCCGAATGGGGAATGTTCTCCCAGGCAGTTTTTCCTCCAGGTTTTATTCCTCTTGTGTGTATTTTCATTTTATATCCTCTAAGGTAACTGTGTGAACTAAAGAACAGTTCCAAACTTTCCCAACCCAACTGGCTTTCAGGTCCTTCCTTAACTGCCTGCAAACCAAACTGCAGATCGTGGTGGAACTGGTGGAACTTGGAGCTCCCAAGGAATAATTAAATATTAAAATAAAAATAATTAAAGCCCTGTTGATCTGCTCTGCTAAATTTGAGGAGGAGATTTCTCCTTGTTCTAAGGGTTTCAATTGATGTAGGAAAGCATCATGGTTGATGGGGAGCTGTTCCCTGCTCAGGAGGAAACACAATCCTGACACAGCTCAGCTCTGGTTCACCCAAATCCCTCCATCCCCTGCTCTTCTCAGAGGTTCCTCTCATTTTAGTCTTCAAAAAACCCCCCCTCTAAATCCAGAGTTTCCAAGGAATGTCTCCTAATTAAGATTTCATTAACAGTTTACACACACACAAACCCAGTGCACCCTCTCTGTCAGAGCTGAGACAACCCGTTCCCCGGGCCTGGATCACAGGGAAATGGAATGATAAAAACAAAGGAGGTTCAAATTTCCTTCAAAAAAGTCCAGCCCCCCCTTTCCCTGTGTTCAGCTGCAGCAAGGTGAAAGGCTAAATGTGGACAGAATGGGAATATGTAAGTGGTTTCTAAGCTTTCTGCTGGGAATACTTAACAGCATAAGCATGTTTCCCCTGGAGACCTTCCCCACCATTTGGTCCAATTTCTTCCTCCAAGAACTGAACCAATCCATGATGTAATGCTCCAGGGAAAACATTCCTCTCGAAAAAGAGTATCTTCCGAGGGAGAAGTTTGAAGAAAACATCTTAATATTGTTTAAACAGCTTTTGGCACAGGCACAGCAGTTGTGCTGCTGAGAGCAGGAGAAAGGCTAAAAACATGGAAAGGGAAAGTTGGAGGGTTTAGTTTAGGGCTTCTCCTCGACTACCACCCCCAGTCCTCAGTGATCCTTGTGGAATGAGGGGGGGAGGGAAAAAAAGCCATTTTCAGAAGCAGAGATTTGCTTTGCTAATAAAAGAAGGACTATTCAAGGCTTGGGCTGTTGTGTGTGTCAGTAGGAAACCACAGGTTCAGATCTGCCCAAAGCCTTATTTTAACTCCCACCCAAAGGTGCAAAAGTTCCAAGGCACTTCCCACCACGGGGCTGGCTGGGAATGAGGCTTTTTGGGGCTCTGGGAAGAGGCAACTTTGCCAAGTCCCCTGGCAGCAAAGCTTTAATTTGCTGAGTGAGTGTGTCCAACATTCCCTGTGCTACCAACCAACCGCTCAGCTCCGCTTCCTGCACCACCTCCCTCCACCAGAATGGCAGTTTGGTGGCTGGAAGGGCTGGAATTTGGGGTGTCAGACAAGAGGAAACAGCCCTGGGGAGACAGAAGCAAGATAAGCAAGACTAGGAGGCAGCACATTCCAAATCCAAGGTGGTGGAGCAGAGGGGATGCAGGAAATGCCAGCACGGTACAACCAACCTCTGTCCACCCAAACATCAAATGAACATTTGAGGATTATATTCCAGAGCTTGGATTATGTCATGCTTAGCACTGATATAAACTCCATTTCCATTACCTATTATATAAACTTCAAGCTTTCCTTGCAAAACACACCCTGGCACTTAAGGGTGGTTTTTAATTTTTTTTTCTTGAGAGTCAAACGACCTTTTTTTTTTTTTCATCATTAATATTTGTGCCCACACAATTACTCCTTCCTCAACAGCACACACGAGGCTCCTCAGCAGCTCCAAATGTGAATTCCCTCCCAGCCTTAATAGATTTGCATTAGTGGGGATTATTTCCTCCCAAACCTCAGCGTTTCTGACCTGCAGGACAGGGGACTGAGGGTGTTTGTCTGTCCAAACCTCGGCTTATTTATGGCTTGGCTTCCACCCCCCCTCAGCAGAACCCCCTGCACTGAGGGGATGGTGATTTGAGAGCAGTGGGGTTTCACCCTGATGTTACAAACTGAGCAGCAGCTTTGGCCAAGAACAGCAAAAGGAACCCAAACCAGCCCACAGAGGGAATAAAACCCCCCCCAGTTTTCTAATTCCTACCTTGTTCGGTTCCCTCCATCATCAGGGCTTTGGAGGAACGAGCGCCCTTTGTGTGTTTGCAGCTTTTCCTGGGCTTTGGGATGCTTTGGAAGCTCTGATGATTTCATCACGGTGATTTTTAACAAAGGAAACATGGAAGTTTGCAGTTCAAAGGGATTTTCACTTGTAGGGTGGGACTGTGAGGAATAAAAGCTTTGTTTGAGTTGCTTTTTTACTCCTTCCCTGCTCAAATTCTCAGAGGCCTCTGAGCACAGGGGACTCCATTGGAAGTTGTTGTTCCTATTAATAATCAATATTATTATAAAGGTGTTATAAAACATGTTGCACAACACAAAATATCTTGTCTGAAGAGTCCACTGCCTGGCCACACTAAAACCCAGCAGTAAAACTGCCCCATAAAGAGGATATTTAAACCCAGCTCAGAGGAGTTGGGGGCCAGTGCAGTGCAGTGCAGGCTCCTGTCAGAGGTTTTACTGCTCATTTCTTGTGCCTGTAGGTTTTTCAGGTTTCTTGGTAGACCCTAAACTTTTAAAGCCTCGAATCACAACTATTTATCACCCATCAGGGAACTCCATAAAACGTATTTTCCTTCAGAGTGACTGTTCTCATAAAAAAAAAAAAACTTATTTAAAGAAAGAAAAAAAAAAGACAATTAAGAATACTTTTAAAAAATCTCCATTATAGCCCAACTTACAAAGTATGACCCCCAAAAATTAACACCACCTGCAAGCTGTAAATATAAGCATTATTCCATTTTTTAATTCTTTTTTTTTCCTCCTCCCCCCCCAAAAAATATTTTCTTTGGCCGTTACATCCAGCTGAACGAGGCCTAAAAATTGTCAAACTAAATTCTTGTTTAAGAGGGGAGCTCCAAGCACTGCCAGTTTGAGTGAAACCCCCAGCCAGGTTTGGGGAATACGTTGTATTTATCTTGGCTGAGGTGCAGGGGGAGAACATTTTCCATCCCCCGGCCCAAGGCGAGTCAGAAAAGGGGGTTTGAAATATTGCACAATAAAAGCCATTCATTATATCTGTCTCCTCTGCCTTCCAAAAACAAGAAGGGCTGACCAGTTCCAAATCTGTGCAGGGGGCAGGAAGATGGGAGTCAAGGGGTCACTGGAAATAACCCAAGACTAACACCAGGTTTTCCAGGTTGGAATGTGTTCCATGCCCTCATTCCCAGCTCACACAGGTTTTTCTTCTCCCCCCCTCCCTCTCCAAAGCCTGGTTCAAGTAGTTAATTGCTCTGTTCTGCACAATTTACAGGACTTAATTACAAAACTAATACATTAGGCTGCTTGTCTGCAAGTCACAGGCCCCAACTGCAGCTTTTCTGCTGGGACACGGGGCAATCAGAGCTTATTTCCAGTTCAAATGTTTGGATTTGCAGCTTTTCTCCTCCTTTTAAACCCCTGCAATTTGAAGGAATACCCCAGTCCTCAGTTTGGGTTGTATTTCCAGTGCTCACCTACCTGTTGGAAGTGACATTTTCTTTCCCTGCCCTCTCTTGATCCTGGATTTAAGATTTCCTTGGATTACTTGGGTTTTTCTCCTCCTTTTAAACCCCTGCAATTCACAGTTAGTTTTATATTTATTTCCAGTGCTCACTTACCTGTTGAAAATGACATTTCTTTCCCTGCCCACTCCTGATCCTTGTGTTTAAACCATCCTTGAAATACTTGGATTTTTCCCTTCCCCCTTTTCCATTTCCTTGTCCACAGCTGTTTGCTGCCTCCTGCATGGATCAGTCCAACATTCCCAGGAATATCAGAGCATGAGGATTCCCAGTGAGGAGGAGAAAGAGCAGAGCACAAACCTTTCAGTGCATTTCTAACCAACAACTGGACCAGATGAACCCACAATAATGAGATTTATGGGCAACACTCGGGTGTTTCAGCATCTCCTTCTGCTGCTCAGTTAGAAGCAAGTAGAGAAAAATAATCTGGAATTCAGCAGCTTTTTAAAAAATTGATTATTTTAAAATGAAATAAATCAAAAGGCATATACAGTCCATGTTATTTTTTCCCCCTGGTTACCATGTCAGGATGAGAAAACTTTTACTTCTGTTAACTCATGTGGGAGAAACTTGGTCATCTCATCTCCATTTTTATAACCTAATGACAGCAAAATATTGGCACAAAGTAATTCCTGGGAAGCATTAACACTTTCCCTTCAAAGCTTCCTGAAGAATTCAAGGCTAAGTTTGTTCTTTGTACCTTGAGCTCACTAAAATCAAGGGAAGTTGAGCAGTGAAACAGCTTTCAAGTGTGAAACAGCTCTCAGATACCCAGCAAGAAGCAAAAGTGATGTGTAATTACTCCTACTTATTAACAACATCATAATTACAGTGTTTGTAGGACCCACCACTTGTCCTGTCTGTCAGTCAGAGCAGGTAATTAGTGGGGTAAATGCAATTATTCACCAATATCCACCCAGTGCTGCTATTACTGGGTTAAACTCAAGTCTGGAAAACGGCACTTCAGAGGGTTGTTATAAAGATGACTTTGTGTTTTTAATACTGAAGAGAGAACATTCTCCCTTGGGAAGGGTGAGGAGAGGAGGGAGGTGAGGAGATGGGCAGTGCCAGATTTGTTGCAGCCACAGTGACACAGAGGCTGACAGAGCTCAGCACTGCTCCAAAACCAGGAGGGAAGAGCACAAAGCTGGAAACCAGAACCACTAGCTCAGTGTCCTCACACTGTCTGCTCTCACACCCCTGCTTTCATCCCTAAAATTAAAGCTATCCTTGAAATACTTGGATTTTTCCCCCCTCTTTTCCATCTCCTTGTCCACAGCTCGAAGGATGCTTTGCTGTTTGCATTTCCCAGAGAGGAGGAGGAAGAGCAGAGCACAAACCTTTCAGTGCAGTCAGGACCAGACACAACCCCAGGGAGCTGCTTGCACAGGGGTGCTGGAGTTGCTGCTCATTCCTTAATGTTTAACAGAGGCATTTTGCTCTCATTTAAATACATTTTTTTGCCCCTCTCAGCACAGATATGGAGAACAAATTATCAGCCCCTGCTTCTCTTACAACTTCCTGCATAGCTGAAGACTTGTCTCCTCTCAAATCCTCTCTGGATTAAGGAGACAATTGATTTTGAGGACAAATTTCTCTGCAGAGGATGGACAAAAGGAACTACAAGCACTATGAAGTAGAAATACCTCTGGCAAACAACTGCAACCTCACTAGTTCTTGTAGTTCTTACCTCACATTAAGCATCCACAACTCATTCCTAACAACCCTTTTCCAGAAGAAGAATCCAAGCTTTGTTTTCTCCTCCATATAAGAGCCCTCTCTTATTTTAGCATGTAACCATTCCACTTCTCCAGATAAATTCCACGGCTCAGCTGCTGTTTTGCCTTTTTTTGTGTGAAAGAAGTAGCAGCTCTTACTAATTGCCTCATTTTTTAAGCTTTAGATTTTAACCTCAGCCAGCACCTCGACCATTTGGCCACTGGGATATTATTTCCCAACCACAAAGCTCGTTGTCAGCCTGCCCTCTCCTGGCAGCCAACAGCAGCCAGCCCAAAAACTGCTCCCAAACCCAACCCCAAAAGCAAATCCCAACATAAAAACATCAAGCAAACTGCTCTTGGAGGGATTTAAGACCTGCAGATGTGGTTTACGTGGCAGGGCTGGACTTGGTGATCTTAAAGCTCTTTTCCAACCTCAATGATTCTCCAACTTGAACAGCATTTAAGTAGCAAAGTTTCTTTCAAGCTGCTTTAAGAGTTCTTGTCCTGGGAGAAAGAGGCATAAAAAATCAAACTGGTCTGTTTGTTTTTAAGTCCTATAAAAGCAGCCATAAAGCATTTTATTCCACATCACTGCTGATAAAACCAAGGGATGGTGTTCCACAGAAAGCCACTTCCTCCAGGCTGGCACAGGGATTCAAAATGAAACACAACTCATTAACTCTTCCTAACACAAAATCTCACTCTCTTGTGCCCACAAGTCAGTCTTTTCAGAAGATGGTAACAGGTTCCCCATCTCTTCCTCCTCCCCCTTCAAGCCAGAAGTTCTTTCTTTCTGATTTGCAGAAAATCTCAAAAGGGCTTTTAAGTGTATTTTTGAAATCTGGAATAAAAATCCATGCAGATTTCAACAGCACTTTAAAAGGGACGATCAAGCACATGGGAAGCAAACACTTCAAGCAGCTGTAGCTGGAAGGACACATAATTTACACTGGGATTTAACTACCAAAGACATCTCCACATTCATCATGAGTGAAGAATTTTTTATTCTCTTGATTACCTGCTGTACCAGACCAACCCTCTGAGCCAAGCCAGTCTTCCCAACAGGTCTCATCTTCAAGCATTTTAGGCATCAAGACAAGGAAAATTAGCTCTAAGTTATCCAGAA
>JAWWLV010000065.1:3631729-3649653 GCA_035041135.1 Platyrinchus mystaceus | reverse complement strand
CCAGGTTGCTCCAACCTGGCCTTGGACACTTCCAGGGATCCAGAGGCAGCCACAGCTTCTCTGGGAATTCCATCCCAGCCCCCCACAACCCTCACAGGGAAGAATTCCTTCCCATTATCCAACCTAAATCTCTCATTTTTCAGCTTAAATCCATCATAAGGAGACATTTAGCCCCACCTCTCCCAAGTGCAGCCACAGAGGATCAGGATCAGCAGACAAGTGACTGCAAAGCCAAAAACCTGACACCTTACCCAGGAAAAGAAGGAAAACACCCCTTGTTTTCTCTAATACCCAGTTATCCAGAACAGGGTTAATTTTGCAGATGCTCCTCAACCAACAAGGAAACAGAAGGTTCAAATATCACCAGGACAAACCATGCCTGGTGTGGAATCCCATCTGCTCTCACCCCTGTCACCAACCTGAGCCAGTGACACCCCCTGAGCCAAGGACTGAGCAGTGAGTAAACATTAAGACAGTCTGAAGTCGATTTTAGAGCCAGTATTTACTGTCAGAGCAGTGTCAGACACTCACTTTGCCCCTGTCAAAGAAGGAGATGATTTCTTGGTAGAGTTTTTCCTTGAGCTCCTGCTGGGAGTACACGTAGAAGCTGTCCCTCTGCATGAGGTGGCGGACACAGGGCTTCTCAGACCACTGTCCAGAGGGAGAGAGGTGAAAAAACTGCTCATTTTCAGATGAATTAATCCTTGCAGTGGCTCTTACAGGGGTGCATTCAGGACAAATCATCATCAGTGCAAAGGGAGCTTTGCAGTGATGTAAGCTGAGGCAAAAAAGGGGAGAGAGGGGGGAAAGAATTGTATATTCTGAGCTGTTTGCACTTTGTTTAGAACACAAACCCTGGCAGTGGAAATTCCAGCTGGGTTTAGTGGGATACCTGGAGCAGCTCTGCATGGAGCAGCAGGGTGTAAGCTGCCTCTGTGAAGTTCTCACAGTCCGTGTGCAGGTCCCGGAGTTTGTAGAGGTACCTGGAGAAAGGAAAAGCTGTGCCCATGGATAGAAATCCTGTGCCCAGGGACAGAAATCCTGTGCCCAGGGACAGAAATCCTGTGCCCAGGGACAGGAATCCTGTGCCCAGGGACAGGAATCCTGTGCCCATGGATAGAAATCCTGTGCCCAGGGACAGGAATCCTGTGCCCAGGGACAGAACACCAAGGGAAGTACAGGCTTTGTGCAGGATGATGGAGGGAAACAACCCACCTGATATAAATGTCCTCTCGCTTCTTCTCCTTATAAAAGTTCTGCCAACAGTAGAAAAAGTCAAATTTACAACGTAAAGCACCATAATCATCCCTAGACAAGTAACTTGAGCATCAGTTTTATGTGTTTTAAAGATCTTTAGTGCCATTTTGGCTACTTAGGTGCATATATCCCTAGTTTAGATGTTTTAAAGATGTTTGCTGTCATTTTGGCTGTTTAGATGTTTATATATCCCTGTAATCATCCTTTTAATACAAGGTGGGGTCACCATCACCTCCAGAAAAGGGGCAAATCATACAAAGTGACTTGTCCAGAGCTCTTGGCAGTGGAACAGGGACCCAAAATATCAACTAGGCATCTTTCCTGCCTGTATTTCAGGGCTCCAGATCATCACCTGGACAAGGATCAGCCCCATGACTCGATTCTGGACTGTACATCTTTCCGTGTTCGTAGCTTCAGAGCCTGATTTGGGCCCATCATTAACCAGAACTGGCCCAAAGAACTAATTAAATGAATAAAAACCAATTCCTTTAGGATCCCCCAAACAAAACCAACCCCTTCAGGATCCCCAGAAGGCAGGTCAGGAGTCCAGGCCCAGCTCATCCCTTACCAGCAAGTTGACGGTGCAGCTCATGCGGTTCTCCTTGCTCTCGTCGTGCATGATGGTCCTGTAG
Organism: Platyrinchus mystaceus; assembly: GCA_035041135.1. Taxonomy (NCBI): domain Eukaryota; kingdom Metazoa; phylum Chordata; class Aves; order Passeriformes; family Tyrannidae; genus Platyrinchus; species Platyrinchus mystaceus. The sequence continues at coordinate 3,647,764 of JAWWLV010000065.1, read as the reverse complement.
TCCAGCAGGTTGTCCAGCAGGCTGCTGACCAGCAGGGCAAACACCTCCCCGGGGGCAGCCAGGTATTTGTGCTTCCTACAGTGCTCCAGGAGCCTGCAGGGACACCCAGAGCCAGCCAGGAATGCTCAGTTATGGCTGAGAGTGGTGGTAAATCCAATTTTCAGGGTCAGCGCTGAACACACCCCACTGAGAGACCCGGGTCAGGCAGGTCAAAACATGACTTGTTGAGCAAAAGCAATGGGTTCTTGGGGCTAAAATCTGTGATTTTGATTTAACTTTGAGCCTGCTCTTCTCAAGCTTTTCCACTTTGGCACCTGTGTGTTGAGTTTTGCCCTCCCAGTTTAGGGCGGTTGTGCAAGTTGCTGTAGAATAAACCCATCATTTTTGGGCACTAAGATACCTGCACTGTCTCCCTCCTCACTGGAGCAATGAATTAGGGTTTCTTTGCATTAGAAAAACAGCCAAATAAACTGTGAACAAAGTTCTGTATAAAACTTACAGCTTCTCCAGCAGGATCTTGTACTGCTCGTCCCCTCGGCCACCCTCCACCTCCTGGTCCAGCTTGGTGATCAGCTCATTTTCAAACTGCAAAGGCAAAAAACCCCAAAATTAAACAGAGAGCAACTTCTCAGGGTGCCAGAACCAAGTCCTGGGGGATCATCTACACCCTGTGATATGCAGGGCAAGGAACAGTCTCACTGTTCCCAGTATACAAATATATATTTCATACATTTTTTAATGTCTATTTATACATAATATATAAATATATATATAAATACCACTGGGATGGAAAATCCATTGTCTGCAGCACAAGTGCAGTGTCCCCACCTGCCAGGTGAGATGGGGATGCCTGGTATTCCCAAGGGAAAGCTGGAAGTGTATATCCTTAAAAACTGCAGTGAAAACTCAACCTCAGGGCAAAAGTGAAGCTCCTTTTCCTTCCTCACTTGCTGGTGCTTCCCAGCAACTTCTGGGAGAAATTATCCCAGGGCTGGAACTCAGGGATCCAGATCCTGCTTCCTGCTCTTCCTTTTACCTGTGGAACCTCAAGCAAGCCCTGCCTGTCCCTATATCCCTGTTCTCCTTTCCATAATGGGGGCAGGATTATTCAAAAATGTGGGGTGTGTTGTCAAATTTGGAGTTACTGAGGGATTAACCAGTATTTAAGCAACCCCATTTATACAGTAATTTATCTACAGTAACTTATATTTACAGCCCAAAATCTGCCTTGAGGGAATTTATATTGTTATTATAAAGGTGAATAAATAGACATTATTTTTTTAGCCTACATCCCAATTTAGATGTGTAGATATGCATTGCACTGTACATACATGTATTATATTGCACCTATGTTGTATTATATTGCATATATTATATTTTCTTGCTTTCCACATGTATAGATATTGTATATTTATGGTATTCTCTTACCATCTGGAAGCTCCTGTTCCCACTGAATTTGAACTCACACTGCATCATGTCAAAGAAGATGGGAATTGTTGCTTTCCTGAGCTCAGGCTCTGGCACCAGAGTGACCTCCAGGATTGGCCCCACCATGGCTGGAATGAATTGTATCTTGTGGGGACCTGCAAGAAAAACCAAAGTCAGACACATCCAACTGGCAGGATTTGGGCAGGCAAATGTTTGAGCACATTATAAAGACCACAAAGCACAAAAACTGTGCTCAGAATGTGTGTTTTATGTGGTTAATGGCTGCTTAAAGCAGAATTAACACCACCACAGCTCCACAATTCAGCAACAGTCCAGAAAACAACTGAGCTGAACTGCAAATCACAAAGGGTCTCTGAAAAATCCTACTTTACATGGCAGAACATTCTTTATAGGCAATCTAAGCCATTATCTCAGCAGCTGAAGTGAGAAAAAAACAATAATCAGCTTGTGCAAGTTATTCCCAGCAAAAGGAAAAGGGATTTTTGTGTGCTCAAACAGCTGAACCTGAAGTGCATTTCCCCACATTAAACATGTGCAGCTTCTCTCAAAGAAATAAAGGATTTGAAACTCAGCTCGAGAGCTCAAATAAAGATCATTCTTTGGCTGGAACTCACCCAGGTTGTACCACATATCCCTTATTTTGAAGCCAATTTCTTTCCTCATGTCCCCATACCTGGAAAAAAGGATTAAAAGGCAAAAGATGACAAAAGCATTTGGAATTACCTGAAGAATTTCATGGCAAACCTGCACATGGCCATGTGTCACTGGGACAGGAGACTGCAAAGTTCTGAGGGCAGGATAAAGCTGCAGCTCTGCTGCTTCATGCAATTAATTCCACCCCGAATTTTGGGGTGTTTGGTGTTTTTTCCCTAAAGCTTTCACTGCTGACATGGAGAGAATGCATCAAGGTTTGATTATCAGGCTTCTTAAAGCAGGAAAAAGGGGGCAAACTGTGGGTGCCCTAATAAAAGCCCGTGTCAAGAACCTCAAAAGGCATTTAAGGACTTGATTCCAACTAAATGAAGAAGTGAAAGCTGCTCAGTTAGTAAAAATTGGGGTATTTATTCCTACTTTTGGGGGATGAGTGGCTCTGAAGTTCTTTTGGAAAAACCAAAGGTGGGGGACTGAAAAACTGGAGGGGTTTTAGGATTCCTCTCACCCACTTTACACAGAGGCTGAGGAATTGCAACCAGGGAACTTTGGGAGCTGTGACAAGACCTTACACTGGAAAGAACCTCCTGCCAAGGGGCTGGAGTTGAGCTCAAACAGCCCCAATCACCTCTCCTGGCCACCCCTCTATCATCCCTCATTAATTAAACACTTCCCTGGCACCTCCTCTGGTCCTGAGGGTTCAAGGGGGACGTCTGGAGCGGCACAAATGGAGCAAAAAAGGTCCAGGTTTGAAATGTGAACTCACTTCTTGATGATTTTGCTGCGCTTGGCCTGGGAAAAGGTCTCCAACTGCAGGGACTCGTGAGTGAGGAAGGCCACAGCCAGGTGGAAGAAGTTATTCCAGAGCTGGGGAAGAGAAAAAGGGTTAAAATAAACCAGGAGAAGACAAAGGAAAAGCACCAACCAGCACGACAGAGCTGCACAGCCCCCAGTGCTGCTGGTTCCCTTCATGAGGAAAAAAAAATCAACACTAGGAATGAACTGTGGGTCTGTTAATTGTGGGATTTATTTGTCCTTCCTGCCTTTCAGGTCTGGGGGCTGTAAGAAAATTCAGGAACAATGGGGGACAATTACCTGGAGTTCAAAATTTTTTTGATCCAGAAAGGCATGGTTGAGGACAGAGGTAAATTGGTTCACTGCCCTGAGGAAAACCCTGAAAAGATAAAATCATTGATAAAACATGGCTCTTGAAATCAAAGAAATGACATTGCAGCTCCTACATGTAAGTCCAGGAACAGATGCTCCCAAAGAAGGCAAGAATTCCTCTAGAATCTCTTCCACCTCTTGCCCAGTAAAGGAACATTCAGGGAAAGTTATTCCTTGGTTTAGTGGCCTCAAGTCACACCAGGGGAGGTTCAGGTTGGATATCAGGGGAAGTTTGTTCACTGATAGAGTGGTTAAACATTGTCCAGCTCTGGCTTTAGGTTTGCCATGGGATCCCCCCAGAACTGAAACCAAAAGGGCTGCTCTGATTTATTGCCACTCTCCCATGGTTTGTGAGAGAGATTTCCAGTTCCATCAACAGAAATGCCCAGGAAACACAACTCACTGAAATCTAATTTAAACCACCCAGAAATGGTTAAAGAAAATAAACCTGCTTGTGTGAGTCCTTCCAGAACCACAAAGGGCTCCAAAGCAAGACTTCAAATAGCAGCAAATGTATATATAAATATCTACCTGCTCTGCATCATATTCATGACCATCCAGTCAGCTGCATACACGTTTTTCCCAATCAGATCCTTAAACATAATGAATGTTTCCATCAGGAAGTCCTGTGGCAAAAATAAAAAACCCAGAGCCCATCAGGCTGCAGAGATTTTTATCCACATAAAACCACAGGGAAGTGCAAACATTTGCAAGTGCATTGATTAACGACTGCATTGATTAACAACCAATACCCTGCTCCCCCCCAAGAAGGATCTCTCATTGTGTGGGTATATTCCAATAACTAAATTACTTCTGACAGCCCATCCACTCAATTACACAAGGAGAAATAATTCCACAGGACATGTTGAGCTGTTTAATTAAATCTGTCTTTACTGGTTTGAATTAAGCTGTGTTGGAGGGAGTCCTGGTGCACAAGCTGGATTAAAAAGCAAAACCAATATTCAGGGACTTGTTTCCAAATCCCTGAATGATGACAGTGTAACAGCTCTATGCAGGATCCTCTATTTTACCTGAATTATATATAAATTACATCTAAATTATAATGTATTTATTATTAAATTACATTAGTTAAGTCTTTTCCGGTCCAGTTGAAGAAGGACACCTAAAGACAGGTAGTGAATGTGATGTCAGACACATAATTTAGAGCATTATTGTACAAAAGACACTTTTTATGTTCTCCAAACAGGACTTAAGACTTGGGCAAGGTAAGGTTGAATTGTGGAATGAGGAAAAAAAAAAGGAAAAGGCAAAAAAGAAGAGAGAGGAGTTAAAGAAGGGAATATCAAGAATATTGATCTCTACGTTGTGGTCTCTACAGATATAAAAGCACTGAAATCAATTCTACAACAGCATTAAAAATGAGAGGGGCACAAAGAAGGTCACAGGAAAAACCACCCCCTGAAATCATCCCCAGCAAAACCAAAAAAAAATCCTCTGTTGAGCTGAACAGTTTGCTCAGAAAAACTGGCAAGTGATGGAGAGAGAGAAATGGGCTTTTGGTGCTGCCTCAGTAAAAATCCTTTAGGCATTATTAAATCAGGGCTTGATGGAAAGGTTTGGGTCTGACACAGGGCACCTTGAAGAGATGAATTAACTTCTAACAGTGTTAAACCAACCAAGTCACGATGCAAAGCAGGGCTGCAAATACCCAGAGCCAATAAAAGGCACCACCAAACAACAAAAATGAAGCCAATTATTGCAGTGAGACAAACTGTTATTGGGATGAACAGCTACAACAGCAGCAAGAAGGGTGGGGTTGCATTTAAGGATGTGTAAAAATTAGGTTAGAAATTGTTCTTTTCAATCAGTGTCCTGTTTAAATCCAGGGGGTTGGAACAAGATGATCTTTAAGGTGCCTTCCAACCCAAACCATTCTGTGATTCTACTCTGGAATTCTAAACCATGAGCAGGAGGTTTTAATAATTACATCAATAATTAATCACCCTCCTGATGATGGCTTTGATTCTGGTTTGATTCTGGTTTCTTTCTTCCTCCACAACAAATGATTTGGGTAGGAGAGAAAGCAGATCTGAGCCCACACGAAGGGAGTGTGACCTGCAGATGGCTGTGTTGCTCCATGTTGCTCAGCAGATGGAAAGCAGTTCCTGAACTGCACAGGGAAAAGGATCACCTTGGCTTCCAAAATGAACTATACAAACCTTTCTGAGGGTTTTGACACAGGGAGGACACAACCCCAGGCTCTTCCCCAGCTAGTATTTCAATTAATCAAGCACCTCCCAGTTGCAAAACAAGGAATAAGGGGACAAAAGAGCCACAGGAGTTGCTGTGTTGTGCACCAAGGACTTGTTTTAGTACTGGTTTTGATCATTTTGGGGAGTCTGGAGAAAAATCTGGGCACAGCTGTTCATTTTAAGGGCCTCAAAGAATAAAAAGCTGATGTTTCACCTGGATTCAGATGGAAAGTCTTTGGGGATGTGAACTGCACACAACTGTTACCATTTTGGGAACTCTCTGCAGTGCTGCCCATTAAAGCAAGATTAGAGGATTTAATTAAACTTTAGAGGAGGGGAAAGAGCCAGGTAAAGAGAAAAGGAGCACAAAGAGAGACAGTGGGAGTGAGAGAGGGGGAAGTGCTTTTCCTTTCCATCTTCACTCCCCTTCCTGGTTCCTGACTTAAACAGCCATTAAACATGTTTTTACTCAATGCCACAAATGCTGCTCTTGGGCTCTCCTGAGTCAACAACACCCAAGAATAAGTTCCCCAGGGGCTGTGGCATCAGGAGCCCAGGAATCACTGCTGATGGATGTGGTTTAATCAGCCCAAACCCAACACAGCAGCTTGGAACGACCTTTCAGAAGCAGAGCGTGGACTGAGCCAATTCCCCAGCCAGGCTGACTTACAATAATGTCCTGCTTGGTTTTGAAAGTGCTGATGTAATGGCTGTAATGGAAATCATTCATCTGCCTCAGGATGGCTGTCATGCAGGCCACGAAAATACCCTGCAATGGGAAAAACAAAACACTGGGTTATTCTCCTGTGGGAAGCACTGGAAGCTCCAAGTGTGGCCTGTGCTCTCAGAGTGACCTCATCGAGTATCACTGAGCACAGTCCTGCATCATCCATGCCCTGACATCATCCTGGCACTCTTCAGTCCTCTAAACCAGGCAAGACTTTCTGATTTTCAGGGTCTTTTCCAACCTGATTCTCTGATTTTTAGGTGCTGCATGGCCAGCTGCAATTCCCACAGGTGACATACTGATGTGACCATAAAGTTATCAAAAATACATTCCCAGCTCTTGATTTTTTTCCCATTTTTCTGGGCATGAAATACAAGGCAAATTAAAACACTCCAAGTGCTTACACCTTCCAAGATACTACAGCAGTCAGAAATGCCCCTTAGGGATGTGTCACCCCTCAGCATTTAATCCTATTCAGCCAAGGTGATAAAAGAGCATTTTTTCAGCAGATTCCTCGTGCCTGCAGTTAGAAACTGCACTGAAACCAACTTCTCTGTGCACGAGGGCCCAAAGGGACTCGAAATCACCCCCCAGGGAATGAGTTCAAAGTGCAGCTGGAGAAGGACACCTCGTATCCCAATCCCTCAGAAAACCACCAAAAGCCAAGTCTGAGTGGCACAGGAGCCCTGCAGGAAAGGGAGAGGTGATTTCATAAACCAACTGCTACATGCTGGAACCTCCCAGGGCAACAAATTCCACTCTGGAAAAGGGGGTAAAAGTGGGACAAGTCAAAGGCTCTCACGATGTGAGGGGACTGTCGGCTCATCCCGATCACCGTGCGGTTGATCCTCCTCAGCAGGCGCTCCATGATCAGCTGGATGTGGAGAGCTGTGGGGCCCTGGGGATGTGCAACAAGGAAAATGAGAGGCCACTCTTAAGGGACACTGCTCCAGAGAGGGCTCCCTGGGCGGGGGGACTGCCCTGACAGGGGTTAATTGCCACCAGAGGAAGCAAAAAAGGAGATTTAAGCACTCGAGCGATCGATTCAAACGCTGGAGGTGTTCACTTGGTGGGGAGCTCAGTTAATTGATCTGGCCCAGCTTCATTAGCTCATCCTGCTGCTCTGACTGGGCTTTGTTTTCCCTGAACAGCTCTTCAGTTCAAAGCAGTCTTTTCCCAGCAACTAAGAATCAATGTCCACGACCAGTGTGGGCAGAGCAGTGATCCTCATGCCAGAAACCAAACACTTCCATGACTTGCTCCAAATTATTCAGCAAGTCACCAGAGTAGCTGGGATAGCATTTTGGTCCCTAGAAAGGGAAGTAATGGCTTTTAGTACTGTGTGATAATGACTAATTCAACCTTTCCTGCCTCCTTATTAGACACAGCTAGAAAAAAAACTGTGGTTCCACAAAGAACTACCCAGCAGTGCACCACGATTTCTGTAAACATCACAACTTCCTAATGCTTTAAAGCACTAAGTTGAGCTGATTATTTTTTACCATAACCACTCCAAAGAAGAACTGGCACCCTTGGGAGTTCATGCTCACCACATCTTTCCTGTCCAGCACTTCCAGAACGTTGCTCAGCAGCTGGGAACTGGCCTCGTGGTCGGGCCTGTGGGAATTGTCATCCAGCTGCCCACTCAGCTGGTCGATCAGCAGGGGCAGAAGGGCATCTCTGCACTCTGAAAAACAAGACAGAGACAGCACCACGTCATGTTGGCCTCAGGAAGATCCTCAGCACGGGCACCACACGGGAGTTTTCCGCTCCCAACTTCACCTTGGACACCAAAACATGCTTAAAGCCGCCTGAGCTACAACCAGCAGATGAGAGAGTCATAAATAACCTGATTAGAATCATGGAATGGACCCTAAAAGTCCATTCCACCCCCTGCCCTGGGCAGGGACACCTTCCACTAGCTCAGGTTGCTCCAAGCCCCGTCCAACCTGGCCTTGGACACTCCCAGGGCTGGGGCAGCCACAGCTTCTCTGGGCAACCTGTGCCAGGGCCTCCCCACCCTCACAGGGAAGACTTTCTCCCTAATATCCCATCTAAACATGTCCTCTTATTTCTAAACTATATATATTGCATCAAATAGCAAACTCAACCTCTGCCTCCTTCTAAATCCAGATCCTACAGCGTTGGGAACTGAACAGCCAAAACCCACTGCAGTTCTTCCACAGCAAGGGATGTTTCCAAAGATGGATTTCATGGTGGATTAGCACTGGTGACTGACATGGGAACTTGCCAGGCATTTCTGGTTTTAAGGCTCTGTGGCCTCATGGAGAATCCAGAGACTTCACCGTGCCACTCACCGGCCTGTTTGAACAGATCACTCTCCACGATCTTGGTCAGGCAGTTCAGCTTCTGGCGGACGAGCTGGTTGTCAGGAATACTCTGGATGAACTTGCTGAAGAGGACACTGGTGTGCAAACCACAGAGGGAACAGCTGGTCAGAGCTTCCACCCAGTGCCACCCCATCCTACACTCACCCTGTCCCTGGGCAGGTCATGGAATCGTGGAACGGTTTGGATTGAAGGGACCTTAAAGGTCTTCTCATCCCACCCCCTGCCATGGGCAGGGACACCTTCCACCAGCCCAGGTTGCTCCAACCTGGCCCTGGATACTCCCAGGGATGAGGCAGCCACAGCTTCTCTGGGCAACCTGTGCCAGGTTGATGCCCACCCTCCCAGGGAAGAAATCAAGCAGGTTTCTCTCAGTGTGGACACGTTACCTCCAGGTGGTCTCCAGGAAAATTACTGCAGAGCCCTGACTTATATTCAGACAACTTAGTACAGAACTTGAAGTAAAACTGAGCAGTATTCAGAAACTGCAGGCTTAAAACTCCTAAAATTAGGCTTTTATTCCCAGGCAGACTAGACACATCACAAAGAATTTACACACAGACAGTGCTCTCTGCCCTCCAGTGCCAGCACAAGAGGATCACACTTGCTTTCATATGAAATGAAAGCAGGTTTTTGCAAAGACCCAGCAGCCCCACTGCTGAAAGCTGAGACATGTACAACAGCAAAAGCACATCCTTCCAGATGCCCCTTTCATCAAGAGTGATGACTCATTTCAGTCCGAGATTCCATTAAATTCAATTCCATGGACATTTGCTGTCTGTCTGCTGCTTCCAAGCAAATTATTTGTGTCAGCACAAGGAGATGGGGATGGGCAGTTCAGAACACAGGATCCCAGGATGGTTTGGGTTGGAAGGGACCTTAAAGCTCTTCTAGTTCCACTCCCTGCCACGGGCAGGGACACCTTCCACCAGCCCAGGTTGCTCCAAACCCCGTCCAACCTGGCCTTGGACACCTCCAGAACAAGAAGCTGAGATGCACAGAATCCTTTTAACCACACTGAGTTCCCTTAAAACCCTGTAAGCACTTCCTCAAATCCCTGCACAGCACCTGCACCACCATCTCCTAACTGGAGTGGCTCTTTTTAAGCAAAGTGCCCAAAATTCTTCCCACCCAGCTGAGCTGGGTTTAGAGGACAAACAAACTCAATATAGTTACCTGAGCTCAACGGGGTCAAACACCAGTTTGACATCATTTATGATGCTTGGCAAATACTTCAGAGCTGCCCCCTGCAAGAAAAAGCCCAAGGACATGAAACACACGTGGCACATGTAGATTTTGTCAAGGGCAAATATGGGGACAACTGCAGGGAAATGGCTTAAGATCAAATTTCTGCTTTCAAAGAGCCTCCAACAACCCCACACGTGCAGTGCAGAGCTGGCAAGGTGAAGGAGGAAGGATTCGTGGACAAGTTCTTTTCATTCCTGCAAACATCCTGCAGTTCCAGGGATTGAGCACCTTATTGCCTGACATAAAAAGCACTGGGCAGTTCAACTGGCTCTGTTCTGCACAGTTTAGCACATCCACATCCCCAGGAATAAGTTATCCAGGTAGAAGCAAGGCTGTCATAAAAGCAGCACCCAGATAACTACGTGAAACACCGACTCCAGGTGTCTGTGATGTCCTGTGGCTGCTGCCAGCAGCTACTCTGACTGCCTAAGGATCACAGTCAGGCTTTAAAGCACCCCAGAGCTAATTAAAAGTTCATAGTCAACCTGTCCTTCAAATGAAGGCATGGAAGAATGGAAATAAAGCAAGGAATCTCCAGGCCTCAGTGCCTTCAGCAACTCAGCAGCCTCACTGCTCTGCTCCTCCTCAGAGTACCAGCACAAGGTTCATCACCCAGCTGACACCAGAAAAACCAGCAGGTACAAGATTTGAGATGCATTGAGAAACCATCTGGCTTTTTCACTGCTTCAATTCCCAGCATTACACTGATTTTTTTGCAGTAGTTGTACATTTGTATCTCCATCAACCTCAAACTCGGCTGAAGTGCCTTCCCCCCTGAGGCAGGTGGTGGCTCTTATCTCAGGAGATGCTGAAGGGATGCTGCTCTTTTTATTTGATAAACTTCTGGCTTTAAATATCCCCTTCCTGCCACACACACAGCTCATCAAAACAGACATTCAGGGGGGTGACTCATCTTGAAGGGGTTTTACATTCCTCAAAGCCTGTTCCCTTTTCTGGCCCAGCTCCCTCCCAGCTCTATGAGTTGATCTAATAAAAAGTATTTCTTCTGCCTGCAGATGTTGCTCACCTTGATCTTCACAGCCTCCTCCAGTGGCCGGTCCATGAGGACGTTGAAGGACAGGAACAGTTTGCGAATGGCATCGTTGAATTCATTCCCATCTTCACTCTTCCCATAAACACTACAAAGAACAGACACATAAACCCAGGATAAGAGTGCCAGAGCAGCTGAAATGGGATTTTATCCTGTGCAGCAACATCTCAGTGCAATCTCCTTCCACAGGCACGTGAGGGACAGTGAGCGTTGGGGCTTTTTGCAGTGATTTCCTGCTGGGATCTGTAACAAGGGAAAAACTGCACTTTTTAAGCTGCCATTGCAGCAAATTCTGCTTGGGTTCCAACAATAAAGGCACTACACAAAGAAAAAGCCAGAATGAACGTGGGTAAAGGACTCCACCTTACAGGATTCACTGTAAATCTCTGACAAGATGTTTCAAGGCTCCAGTAAAACCACCGTCACTCACCACACCCCAGCTGGACGAGGTGCCACCCTCACCTCACCTAAGTGTTTGTTGTGTCTGTTTAACTTAAAGTTTCTTAAAATGAGGAAGCCATTCCATGTTTTCCTTTTTAAAATACATGTTGGGCTCCTCTTCAGCTCTACCATGCACGTTAGGGGTGAGTAAGAGGCTTCTCCTCTTCAAATGGGATATTCCCAATTTTTGCTTAATTTATCTGTTCCAGCTGTAGGCAAAGGGCAGGAAGGTCCTCTTAATAAAGAAGGGAGAGAAGATAAGGTGGAGAGTATGGGCTGAGTGGAAGAGCTCCAAGAGGAGCCCCAAGGATGGCAGTGGCCGTGGTCTCACCTCAGGTACAACACCCGGGACTGGACGATGAACCTGAACAGGTATTTCAGGGCTTTCAGGGCAGCAAAGAGCAGCTCTGTCTTGCTGGAGTCATCAGCATTCCCCACATAACAGTTCAGGACTTTGGTGAGCTTCCTTTGGAAATAAAGCACAAAGGAGAACTCATACAGACACAGTTCAGTTCCTGTCCCAGTCCAGCTTCCTTATTCCAGAGAGGAACTACAGACCAGTAACAGATAACAGAGGTTCCTGCTCACAGCCCATTTCCTCCTGAAATCTTTGCCTTCATGGGATGCCAGATTTTCATAACCACTTCAGCAATTCTCACAAAATCCCACCTTCTTGATCTGCTTTTCTTCTTCCCTAAAATGAGCTGGAAAACCCATTCCTACTGGAGGTGACCAACACCTTCTCCTTGGGTTACTGGTCTCCAGTGTGGAGCACAAAGCTCTCCTGAAGCAATTCTGAACTGCAGACAAGTGGCATAAACACATTATGTGTATTTTTTAATCAAGTCTCTGCCACATCAGAAGATCAGGATCCTCCCTGAGTGCCAGGGCTGTGAATATTCAGGCAAAATCCTCTTTATTAATCAACTCCCAGCACCCAAAGTAATGTGAGAGAGATAGCCAAGCTCTTGCTGCTCTATTTGCCACCCTGCCAGCATCCAGTTTCCCAATTTTTCCCAATTCTGGCATGTGGAACACAGGAAGGATGCTGTGGAATACAGAAATTTTTACAGGGTATATAAGGAGTAATTACAGCTTGTCTTTCTCTCCTGTGAAAGCAGAGAAGGATGGGATGGGAATCTCTGGGCTCTGCTGCTTTTATCACATCACCATCATCAAAAAACATCTAATAAACACCACCAGTACCAGAATTAAAAACTAATCAGATCCCAAGCTATCAGCCTGGGGTACCAATACTCACACATATGCCAGGGTTGCACTGAAGTGCTTGTAAATGTAAGTCTCAAGCACAGCGTTGAAATGCTGGAACTTGATGTCTCCAATCAAAGAAATAATAAATACCTGCCAAGAATTCAAAGGGAAACACATGTACAGAGCTGCACAGTCTCCAACTCCAACATCACTCAGTCTCCAGGTGTATTTATAGGTTTTGTTTGTTCTCCTGACAGCATTAATGCCACAGAGAGTGTTAGTGATGTTCTAATAGTCACTAAACACCGGGTGTATTTATTTATGTATTAATATTTTCACTGTGGTTACTAAAAAGCTGAATGTGTGTTTCAGTCCTAGCTCTGAAAATGCCTTAAAAAGTGCTTAAATGTAATTTATTAATAGAGCAAAATACCAGTTGCTCATCTAAAGGCATCACCAGCAAGAGGCTGAAAATGTGGCTGGAAATAAATATTCTAAATCCCCCCAAGACTCACTCACCAGGGCATCAAACACAAGGAAGTCATAGGTTTCATTTTCTGACATCTCCATCATTATGTTGAAAAGTGCATCCAGTGTGTCTGGCAAAAACTAGAGGGGAAAAAAATATAATAGTAAAAAAATAATAGTGAATAATAGTAAAATAATAAAAATAGTAGTAAAAGGGTGTCTGGCAAAAATTAGAGGGGGAAAAAATAATAGTAAATTGAAATAATAGTAAAAGGAAAAGGCAACATCTCCCTGATGTCCAAGGCCAGGTTGGAGCAACCTGTTCTGGTGGAAGGTGTTCCTGCCCATGGCAGGGGGTGGAATGAGGTGATTTTAAGGTCCCTTCCAACCCAAAGCATTCCATGACTCCCCTGTTGCTCAGCAGCTGGAACTGCCCCCCTCCCACCCTCCCCAGCCCCTTTTTTGGGCACAGCAGAGCTACAACCCAACACCAGGCACACAGCCCTGAGTTCGTGTAACAACAAGGAGACTCAAATCATCCACAAGTACCTTCACAATCTCCCCTCCTTCCACCTCCATGAGCTTCCTGAGGTTGTGGGCGATGTTCTGGGAGTTGGAGCGCCAGTTCAACAAACCCAGCAGGTCAACTGGCAAGGGCACAACAGCAGCAATCAGCAATTACAACCCCCCAGCTGACTTAGTGGCTGCAGAACCAGTCTGGAGGTTATTTTTAGAAGCAGTGAACAAGGAAAAGTCACCCCTGATGCACAGAACGTTACCTCGAGGTGCTTCTTTTGCCTTGGCAAGGAAGGGAAGTTTTGCTATAAATGGAAACCTTGGTGCAGTCCTGACAACACGAGGCATTTGGAGGCAATTCTGCAGGTTTCTCATTCACTCAGGGGAGGTATCTCAAGCCAGGAATTTTACTGGAGTGCATCACTTAGCCCAAGAGCCTTCCAGAGCTACTGGAAGTCTCCCATCATTTCACAGCACACTGCACATCCCTTCATTCTGACCCCCTTGGCAGCACGAAAAGCAGAGTCAATGCACAACAGCATCCTGGAGAGCTCAGTTCTCACTGCTCCTCTCTTAACAGCAGAGGAGGGAAGATAATTAACCTTAAACACTCATAATTCTGAGAAAACATACACACTGTCACTGGGAGGAGCCGTTTCTCCACAAGGATTTAACAAGGGGAGTCTGGACACAATATTCATGTGATGTGGTTGCCAGTGGCTGCACAGACACCTCTGGAGCTTGTGCTGGCAATGTGATGCCACCAGTGCTGGGACAGGGCTGCCACTGACACCCAAAACAGCAAAATTAAAGCTCAGGCACTGTGCCCACCCCTCCTGCAACACCAAAACATCGGGGTACAGAAAATGCCCCCTTTGCTTCAAACCCCCAGCACAGGACGTACCATTCTGGGTCAGTTTGGTGGAGCAGATCACAGTGGCAATCTGGAAGCTGTCCTTTGTGCTGTCTTTAGTGGGGGTGAAGTTGGCCAGGTGGTGCAGATTCTTCCCTGAAGGAGCCTCCCTCTCCTCCATCTCCGTTTTGGTGCAAGGAAGACTCAAATAGCTTTTGGCATCTTCCATTTTCTTGTTGTCACCCTGTTTGGTTGAAGGCAGCAGAGAGAAGGGTTATCTCACACTGAGCACACTCATCTGACCTCCTGCACTTCTCATCTGCAGCCAGACTTCAACACAGTGATGGACAGAATGGATTTGGAACACTTTTTAACCTCTGGAATTGTTTGGGCCTCTCACTTAAGGGAATAAGTTGCCTGTGAAGCCAAAGGACTAAGATATTTTCAGAGATCCAAACCACAGAGTTTAGGAGGGTCTCCCCTCACCACCCACACACTTTGTAGCTGTGAAAAATCAGCCAAGATGCTGTTTGGATCAGTTAAACAAAAGGCAAGACTGCAGATGCCCAGGTTACCTTATAAACAATCAGATTGTGTTTGCCATCCTGCAGCGTTGTTCCATCTGCATTCATCAGCTTCACAAAGCCCACGCCAAAAGCTCTCTCAGACCTATCCCTGGCTGCAAACACACGGAGAAATCTTTGTTGGGAATTGCCTTATTTATGTGCACACAATCCACAGTGCAGCTCTCTAACTAAGGCAGCAGCTTCTTTATTTATTAGACTCTCAAGGCACTTAACAGGTACCTGCAACTACACAGACAAACATCTTCTTTGAAGCATCTCTCACCACACCATTGTAGTGGTTAATTGTGCTGATGGATGGACATTACTGATCTTGTTTCAGGGCTCTGAAATTGTTTGGTGAAACTTCTGGCTCTCACTTTCTCATTAGCCTCTCATTTACCTAATTAGAAATCCTCCTACAGGAAGATCATTAGAAGCCCACCAAGCCTTGCACTGAATTTTCTCAAGGCCTTGATATAAATTAAAACCAACACCATACACTGAGAAGCCAGAGCAACAATAAGCACTGATAACTGTCTTTTAAGGGGGGGCATCATGTTGCTCGTTATCTAATTGCAGTTTTAGAACACCACCAGCACCAAACCTACACTGGGAAAAATTCGAGTTATTTTGCTTTTGCCTTGCAAAAAAATCCTCAACGCTGGAAATGAGTAGAAATGAGAACTGAGCAGAAAAAGAGCTACACTTCTGGTGGATGCTCAGGAAATCTCCATGAGGGGGGGAAGAGCAGAGACCCTTCCTGGTACTCACATTCCTGTGACGACCGGTGACGGAAAGTGAACCTCAAATGGCACCGACTGACCTCCTCTATGGCAATGGCCACCTGCACAGGGCAACACCAGGACATGCAGCACCATCCCCACCTCCTGTCGTCCTACAGGACATTCTGGCACTGATGCACTTCCTGATTGTAAACTAGTTCTGGTTTAAAGCAGTCCTGTTTGGTATCTTTATTGCCGATGTGGATGGGGGGATGGAGTGAACCATCAGCAAATGTGCAGATGACACAAACTTGGAGGGGAGTGTGGATCTGCTGGAGGTCAGGAGGGCTCTGCAGAGGGACCTGGACAGGCTGGATCCATGGGCTGATCCCAACGGGATGAG
>JAWWLV010000065.1:3605285-3631629 GCA_035041135.1 Platyrinchus mystaceus | reverse complement strand
GTGGTGAGGCCTTGGCAGGGGCTGCCCAGGGAGGTTTGGAGTCCCCAGCCCTGGAGGTGCCCAAGGAAGGCCTGGCCATGGCACTCAGTGCTCTGGGCTGGGGGGGATGCTGGGAATCAGGCACAGGGTGGATCCATAACCTTGGAGGGCTTTTCCAACCTCAAGGATTCCCTGACTCTGTGTTCAGGAAACTTTCCAGCCCTGCTGGTAAATTCACCCAGTTTCCAAGAGTCTCCAGAGCCAAATTCCTGCTGAGCCACAAAACTCCCAATGAACAGCTTTGAGCCACAAAACTCTCTGTATAGTAGAGATAAATACAATATAGAGAGAAATGCTGAGCTATTTTCATTACTTATTCCCCAGTGTTTGCTCTCAGGTGACCCCTCCTGCCCCCCCAGCTCCAGGGCACTGGGGCAGGTGCTGCTTTGCCACTTCCAGTCAGGATAAAAGAGCCTTTTCCTGCCCATCTTCCCTCTCCCCACACAAACTTTCAGCCTCTGCCTGAGCCCTCCAGCCTTGGACATGATCCCAAGGCAGGTTTCCTGCTAAAACACAGCATGTGGGGCTGGCAATGGGCTGCTCCCTGAACTTCCAGCCCAGAAACAACCCTTGGGAGTCAGGATGAGTGAGAGGGAGCTCAGTTACAGAGCTGGAAAGTCCAGTGGGATACAGTTTAAGAGAGGAGCCCTAAAGGGGCTGCAAGAGCTGGAGAGGGACTGGGGACAAGGGCTGGAGGGACAGGACACAGGGAATGGCTTCCCAGTGCCAGAGGGCAGGGAGAGATGGGATACCGGGAAGGGATTTTTGGCTGTGAGGGTGGGGAGGGGCTGGGATGGAATTCCCAGAGCAGCTGTGGCTGCCCCTGGATCCCTGGAAGTGTCCAAGGCCAGGCTGGACAAGGTTTGGAGCAACCTGGGGTAGTGGAAGGTGTCCCTGCCCACAGCAGGGAGTGACACAGGATGGGCTTTAAGGTCCCTTCCAACCCAAACCATTCCCTGACTGGCAATTTTCCCAGCTCCAAGAGCAGGAAGGTGCTCCAAGAGGGACACAATATTTTAGGGAACCTCCTTGGAGATGCTCAAAGCCACTGAGAGCAGGACCTGAGCAATCTCTGAACAGCCCAGCTTTGAGGCCTCCAGAGCCTTTCCCACCCAAATGATTTCCAATCCTCACAAATAAAAGCTGAGAACTACTTCCCTGGAGCTGAACATGAACAGGCACATCATCCTGCAGCCCATCCACCCGTGGGTCCTGCAAGGCCTCTGTTTTCCATGGAAAAGGTGTCACATCCATCTGCATCAGCCAATCTGTGCTGAGTTTGAGGTTGGTCTCAGCACAGACCTCACCAAGGTAAAAACTCAACACTTTGCACCCCAAATCAAAGCCCTGCAGACCCCAAAACGGCTTCACTTCCAATTCCAAAGTTCAAAGCAGAGACATTTCACCTGGAGTGGGAGAAAAGGCACTTGAACTTCCCCAAAAGCCTCTGAAGAGCACAAAGGCAAGTTCCCCACCCACACAGCCAAAACATGGGCTTAGGCTGGGCATGCCAAGCCTAAAATAAGAGTTTAAACCAGGGTTTGAGCCTTCTTCCAGCAGCCATGGGGAGTAATGACAGCAAATGAGGGGATGGAGAGTAATCAGCCCTGCAATGAACCCCCCAAGGCACCTTTCAGGGAGGTGGGAATCAAAATTGAACACGAATTTCAGCAGGAAACATGTTGTGCCAAGCCAAGGGTTGCTGGGGAGAACCTGCCTGCAAATTAAGCAGCAAAACTAACACAGGCTGGATTAAATCAGCAAATCAGCACCTACAGCCAGGGGCTAAATCAAAGGCAGCACTAGAATTTTGGGATGTTCCTTCAGGAGCAGTGTTTTCCCTCTGCTGCTTGTCTTGGCATCCCTTGGTGCTTGGCAGCAAACTCTTGTGGTTTGAGTTGTTAGTGTGGGTTTGGGGAGTTCTGGGTTTTGTTTTGTGTAATCCCAGTTATTTTCTCCTCTCACACTCCAAAACCAGGGGCTCCTCCCACCACAGGCAGCTTTGGAGTCACAGCAGCAATCGGTGGGTTGACTTAATTATAAGGCAGGATTTTAAAACCCCAACCCAAACCCACTTCAGGATTAGATCCCTAAAGTGCTGAAATCCTTAAGCTCCCCCAGGATTTTCTTCCCAAAGCACATCTCCCCAAATTCACAACTCCCTACTGCCCATTCCCCCGTGGCAACATGGAATCCTGGGATGGTTTGGATTGGAATGACCTGATTTAAGAGCTCCCTTGGTTTGGGAAGGTCCAAAATTCCACACCAGGACACAGCAAACACACAACATCCCTTTATTCACCATCTTAAGGTCATGTTGCTGAGTGCCCCCTCAACACAGAACATCCTCAAAGACCTCATTTGTAAGGAAACCATTGGACACAATCCTTGTGCAAGGCCAAGAAATCCAAAAAGACCCTGCCCTAAAGGGCTTTGTAAAGGTTTAATCCCTCAGCAGTGCTGCCCTAAAGAGAGAATTATGGAATATCCTCAGTTGGAAGGGACCCACAAGGATCATCCAGTCCAACTCCTGGCCCCAAGAATCCCATCAGGATTTTGTCCAGTGCACCCAGAGAAATAAATCCCACTTCATGCTGCTCCAAACCAGGAGCATCCCACTTAAAAAAAGCCAAAATAAACCTCTATTTGGTAAAGACACCAGTTCAGAGCTGCCCAATCCCCACCCACCCGGCTCTGGAGGCTCCAAACCCCAACAACGTTCAGCCAAAGTGCCCTGGGGGTGGGAGGCTCATCAACTGACAGAGCACCCCAACCTGGGAAACACCCAAAGCAGAGCTCAGCTGGGCTCAGCTTAAAGCCAAGGTGAAATTGGGGGCGGTTGGAGAGGGGTGAGATGAACGTGTGTTTGTGCAACCCCCTGGTGCAGGAGGCAGCTGCTTTTTGGGGGCTGTTGGATGATGATTCCCAAATTAATCCTGAGGAGCAGCTTGGCAAAGCCAGGGATTTCCAAGGCTCCAGCTCCTCACTGACTGTGCACAGGGGCACAAGGACAAGCTGCTTCCCTGCTCTGCTTGAGGGATGAACCAGGCAGATGTTCCCTTCTGGACCAGCTGTTTTAGGAGAAGACACTTACTGGGAACAAGCTGTTTTCTCCACTGGTGCCATATCCCAAATTTAAAGCAGAGCTTGACCCACCTGCTCTTATTTTCCTGAGCAAAAAGCCAGGAAAACACCTCTTGTAAGGGCTGTTTGGGTTTAGGACCTGCAGCCACAACCTGGGGAGGTGGCAAAGCTTGAACCTGTTCCTGGTGCTGCTCAGACCTGATCTGATGCAGCAGGGAAATGGGATCCAACCCCTGGGCTTGGGTAGCAGGCAGATGTTCCCTTCTGGATCCAGCTGTTTTAGGAGAAGTCTTACTGGGAACAAACTATTTTTCCTTTCTGGACCAGCTGTTTTAGGAAAAGTCTTGCTGGGAGCAAGCTGTTGTCCCCACTGGTGCCATATCCCGGATTTAAAGTGTATCTTGATCCACCTGCACTTATCTTTCCCAAGGAAAACACCAGGAAAACACATCTTGTTGTGGTTTAGGAGCTGCAGCTGCAGTCTGGGGAGGTGGCAAGGCTTGAACCTGTTCCTGGTGCTGCTCAGACCTGATTTTATGCAGCAGGAAAATGGGATTCAACCCCTTGGCCAGGGTAGATGGAGGAACCAAACCCTCAGAAGCCGGAAAATCACCGTCTCTGACTGTTCCCTGAAGGATAAGCCCAGTTTTTCCTCCCAGACAAGCAGGCTTTGTATGTGTTTGATGTTCCACCAGCCCAGGGGACTGTGCTGGGAAACTCCAGTGGAAGAGGTTCCTGTCCTTGTGGAAAACACAACAGGAAAAGGCAAGGTTTGCTCCAGCTCCGGTTCCAAAACCTTTGTGTGTGTCTGGAAGGGCTGAGGATGCACATGAAGGAAAGGAAGGAGGGGGAATGTTGGAAGAGCCCAGTGAATTCACACCCAGAACAGCCCTGGCACCTTCACAGGGACCACAGGCGTTAATGAGCTGTCAAAATCTTGCAATAATCTGCTTTTGCTGAACAATAAATCCATCTGTTCCTCCTCTCAAGGGTTTCTGTCTTAAGATTGATTGATTGATTGATTTCCTTTTGATGCAACCTCTTCCAAAACAAAGAAAGTGTGAAATCCCCCCAGATTCCAACACCCCACGACCTGAATGTGCCACTACAAACATTCCCCTTCCAGAGCCTGCTCTGATCCAGACCAAATTCCAACTGATCCAGACATCAGCCCCAGTTCCAATGGATCCAGACATCAGCCCCAGTTCCAATGGATCCAGACATCAGCCCCAGTTCCAATGGATCCAGACATCAGCCTCAGTTCCAATGGATCCAGACATCAGCCTGAATTCCAACTTCTTGCACAGCAGCAGCCAAGGAAAAGAAGAGCTGGTTCTTTCCTTCAGGAGCTGCAAAGGCTTTGCCTCCCTTTTCCCAGAGGGAAAACTGAGGCAGGAGGCAGGAATGTGCTCCCTCAGCCCTGCCTTGATCCTTGGGATGATCCTGCTGGGAATGGCTGGGAATCTTCTCCCTCCCCCCCAACCACGGCGTCCCTGCCTTTGGGGTTCACCCTTCGCCAAATTTATGGCAATTCCCCAAAACAACGTGTCGGGGACTGGGGCGGGCGAGGAGGGGGTTGGAAATGCCATTCCTAGCGAGCCTTTCCCAGCTCTCCCGTTGCTCCTCCCGCATTTTTAAGCAATGCTGCCATCGAGTGGTCCGGGAGCATCGGCAAAAGCGCTCGGGCCCCTTGTCTGGACCCCTCCGTGGTCACCCACCAGCCCCTGAAACGGCTGGGAACGCAGAGCTTGGATATATTCCTGGTTGGAATGTGCCTCCTTCATCCATCGCCGCGTTAGAGCGCTCAGTCTCCCTTCAACGAGCGACACGATGTTGGGGATTAAAGGTTTGCAGCCCCTCAGCTCCCTCCGCTGTCACATCCCCCCCCCCCCCCGCTCAGCTCTGCAATTCCAACCCCAATTCCTCCCTCCCCATTTCCAGGGAGCCGCGGCTTTACCTGCGGGCGGTTTCTCTTGCAGCAGCTCGGGAGGGAAGCCGGGATTTGGGAGCATCCTGAGCAAACCGGAGGGCCAAGCTCGGCTTTGCTCGGCTCGATGTTCCTCCCCATTGCATCAGGGGGTCCCCAGGGAGAGGCGGCTTTTCCCGGCAGCAGCAACGCGGATTGTTGTGGGTTTGCCCGCAATAAAAACCCAAATAAACAAAAAAAACCCTACTGGAGGAGCACCTTAAACCCCTCCCTGTCTGATGGGTTTAAACCCGACCTGTGGGAAGCTGCAAAGCCCCGTTTGCAGCTTCATGAGATCCCAAATTCATGGCCAAAAGGAGGTTTTAGGGGAGAAGGTTTCACCAGCCCTTTAATTGCTGTATTTGCTTCGTGAGAGAAAGGGGCACTAAAAAGAAATGTCCTGTTTGCAGGGGAAGGAAACAGGTTGTGCTGGAGGGGGAAGAGCTTTTCCTTCTTTGGGAATTCAGTTATTTGTTTTGTTCACCGGGGCTGCAAAACACTCACGGACCACAATTGCTTGGAGAGATCCCATGGCTGTTACATTGGAAAGCTTTGTAATATATAAATATAGTGTAATACATAAAATATACAAATATATAATACAAAAATATAACATATAAAATATATAAGCTTTACTATTATCAGGATTTTTCCCGATGACTTTTGAGAATACATTTGGCCCAGACCCCCCTAAGCTTTATAATATATTAATATGATATAATATATAAATATATAAATATATAAACATATAAAAATATAATATAATAGACAAAAAATCTAAACTTTATTAACATCAGGATGTTTAAATTCCCAGTGACTTTTGAGAGCGTGTTTGGCCGAGACCCCCCCTCATAATATATTAATATAGATAATTTTATAAGCTGTATAATATATTATGCTTTTTATATATATAATTTATATATAATAAGTGTTATAATGTATTAATATAATATACCTAAAATTCATATAATAGAAATATATATTTTTATAATATAAAATAAAATATAAAATAATATAAAATACATAAGCTTTGCTATTATCAGGATGTTTATATTCCCAATGACTTCTGAGAGCGTTTTTGGCCCAGACCTCCCCGAGTCCCCCAAAAAGGACACAAAGCACGGGAAGCTTTGGAGGGCAAAGAGGTTGGACGGGGATGAGGAGGAATGAAAACGGGGGGCGAGGGGGTCGGAGAAGCTGGAATAGCCTCTTCCCCCGGGAAGGGGGAGTGGGGAGGGGAGAAGAGCTCGCGGGAGGGGAGCGGGGCAGGGCTCTCCCCGTGCCGACTCTGCCCACCGCGCTCTGGCACCGCCCGCCCCGGTTATAAAAGGCTCGGTCGTGCCTCGACCGCTGCAGTCGATTCGCGGCGCCGGCTGCGACCCGAGGCTGCTCCGCTTCTGAACCGGCTGCGTCCCGATCCGCGGGGGAACCGCATCCTCAACCCGCATCCCGATCCGCGGGGGAACCGCATCCTCAACCCGCATCCCGATCCGCGGGGGAACCGCATCCTCAACCTGCATCCCGATCCACGGGGGAACCGCATCCTCAACCGGCGGCAATCCGTATCCTGAACTGGCTGCATCCCGATCCACGGAGGGGAACCGCATCCTGAACCGGCTGCGTCCCGAACCGGCTGCATCCCGATCCAGGGAGGATCCGCATCCCAAACCAGCTGCATTCCAAAACGAAGAGGATCCGTATCCTGAACCGGTTGCATCCCGGACCGAGGGGAACCCGCATCCTACGCCGGTCCCGAGCCAGGAGGCACTTGCATCCCTCATCCTGCTCCGGTCCTGCATCGAGGGGTCCCGAATCCTGAACCGGCAGCATCCCGGACCGAAGGGAAATCACATCCTGCTCCGGTCCGGAGCCGGAAGGTACCTGTATCCAGAATCTGCCCTGGTCCTGAACGGGCAGGGACCCGCCTCGTGCTCTTGTCCTGAACTGGGAGGGACCCGCGTCTTGCTCCGGTGGGAGGGACCCGGATCCCTGAATCGGGAGGAATCTGCTGCCGGTGAAGCTGCAGCCGAGCCCGGGGGGACTCGCACCCCAAACCAGCTGTGCCCGAACTGGGAGGGACCCGCACCCCAAACCAGCTGTGCCCGAACTGGGAGGGACCCGCACTCCAAACCAGCTGTGCATCCCAGTCCACCTGTGCCTGAGCTGGGAGGGACCCACACCTTAAAGCAGTGAAGCCCTGGCATGGCCAGGCACTCTCTTCCAGCTGCACCTGGAGACAGGAGGGTGCACCCCAAAGGGACTGCACCCTGAGCCAGAAGGGACCTGTGCCCTGGACCAGCCTTGCACCCCAAACTGGCTGCACCCTGAACCAGAAGGGACCTGCACTCCAAACCAAGTGTCTGCCCCAAACTTGTTGGACCCTGATCCTGCTGTGGCTTAAACCAGGAGGGATCTGCACCCCAAAACATCTGTGTGCCCTGAACCAGGAGGGGCCTGAACCCCAAAGCATCCCTGTGCTCTCAACCAGGAGGGACCTGCACCCCAATCCTGCTGTACCCTAAACCAGGAGGGAGCTGCACCCCACACCATCCGTGTGCTGGGTCCGGCTCTGTGGGGACACGATGGACGACGCTCTGCCCGTGGAAGCGGAGATGGAGCAGCAGTGGTTGTCCAACAGCTCCCTGAACGAGTCCCTGTCCAACCAGTTCGTGCAGCCCCCGTGGCAGGTGGCCCTGTGGGCCGTGGCCTACGCCCTGATCGTGGTGGTGGCGGTGGTGGGGAACGTGGTGGTGATGTGGATCATCCTGGCCCACAAGCGCATGAGGACGGTCACCAACTACTTCCTGGTGAATTTGGCGTTTGCCGAGGCCTCCATGGCCGCCTTCAACACCGTGGTGAACTTCACCTACGCCATCCACAACGAGTGGTACTACGGGCCCTTCTACTGCCGCTTCCACAACTTCTTCCCCATCGCTGCCGTCTTTGCCAGCATCTACTCCATGACAGCCATCGCCCTGGACAGGTGAGGTCAGGGTCACACCCTCCCCAGAGCCCAGGTGTGCTCTGATGCTTAACCAGGCCAAGGGCCGGTCCTGCCCTTCGGCCACAACAACCCCCGGCAGCCCCACGGGCTGGGACAGAGTGGGGGGACAGAAAGGGACCTGTGGGGACTGACTGACAGCAGCTGAACATGAGCCAGGGGTGCCCAGGGGGGCGAGAGGCCGCTGGATCCTGGCCTGGCTCAGGAACAGTGTGGCAGCAGGAGCAGGGCAGGGATTGTGCCCCTGGACTGGGCACTGGGGAGGCCACACCTCGAGTGCTGTGCCAGCTCTGGGCCCTCAGTTTGGGAAGGATGTGGAGGGGCTGCAGCGTGTCCAGAGAAGGCAACGAGGCTGGGGAAGGGTCTGGAGCACAAGTGCTGGGAGGAGCAGCTGAGGGAGCTGGGGGGGCTCAGCCTGGAGAGGAGGAGGCTCAGGGGGGACCTTCTCACTCCCTGGCAGGGAATGCCACCCTCGTACCTTCACGGTCTCGTACCAGCAGGGCTGCTTGACTTGGTAATAAACCACTGACTTGTACTCGGAGACACCTTCATAACCAGCCCCGGGATGGATGGCTTTCTTTGGACAAAACACAGAGGGAGGGGGGGAGGAGAAGGTGAGGTCAGGAACGAAAGCAAGGAGGGTTTTGGGTCATGGAACTATCAATCACAGGCCCTGCTACCTCCTGGAGGTTTCCATCCTCATCGTGGACAGACATGGTGACTTCCACGTTCTTGGGGGTTTTCTTCTTGCCTTTGTCGAACTCCCCTTGGATGAGGGTGACGTAGATGTCGTTCCGAACGTCACCTGAAATCCAGAACGTTTCCTGAGGGTTTTTCCCTCCAGGTGGACGTTTCACATCCCTGGGGAACCACGTTACCCTCGTCTCCTTCTCAGCCTTTGGGTCGTTCACAGAATATTCTGAGTTGGAAGGGATGACACCCAACATCCCACCACTTCACCTCCAATTACACAATGTCCTTTTAAAATGAACCATTTTCCTTTTTATAAACCTCTGTCCTTATGTATTTTTTTTTTAATATAACAAGCTCTACAGGGCTAAATCCACTTAGAATGGATTATACAGGGTCAAACCTACATGCAACTAAAAAGACATTTTATTCCAAAAAACTACCATTTTTCAATCTGAAAGGAAAATTCTTTCGACAAAAAGAATTAAAAATCATCTGGAAATTTGAAGAGAAATAGAAAGTTTTCAGTCAGCTTCAAAATAAATCTTTTTATAGCAGAAATTCTAGAATTTTAACTGGCTCTTTCCCTCTGTAGGGGCACAGGGCACCTACCAGGAAGGATGATCTCAGGGAATCCCATTTTCCGAGCCACAGCAGTTGATCTGTCTACCAGGTGGGAAAAATCCTTTTGAACCTGAGCCAGATCCCCAGGGAGCAGCTTGAGGGAGACCCAAAGGCCTAAGAAAAGGAAGACAACACTTGTTTACTGCAAAAAAAAAAAAAGGTACAACCCCATGAATTTTAAGCCTGTGTTTATAAAAACCTGTTTCTTCCTGTGACCTCCCTGCAACAATTCCTTAAATACCCCAAGCTGGTTCTTTCTTGCCCAGTTCTGCATCTCCCTAATGCTGAGGGAAGCAAGAAGATTCTCTGAAGTGAAACACAAACTTGCTGAGATGAATCCTGAGTGTATCTGAGCAAAGGCCACACACACAAAGGGGGGCAGAAAAATCCTGAATAATTCAGTTTAAACCCAAACATGCAGCAATGTTCACCTAACAGGATTTTATGTCCACATGGACAGTTTTAGGTTAGAAATATTGCATTATTAGCATGGGAATCATCAGCTGGAGAAGATGTTGTTCAAGCAGGAACAGCTCCTGGGTTTATCTGCTTTTAGCTCCACGTGCACTGGGGTGACAACCACTACAGAGAACACAGGTTTGGCTCAGGGAAGGGAACAAACTCCACCAGTCCTTGACCTCTGGACTTTCACAAGGCATTTATTTCCTCAGCAGGCAGGGGAACCCTTCCCCAGCCCAGGTTTCCCCCCGGGTTGTACCTTGTCCTTTGTGATTCACCTCCTTGGCAGCGATGACCTTGTTGAAGACAGAGGTGAGGGGCTCGTTCTCCCCTATCACGTGGGATGTGATCAGGGGGGACATGATCAGCTGTCTCTGCCTGATGTAGGTCTCCATGGCAATCCTAAACCAGACAGCAGAGACCAACATCAACCCATGCAAGAAGAGGGCTGGCCAACAGCTGGCTGTTTGCCAGGGAAATGGTTTTTTTTTTAAAAGGATTCCCTGTGAATTTTTACTTCTTCGCCTGCAAAAAGCCACTGGAAGTGCATTTAAACTCTCAAACCAGGAAACACATCAGGCTTAGGATAAGTAACACTGAGCTGATGAGCTGAGCCCTGATTTCAGCTGTACCTGAGAGCTGGTCCCTATGAGGCCATGTAGATTAACTAGTGGCAAATTAATAGAATTAATGACTGCTGTGAGATCACAAGTGATGAACCTCTCCCCAGTCACAGACACATCTGTTGAGCTTTGGATCTTGACCCTGACTTCACTCCAGCAATAAAGACACACAAAATCATGTCTCCCATCCTGGCAGAGGTGTCCAGCTGTGCATTCAAACTCAGCCTCATTAGAGCAGAAGGAAAATGGGGAAAACCCCAAAACCAACCAAACAAAAAACCCCAAAACGAACAAACAAAACCCCCAACAAACAAACCTAAAACACAAACGAAGACCCCAAACAAAAAACCTCCAAGCAAACAAAGAAAAAGAGCAAAACAAAACCCCCAAAACTCACAAACAAACAAACAAACCAACCATAAAGTAGCAGCCTGACATTATTCTGCAAAGGAAAAGCCATCCTTCCAGGCCCTGAAATTGTAGGGGAACAAAATCTCCCCTGAAAATACCTTGTAATAACACAGGGCTGCAGCACTGGCATTGCTATATTTAGGACTGTAACAACAGGGCTGGGTCTACCCAAACATTTCAGTTCCTGGAACGTGCCAAAAAAGTGAGCACTCAGAGCAGGCAGAGCACACAAGGTTAACCAGCACTGCAGGAATGCAGAACTCACTGGGCTTTCTGGGAAAAAAAAATCCCTTCCCTGCTGCCCTCTGACCCTTACAGGGACATGTGGAGAGGGAAGAGGCAGAGGAACCACCCAGCAGGGACAGGATGAGTCTCTGTGCTCAGGTGTTGCTGAAATTCTTGCCTCTCAGCCCTCAAACAGTTTGCCAAGTCGCCTCCCCCAGGTCTCCCAAGGTTATTTTGCACCCTGCTCTTCTTTCTGCCCTCCCAGGTAGGAATTTCAGCTGATTGCCCAAAGTCCCCGAGCAACTCAGCCTGTCGTGGAGGCACAGAAAGCAGAACAAAGGCTCCAGGAGCCTGACAGAAACCTTTCCCTTCAAAGAGCTGACTCCTGCTACAGGCTGATCCATCTGCAGAGCCCTTGGTGCACTGCCAGGCTCCCAGACAGATCTGTCCTCCTGCAGAGGACAATGGCTCTAATAAAGAGCTGGGAACTCTGGAGCCACTACTTACTGCTGGAATGGGATAAAATGCTGCTTCTCCTCGTCATCCACCTTCCCATGGATGATGTCAGTTATGTCCATCACTGCAACGACACCAGATCATCACTTACTGCTAAAGAACACCCTGAGAGCTTTTCCCCTTTCATACTGGAAACAACACCTGCTCATTTGGGGCCAGTGTCACTCGTCACAAGGGCTGGGAGAAACCTGGCCTCGTGGAAGGTGTCCCTGGGTGAAACTGGGTGGTCTTTAAGGTCCCTTCCAGCCCAAACCACTCTGGGATTCTCAACAGAGAGCACCACCCTCATCTGAACTTTTTTAAAAGCACCTTTTCACTGATGAACAAGTCAGCCCATGACTGTGAACATGTGATAAAAACCAGGTGGGGCTCGGGTATTTCACAGCAGAGACATCACATTTACAATCAAATGCTATTATTGCTGATTTATTTCATTTTCCACCCCAAATTTCAAGTCTTTTCCCAGGAGATCACAGGGCTCAAACAGGAATTGGGTGTCTCATTCACCAGGGCTCCTGTGAAAGCTCCAGCTTTATCCCTTTAGCCCTGAGGAGCAAATCCCTGCTCGCTAAAGCCCCGATGAAGCTGCTGCACTGAGGGCAGTGAGTTTTCTTTTCAGGAGGTGACAGCATTTCATCCTCATGGACAACCTTCATTAGAGGTCTCAGAGGGGACTATTTATAGCTTGGCATCAGCAGAGTGGCAGAGATGCTGACTCTGGCAGGGCACAGGCTTTGCTGACACACCCAGCACACAGCTCCCACTTCCCAGCCCCTGGAATCCTCTCCCCTGGCTGGCTCTGCCCTACCTGCCACACCAAAGGGCCTCCTGAGTCCACACGTGTGTTTCTTCCCATCTTTGAGCTCCATGTGTCCCACCCTCACGATCTGACACACCAGGCTGATCTTGGGTCTGATCAGGTCAGAGCTGCTCAAGTCCTGGAAACCGGTTGAAATGAAATGGTATCAAATCTGCTTCGGGGATGGATGGGGAGAAAGGGAGAGCAAGACACTCTGGGAGATCAAAAACGTGAAAATTGTGGCCTCCAGGGCCTAAAGGGAGCCCTGAAGGTGCTTGTAGGAACTAAAGGGAGCCCTCATGGAAGGTGCAGAGAGACATTTATAGTGCCAGAAACAGGGAATGGCTTCCCACTGCCAGAGGGCAGGGAGAGGTGGGATTGTGGGGAGAAATTCCTCCCTGGGAGGGTGGGGAGGCCCTGGCACAGGTTGCTCCATCCCTGGAAGTGTCCAAGGCCAGCTTGGAGCAACCTGGGACAGTGGAAGGTGTCCCTGCCCATGGCAGGGGGTGAAACTGGGTGATGTTTGATCCCTTCCAACCCAAAGCATTCCATGATTCTCTGAACTCACAGTAAAGATTGCGTGAAGGTTATTTAGTTTCTCGATTTCTTTAGGCATCCCGTTACTGCCCCAACGAACCAGGTAATTTTCACTGCAAATAAAGGGAAGAGAAAAATAGAAATTTAAATGAATCAACACCCGGCATTCCCATTTCCTGGCAGAAGCTGGAAAGTGTTTCGATCTTTTGGGAATTATTTGAAGGATTCTGCCCAAATCTTTTATGTCAAAATGACTCTGAGGTGACTCATTTCAGGGGAGGGTGAAGGCATGTTGGGGTGAGCACTCCCATCTGCTTCCCTGTGTAATTCCAACTGCATTTCCACACCTGATAACCCAGTGGTGGAGACAGAGTGTTCCTGACACAGACTTGCTTCCCTGATAAAGTTCTTCACATCTTCCCTACCACTACAAAATTCCCAGCTCTTAGATGTGACCCTGCACTGCCTGTGGACATGATTTATTGGGAAACAATTAATCAAATGCATCCAGTCTTGGAAGCACAGCAGGGGAAAACTGAGAATATAAAAAAGACAACCTGGGGTTATGGGTGATGTATTTCAGCTTTAAGGAGGGGAGGCAGAAGCCTGACTTCCCATCTCAGCTGAAAATAATTCCAATTAATTCCAATTTCCCCCCACTGGGGCAGCAACCACAGAACTGAAAAATTTCTCTGCTGGCTCTTCTTTTCTAACCTCTACTGGCTTCTTTAAAAGGACAACCAGGAGGACTGAATTGCTTGTCAGCTGTTAAAAAAAAAACCCTACCTGATGAATTTGGAGAGATCAGGGTCGTAGAGGCTCATTAACAGCTCTGCATCTTCCCCAATGTTGCAGACAAAGTTCTTGAAGTTCACATACAGGCTGTAGGTGTGGGTGGAGTTGAAGACTGGCTGCCCTCTGAGGTCCAAATTCTGCTGCAGGGACTGCAAAGGCACGGGAATATTTCCATCAAAAACAAGCCCAGAGGAATTTCCTTGTGCTGCCAAAGGAGCACAGCGTCCTCCAGAGGGAACACAGTGACTTGGAGAGCACAGCTCAGGGCCAGGAGATGCACCTTCTCCTCCTGGATCCGCTCATCAATCCTCTTGGATGCAGTTTCATGGGCCTTGAAGAGGGAGATGGTGCTGGTTTCATCCGGGTCCAGGATGTTCCCGTTGTCGTCTCGCACCACCAGGTCCAAACCCAGGATCCTGAGCAGCACAGGGGGCAAAAGAGAGGGCACAGGTTGTGAGCAGCAAAGAGCACAAACCCAGGGCAAAAAATGAGCTCTGGAGACAAAAATGAGCTCTGTGCAAAGCTCTCAGAGCTGGAGTTTTGGTGGCCAATGGAATCCTGATCCTCAGCTGCTGATAAAGCAATTTATTTCACCACCAGCAGCCAAATCCTGGCTCCAGGCAACCAGGCTCAAACTGAGCTCCCTGGGAAATGCCATCAAGTGCCAGATTTATGCAGAATTAAGACAGGTGAGGCTTCCTGCCAAGTCCAAGAGATCTCTGGCATATGCAGAACCAACTGCTGCAAACCCACCTGCCAGGCAGTCCCACCGTGATGGGCACTCAAAGCTGCCATTACTGCCCATCCAAGGAAAAAATCTGAGCCCAATTCAGCGTGTGATCACTCACACTGGGCATTTCCTGGCATTTGGGATTCTCCCCTGCCCCCCCAGGCAGAGTTTGCATTTACCTGTTGCCATAGTCGATCTTGGCAGTGACTTTTTTCTTGAGCTCAGCCAGTTCATCCTTGGGAAGGGTCCCTGAGAGGATCTGTGACCTCCACTCTATCAGGCTGTAGGTCAGCTGCTGCACGTGCCTGAACTGGGTTGTCTTGTTGTTCTGCAGGGGAAAAAAAGGACAATTTAAAACAAGGAAAGCCTGAAACCCCTGAGCTCAGTCAGCTCAGAACCGTCCTCAGCTGCAGAATCCCACAAGTTGTACTGAACTACAAATACCTGAGAAACAGCCACTGTGTGATAGTGCAGGATCAGACCCCAGGAATGAATTCTCCAGTGCTTTGCATTGCCAAGGTTTAAGTGCCTTTAAGATCTTTTAAGTGCCTTTAAGGGCTTCACTTTTCCCCAGGACATTTTTTTCAGAAAAACCCCACAGACTAAAAATAGGCTTCTGGTGCTTTCCAGCACTTCAAAGCTGCTCTGATGGAGAATTTTATGTACAGGGCAGAGAGAGGATGTTAAATGGCCACAAGTGTGTCCTAATGGATTGAGACAGGAATGCCAGCTTGATATGGAATCATGGAATATCCTGAGCTGGAAGGGACCCATAGGATTATCCATTCAACTCCTGGCCCTGCCCAGACACCCCAACAATCCCACCCTGTGCTGAGATCACTGTCCAAAAGCTCTTTGAGCTCTGTCAGGTTTGGGGGGACTGTGACCAAACCCTGGGGAGAATATAGAAAGAACACACATTCAGTGCCCAACCACCCTCTGGGGGAAGAACCTTTCCCTAAAATCCAACTCAAAGCCCTTCTGCCACAGCTCCTGCAGGGAGATCTCTCACAGTGAGATCTTGACCCATCCCATGTTTTCACACCCTACCCCAGCTCAGAACCATGTCAGAGGTTGCCCAAAAATGCTCCAACACAATCACTTGAGTGGATTCCCAGCCCCCACCTCCCCAGTGCACCCATTTGCTGCAGTCACTGCATTTTCATCTCTGCTGGGAAAGCAGCAGCTGTAATTACAAAGCACTGACTGAACAGGACATCAAAACCTGCTTGCTGAAGAGTTTCCTCCTGCCATCCCCACTGTTACCATCCTTAATTAATGACAATACTTCTCCTCCTGCTTACTGGTTTCACCCTAACAAAATCACTCCCATCTCTACACCTCGTTCCTACAGTTCCAAGCTCCAAGGCTGTAATTAGAACGTGGATGGGTGTGTGGAAACCTGCCCTGTTTGTAGCAGGATGTGCTTGGATAAGTAAATAACCTTTTAAAAGTGTCAGACAAACCACTGAAACTATTAAAAAGGAAGCCAAGTCCTCCTCTTCCCTTTCCCATCACAGAGCGAGCCAGTTCTTGGGATGGCTCTGAGTGCCAAGAGCAGCTCATTTTCACAGGGAAGAGCCACAAATTGGAAGTTTCTGGGACAGTGATTATGGTTATTCAGCTCCAAAACGACTTCCAAGAGGTTTCTGGCTCCATCCCACCCACAGCCAGTGGGAACTGGCCAGTGGTTCCTTGCTGGTCCTGACTGGGGTGTGACTGCCCCAGAGCTGTTAATTTTTAACTACAAACCCCAAACTGCTCCCCCACAGCAGAAAGAGAAACTCAGTTCAATGTTTTCCCCATTCAGTTCAATGATTTCCCCATTCCTGTCTCTGCAAACAACATGAATTGTATAAACTACCCGCATTTTCCCCTAAATCTAAAGGGAGTTATAAACAACCTTTTGATTTGGGTGACAGAGGCTACGAGAGGTTTAAGTTGTTGTAGGGAGGATATCAGAGATACATTTAATAAACAAAGAGATATGTTTAACAAACAAATTAAAAAAATGTGTCCTTGCATAAAAATACTTGCAAAGAAAAGGCAACTTGTGTGAGTTTTCAGGGCAATACAGAGCAGACCTCAATGTGCCACCAGCTAAAGCTGAGTTACCTCCACAGCTAATTCCTATTAACCAAACCAACCTAAAAACTCTCCCTCATTTTTATATGTATTTGGCAGTGGAGATAAACCCAATGCTGTAATGAAACCCACAGGAATTAAAGAAGTGAAAGTAAATGCTGCCAAAGAGAAGGAAAAAAAAAAATCCCCTCATGTTTCCTTTTTCTCCTCAAATACCTCCTTCCTCCTTTAGCCTTTTTTGTTTCTTTTAATACACACACTGCAGGGGAAAATAAAACAAACCCAAATCCATTTCAAACCACAACATTTTCCAAGCCTATTTTAGGACTTATATTGGTTAAAGCACAAAGAACATGAAAGATTTCTGCTCTCCAAAAAAATAAGATTCTGAGGCTACAATCCTAAAGTTATTCAGGAATAATAATAATAATAATAATGAAAAAAAGAGCCAGGAACAAAACTCTCTTTTCACACAGTAATTCCATCCCATGCAGCTTCTCATTAAATTAAGAGGGTGGAACAAATTCTTGTGGTTTCGTGGCACACAAACAAAATGAACTTGTGGCCTTGGTGAGATTTTCAACAGGAAAACTTGCTCTGGGTGCACTGATTGAAACTCTCTCATCTTAATTAAAGCACATTCTATGCAGGCTGAACTCGCTGCTGATCGAAGAAAAGTCAAGTCTGAGTCTTTAAAGTGCCTCAATAATCACCTTCAAAAAAAGACAACTCGCTGTGAACTCTCTGAGGAAGAAGCACCTGAGGGAGCCCAAAAAATCCATGCCCTGCCCCGGCTTCTGATGGTGCTGAGGTGACTCCCATGGTCAGGGTGCTCAGGAAATGAGAGGTTTTTCCTCACCCTACTGGGAATTAAATATATGGGACCCCTCCCAAGGGACAGCTCTGAGGGACAGGGTGGGATTGCTGGGCTGTCTGTGCAGGGCCAGGGGTTGGATGGATGGATGATCCTCGGGGGTCTCTTCCAGCTCAGGACACTCTGTGATGTGGCTGCTGACGAGTCAAACCTTCCCCAGCACCCACAGCCCTGAATCTCTTCCCATCCTCTGCCTAACTGGGCTGAGGGCACTTTGGGGTGAGGATCAACCAGCCTGTTGAATCCCTACAGTAGTTGTGGGAGAACATCTGCAGAAGGTGGGTCAAAACCTCACAGTTTCCTGCCCAGCTGAGTTATCCTGCCCTCAGCCAGGCCAGGCACACGACAGGCCAAGCAGCAACCTTGATTTTACCCCTGACTGTGACCCCAGCACAGCCCAAACCAGCCTTGTGTGACCAGTGCCAGTCACTGCTGCACCAGTACTGGGTCATCTCACCCCCACCCAAGGGCAGGAACACCACACCTCAGCTCTGTGATCCCAATCAGTGGAGAGCAGAGCACTTTTAGCCTCCCTCAAGACCACTTTTACCACGATGGGAGCGTGAAAATGCTGCCTGACATCCCAGTGCACGTGCTCTGCCAGCAGCCCAGGCTCATCTCACCCCAGGTTTTGTGATAAAACACCCACCACTGAGGAGAACTTACCACATACAACTTGTGCCAGATAACTGCCCACTCCCTGAGGGTAGAGGTGAGCTCCTGTCCAAGGGGCAATTCACTTGGAATCACCGTTTCATGTTGTCTAGAGGGAAGAAAAGGAGAAAGCAGAATAAAGATTTTACACTCCAGCTTAAAGCTTTGCAGTCAAACATCCTTTTTTTGATAAATATGTAAATGGAAGGGGTTGGTTTGCACAGAGTTCACTCACACAGGATGTCAAGACTCTTCTCCAGCACACTCATTACCCATTTTTAATGCAAACACACTTCAAGCTTCTTTCAGTCTCGTTATTCCCAATGCATCCATTCCAGAAACAGAATAAACAGGGAGAAATTCAGTCTGGAAGAATCACCACTTGCAGTGGTCAACATTACTTGACAAATAAAAATAAAAGAGCACTTCATAAAGGTTCTTCCTTTGCAACTGCTGTTTTCCTCTCCCTCTGAGGAGCAGAGACTCAGCTCGAGGAACTGAATGAGGAGTCATTTCCTGCAATGTTTTCCAAGGCAGGAAGGAATCCACACTCCTGCTGGGTCCTTGGCTGGGAGCAGGAGGCTGTTATGACTTGCAGGAGTCCCCAGAGGAGGTAAATGGAGCTTTATGGACCTGCCCCACTCCTAACTGGTCTAGCAGAGCTTCCTTAACCCTGCAAACAGCCTCCTCCTGTCCCCATCTGCCAGTGCTCTGAAAAATGAAGCTGTGCAGCCCTGGAAGTCTGGCACAGGAGGCAAACCCTGCTCAGAGACAGGCCAGGGGTGTTTATTCCCACCACAGCCACTCCAGTTGGGTGTTTTGGGGGGTTACATGGAATGGCATTCCCTTGGTCCCGCTGCCGCAAGCGCCGACCTACCCCCGGTCCTTCACGATGGCCTCTTTTAAATGGATGTATGTTTCTGGGAAAATGCCCTAAAAATAGAGAGAGAAAGCAAATAAATCAATCACAGGACAGAAATACATTTAGCAGAAAGGAGGGGAAAAGGGTAAGAAATGTCCCAGTATCACAGGAAAAAAAAGCCATTGAGGAGACCATGTTTGAGCACTACATTTGATATTTGGCACCTCAGAGAAGGTAATTCCTTGTTTCCCTCTAATGACACTCATCTTCCTGCCTGAAATGTGATAAATTCCTGCAAATTGTCAATTATACTCATTTGTCCTTGCTACAAAACATTCCTGCAGTCATCTGCCAGGTTGCCCTGGACCTGTCTCTCTCTAAAAAAGCTCCCCCAGCATCTGCAGAAACTCCCAAATTTCCATTATTTAAGAGAAACTTTCCAGGAAACTTTTTCTGTTCCCTTTTCATTCCTTTTTTATGACTTAAAGAAAAAAAAAGGAGACTGAGGGATGCTACCACAAGAGAGTTGCCAGGAACCCTCTGGGAAACCAGATTTCCCTGCAGCTTTAGGGCCAGATCCACAAACCTCACGCAGCCTGGCTGACATCCAGGCTATGTGTAATTCCTGGAATATTCTCCAAGCCAAATCAAAACTCTGATATTACCATTAAATACAACTGATGCTGCATGTGGCCAGCTCCAAGAGCATAATAATAAAGCAATAAACTCGTGGATGCACATGTGGAGCAGCTAATTTTGGGAGTTCAAGCTGCATTACTCATGATTCCAGAGGAGGAATATCCAGCTAATGGCTCTGAAACTTTGAGCTCAAGGGCATTTTTTCTGTCACTAAGGAAAAGGACACAGTGACCAGGAAACCTGCTCAATATTAAGACAAGAAACACAGCAGATTACAGCACTGGAGGGGGTCTGGCAAGGCGTGAAATAAAAATGAGAGCCAGAAAAAGTGAGGTCGTACCTTCTTCGATTTATTTCGGAGGGTGTATCCTCGGTACCAGCCTGGCAAAGGAACCAGAAATATTTGTATTTATGGTTCTCCCGTCTACAGCAACGAAACAACAAGTGTAATTCTCACCACCTTTCTGCAACACCAATCTACTGATGCTGTGAACAGATAATTGTGGACCCCTTTTCCTCTAGGAGGACAATCTGCTCCAAGTGGACACGTGTTGGTCCCTCACTGACCCCCAGCCAGGAAAACATCCAGACATCCCAATCTCAAGACCCCCTGTGATCCCAACTCTCCACTACCCCAACTCCAAGGTCTGACTCTTTTCCTGCCCAAAAACTGAACCCACAGGCCCTGCCCCATAATCCATAATATGGATTATGGTCCATAACTCATGGATGGTGGTCAGGGTTGGCCAGACAACCCCCCTGATCCCTGAGGATTATGTCCAGCTGAGTGGCAGCACCAAGAAGGCAAAGGATTTACAGGAATAATCAGGCAAAGAAGAGGAGAAGAGGGGAGGCTGCTTTATTTGGGTTTTTGTTTGTTTGCTTGTGGGTTTTGTTGTTGTTCCCCCTCCCAACATTCATATAAGTAGCAAAGAACCTCCCAAGAAGAACCACAGATCTGAGACTCCTCAACCAGAAATTAGAGCTTATATTTGTGTTTTATTGGGGGGTTTCTGTGTGTATCTTGCTGTATTTGGTCTTTTTTTCTTTTTAAAGTGCAGTTTTGTCCCCTTTGTGTAGCAATGACAAGGTCCCTCAACCACATGAACTCCAATATTCCAGTAATAAGTTAGGAGGAAAGAAGAAATTCCATGCCTTGCAACAGGATGAAAATAAGATTATACATTGACCATGGACCAATGGATGAGGTACTGGCTTAGGGATGAGAAGATTTAGGTTCTATTTTTATCTAAGTTGTCATTAATTGAACAGTAAAGTCCAAAAGCCCATGGAATTTGCCAGGAGTGTTTTCAATTCCATCTGCCACTTTCAGCCCCTCCACAGCACAACTTCCTCATAGCTCAAATGGCCTCTTGGCACTGCCCTCATTCCTGTCAAATATTTTGCAATCATTGCATAAAACCCCGTTGTCTCTGATGATGCAAAACTATTTCTGCAAGCACCTTGTGCCATTTTTATCAGAGTTCTGCTCCTGTTGTCAATAATCTTGCCCATCACTGGAAAAGGAACATCATCTTTTGCCAGTGGTCGATTGATGATGTGATTTCTTCTTATATAAAAACAAAATCTGCCCAAGCTTTGGAGGAATGAGAAACTATTGAAGTGTTTGAGTGTTTTCACCAAGCAGGGATGGGCTAAATAAATGGAGGAAGGTTTTTCAGTTGATGATGATCCAGCAAATTTAAGTTCCTACAGCAAAGTGAAATCTGATTGAGACCACGACAAGAACACTGAGCTGGCAAAGAAACACCTAAAAGTTTGTGGGTTTTGGTTTTTTCTGGTTTTTTTTTAAGGGATCACATCCTCAGTTTGACCTTTCATTAAATGTATTTTATGCAGTATGGGAAAGATCAGAAAATCTGTGAAAAAATACTCAAACTGCAATGGTTTGATGCTGGCAGGTTCTACAGGGTGGTGCAAGCCCAGGGCATGGGTTGAACCACAAGGTCCTTGTTCCTCCTGCAGGGCCCTGTCCTGTCTCACCCCCCAAACACACACAAGGATTGCTTCACCCACACCAGGGCTCAGAGAAAAGGCTGAAACCAGGCAGAAATTCAGTGTAAACTTATTTTCAGCAGGAGAAGAAAGCGGTGAGAGCCACGGTATGTGAGCACACATTCCAACGTGGCCATTTCCCACAGCTTCCCTGAAACAATAATCATCATCATAGTAAATAAGAAGAGTTTCCCCTAAACAGCAACGTATCCTCCCAGCTCATCCTCAAGGACAGATGCCCAGAGAGTAAATCCTGCACTGAACCAGCCTCCAAAGTACTGGATGCAGCAAGTTTCCTTCTCTCCCTGGATTTTGCAGCGTGTGCAGAGTCTTGAATATTTGGCAGAAGCCCCACACTGCATTATCTTGTTATCAGGTGGAACAAGGAATTCTGCACAAACACCTCGTGCCCTTCTACCACCTCACAGTCCACCAGAGACAGGAGGGGGAAAACAAACCCTTGCTTTGCAGGTTCCAGGACTGTGTCATGACCAGATCTAACCTTTGCAGGGTATGGCTGACACCTCCAGCCACAGCCCACCAGAGGTTTGGGCAGTTTGTCCCAAACTGCACCTTCTGCTGGCACTTTTTAATTCTCTTCCTTGCTCTTTCCTCTCCCCCAGGGGCTCAGCTCTGTTGGTGTTGTGTCTCCAGCCCCCTGAGAGTCAGATAACATTTCTTGTTAACACCACAAGCCCAACCTTGCTGTTCCCTGCCAGGGAACAGACTGTGCACTGAGATTTCTCCACACAGAGCGGGGCCAGCCCAAATCCCACGGGGAGAACACCAAGAGCCCTCCTGGGAAGGCTCTTTGATACCTGGGGAAACAGGAGGAGAAAGGAGGAACGTTCCAGATGACCAGCAACAACCCTGAGAACCTCCTGGTAACTCACAACAGACACTGAGGTGGGGAGTAACAGCTAAAGCAAGATTTTCCAGGTGAAAACTTGACAACAAGGCTGAAAAACTCCCCCCAGTTCCCTAAGGAACATCACTGATAGCCCACCGAACACCCTTGGCTGGGAGCTGCAGGGATAACTTACATCCACTCACAAAAGGGCCTCTTGGGGCATCTCAGGGCTTTTTCTTCCTGGGGACCCTCTGCCCTGGTGCCATGGAAAGTTTCCCTGGGTTGAGACTCGTGTACCCAGATAAGAACAGCGATTAGAGGAACAAAACCCTGGAGCTCTCTTGGCCATCGGGCACCGTCAGCGCCAGAAGGAACAGCAACAAAAGCTGCTGGGGAGAAAATCCCTCCTCCAAAACACTCCCCACGGGGAGCTGGGAAGGAAGATGAGAGCTGATGTCCCAAAGACTGGATATAACAACAGAGGAGAGTTTCCTGCCAAGCAGAACTGGGGGGGTTTTGAGATGGATTTATGGGAAATCAGAGCAGACCCACAGCGGAGTTACCATCTCTGAGACAAACCCGCACCTTCCCCCTGCACACTCACAAAGGCCTGGCCCGAGTTTTTGGCTGGATTTGGTGGGAAAAGGGTTCAGTTGGACCACAGGAATTCCCAGGTGCCTCAGACACAGAGTCTGATTGCACGCTGATGGCTCGGCATATGAAAACAATCACTTCCCATCTGAAAACGTTCACCCTCCCAGACAACTTACAGGAGAAAATTCCACTCTGGGATATTTCAGGCAAAAAAAAAAAAAAAGGGATCTTATTTGGGTGTTCATTCCCTAATCTTGACTATCTATTAAAGAGCTGATTACAAGGAGGAGGGTTAAACAATGAGGTTGCTTAAAAACAGAGAGAAAGAAACACCCCAACGCTCTGGGAAATATGAAATTCATCCTCATCATGGGGCTAATTTTTTGCTTCCTGACACTCCCTCTTTCTTGTGTCCTTTAGCAGAATCAAGTCACAAATTAGTAGTGTTATATAAAGATATTTTGGCTGTTATACACAGATATTTTCCCTCTGATATACAGATATTTTCCCTTTCTCCCTCTGCCCCCCAAACACCCGCCCCAGTCACACCCAGCAGAGTAAAAACACCCATCAGCAACATCATGTGCTTTGAAACACTGAGGAGCTGCCTGGTTGTTCCCAGTGCTGAGGGCACAGACAAGTGGAAAGAGAACAATTGGCCAAGAGCAAATTGCTAAACCAGCAGTTTGCTGTTCCCAGCACAGATATTGGAGAGCTTTTCCAAGCTGATCCTGCTTGTGGAGACGATTGAATTTGTATTTTGGAAGGGCTGTTTCAATTCTGGAGAGTCTTCCAGATGAAGGAGTGAGCAGTAAGAATAATGAAATGGCTCTGGTTCATTCCTGATATTGAAATCTTCATTAAGCACTCGAGTTTAATGAGCAGATTGGAAACACACAAGTGTGATTTTAATCCTCTTTAAAAGAGGAATTTTGCTTTCTTTCTGTTTTACATTATGAATTAACAATAATTTCCCAAAACAAATAGCCTAAAAGGGGCATTAAAGCTCCGTTGCTGGAGCCTTTTAAAAACACACAATGCATTTTCTTTTCTTTTTACAGTTTCAAACATCACTTTTGAAACAATCAGACCTTCCCTCTCCTTTTCTTTCATCCCCTACCCCCATTCAAAAAAAAAAAACAACAACTCAGGTTAAAAGCTGCTTTAAAAACAACAACATCATCAACTATTATTATTATTATTATTATTATTTCCCAGCTGGATCACTTCATCAGATCAATGTAAGTGCCAGGCCTGGCCTGGCCCAAAGAGGAGCCAAAGCAAAGAGGTGTAGTGTGAAAACAGGAATGAACAGCCAGAATTAAGTGTTTCTTTATCTTGTAGCTCTGCCTTGAGATATAAAGAAATCTTACCTTGATAAACCCTGCCAGGAACAGAAAAGACATGTTAAAATTAAATTTTCTGCATTTTTAACAGTGGTTTAAAACTCGAGTGCCCGCAGCGAACAAAGTGTGGAACAAAGCGCTTTGGGCACGGCAGGAGTGGGAAAACACACCCAAAATTCGTGTTATTTCAGAAAAACAATCTTGATTTGTTACAGTTTTGGACTTTTGGGAGTGATGTGGGACCCACCTTCGTACATCTCCAGGATGTGGACGGTGTCACCGACCTGCAGGGACAGCTCCACGTCCCGCACGGCGTCGTAGTTGTAGATGGCTACAAAAAACACACAAAACACACAAAAAACAAGGGAGAAACATGGGAAAAACACAACCATGAGGGGGGCAGGGCTAAAATCCCGGGAGAACAGGAGTTTGGGAAGAGCACTTATAGAGTCACTGACCCCCTGGGTAAGGAATAGGCTGGAAAAGGGTGCAGGGCATCTATTTGCAGATTCCACCCTGCAAGGGTAGCAAATCTTATTCTTTGCAAGCCAGAACATTAATATAGTAATTTTTCCTCCCAGAACACAGATCTGGGAGTCCTTAGGAACAACCTGCCCACAAAGGTCACCACGACCTCAGGGATCAAGTCAGTAATTATATTTTTTTTTTACAGCATTTCACAGCACTAACTAATGGAGCATTGGAAAACACCATAAATTTGATGTCCTAATAAAACCCACCCCTGATTTGATGTCCTAATAAAACCCACCCCTATATTCTATACTAAAAAAATACTCTGATTATTTGCTGCTCAAGGGCCTCCCCAGCCAAGACCCAATTTTAGCAGGAAAACTGGAGATTCTCCAGAAATTTAATCCCTCCCAAAGACAAAGCTGATCTGGATCTTATCGGCTTTCCAGGGGGAATAGGATTAAGCCCAGAAGTCCAGACTTTTCAACTGCCTTTTCTCTGGAACCTTCTGGAGGTTGCCCAGTTTCACTGGGCAGAGCAGAGCCCTCCCTGGAGGCAAGAGAAGAAAGCTGAATTTGAATTTGCTTTCAAACCAGAGCAAGAGAAGAGACACAAAAGCAGAGAAAACCTTTGCTCTGGGTCCATGAACTGATCAGCAAAGGCAGCACAGACACTTCCCCACCAAACTGAGGCATCTTTTTTACTTAAAACCCCGATTTAAGTACGGATCACACACAAGGCAATCTTCCCACACGCAGAAGTCTCGTATTCACATATCCCTGAGCTAATTTATTAGTGAATAAGCACCATGTTTGCTTTTAAAAAGGCAAATAAATC
The DNA here is from genome assembly GCA_035041135.1 of Platyrinchus mystaceus. Classification (NCBI taxonomy): domain Eukaryota; kingdom Metazoa; phylum Chordata; class Aves; order Passeriformes; family Tyrannidae; genus Platyrinchus; species Platyrinchus mystaceus. Next base: position 3,605,902 of record JAWWLV010000065.1, on the reverse strand, counting down.
ACACAAACTTCGGGAAAATCCTTCAGACCGCCCGAGGTTTGGATTTGAAGGGCTCTGTCTGGAAAATGAAATAACTAAATAAATGAAGAGTGGAGCTCTTCTGTCATAAAGTCGCATCCAGTGCCCGTTGTTTCCGTCAGGATGAGGAATTATTGACTCCTGGAAAGGCTCCAGCACAAATGACTGTGGGTGACCACACAGGAAATTATCTCACAGACAGGAGCTGCCCCTCTCCAATATTGGAGCTATAAATAGTCCAACAGGAGCAGGAGATGTGAGTCCCTGCCGGATCTGAAATCCACCCTGATCACAAGCAGACGCTTCTTTTCCTGTGCTGCAGGGCAGGGTGTGTTCCCAGAGCCACTAATTTATGCCTGCAGATGCACATGGACTTTGCATTGAACCCACCACCTGGTTTTCCAGAGAATTACAGGAATCTTCCTCGTTGCAGAACAATTTGGATAATGTTTATGGTCAAAGATGGACACGAATACGAATCGTGGAATGGTTTGGGTTGGAAGGGACCTTAAAAATCATCCAGTTCCACCCCCTGCCATGGGCAGGGACACCTTCCACTGGCCCAGGTTGCTCCAAGCCCTGTCCAACCTGGCCTTGGA
>JAWWLV010000065.1:3588021-3603380 GCA_035041135.1 Platyrinchus mystaceus | reverse complement strand
TCTCCTGGAGCCCCTTTAGGCCCTGCAAGGGGCTCTCAGGTCTCCCTGGATCCTTCCCTTCTCCAGGTGAACCCCCCAGCTCTCCCACAGGTTCTCCAGAGCAGAGGGGCTCCAGCCCTTGGAGCATCTCCGTGGCCCCCTCTGGATTCATCCCAACAGCTCCACATCCACGTCTCTCATACACACAGGGATTCCTACACACAGTTTGTAGATGCCTCGGGTTTCTCTGGCACAGAAAGACATTATATAAATACCAGGCTGCATTTTTCCCTAAATTGCTGTTTTAGCTGCAGACAAAAGCAGCCTGAGCAGCACCAGAGTCCCAGGGAAAGGTGGGTGGGTGTCAGACCAGCCTTTCTTCTGAGAACACAGAGAGTTAATTCAAACCAAAGAGCAAGGAGGGAGAACTCCCCAGTTCCCTCCCCCTCCCCGAAGATCACAACAGCCACAAGCCAGAGAACTAAACCCTGCAGTTCCCTTCCCTCTCCCTGCTGTAGCAGACAGGTTTCACATCCCCATGTGCAGCAGAACTCACTTCTGCCACTGCACAACAACAACAAAATGAGGCAGTTTTGTAGTATCTTTGCCTTGCCAGGCTGAGTGAAGGCAGAGCATAAAACATAAAACCTCCTCCCCAGTGGTTCTGCACAAGGTTAGGAAAGACAAATTGCTGGCATATTTTCCCTGGGAGCTTTGCTGATGCTTCCTGCTGCTGGGAGTCAGTGCTTGTCCCAGACAGCCCATCTGCAGTGATTTGTACAGCTCAGCCTCTCCTTTAGTGTGTGTATTTAATCTGACCTCTCTCAGACTTGAAAGGAAAAGGAAACCGCACATACAACAAACATGGCATGAAAAAACCAAACCCCTTCATTTAAATCCCGACAGAGCAGCGAGAAGGGAAAATGATGCAGAGACTTTTGTCCTCCAATTTGCAGGAATATCTGAAGTTAAGTCTTTTTGCTTCAAGCTAAACTTCAGCTGAGATTCTGTCCTTTGAAATTCACTTTAGAGTGTTGATCCTGCTCCTTTTATCATCCTGAATGAAAAGCAGCACTGAAGTCTAACAAATTTAATCTAAATAAAGAGGCAGAAGTGGAGAACATGATCTTACCATAAGGAGGAGATGCTGGGTTTGTTTAATGATGAGCACAACCAGAGGCAACATCTCTTATTATTTAGTTCACAGCCCTCAAAGCTTGATTAGTGGGAAGTGTAAGAAATGGAATCCACGGGGAGGGAAGGTCAGAGGAGCGAGCACTGGAAAAGGGCAGCAGATAACTTTATGACTGATGACAGCAGCCAGAATCACAGGGTGAAGATAAGAAGCAATTCTCCTGCTACAGGGCAGAAGGTGAGTCCTCAAAACAGATGGAGAAGGAACTCCAGAGGCTTTGCACAAGTGGGGGTGGATGTTGGATTCACCCAGAGCCATCCCACAAACACGGAGAGCACGGAGGGCAAAGGGCTTTCCAGGGCTCTGAGGGACAGCTGTGGAGAGCTGGAAGGTTCTGAGGAGGCACAGTTGGGCAGCAGCGTGATGGGAAGAGCAGGTTTAGCTGTGTCACTCCCCCCCCAGTTGTAGGAAGACACCAGATTAATCCCAGCACACATTCCTGATCCATGAGACACCACACGAGGCACTCACACAGCACGGAGCCTCAGTGTTGGGCACGGGGCAGAAAACGAGAAGTACAATTATATCACAAATTAAAAACCCCCAAAACACACTTTAAAAACCCACAAAGCTTCACTTTTTGACAAAGAGTTCAAGGAGAAGCCTAAATTTGCAAGAGGTCTGTCAGCAGCTCCCTGAGCCTGAGCTGGATGTCAGTGGAACCTGGGGGAGATCCAGCAGTTCCAGGGGGAATGGCTTCCAACTGAGAGGAGGTTTGGATGAGATATTGGGAAGAAATTCTTCCCTGTGAGGCTGGGGAGGTGCTGGGATTGGATTCCCAGAGCAGCTGTGGCTGCCCCTGGATCCCTGGAATTGTCCAAGGCCAGGTTGGAGCAACCTAGTGGAAGGTGCCCCTGCCCAGGGCAGGGATGGCACTGGATTGGCACTTTGAAGTCCATTCCAAACCAACCCATGTTATGATTCCACTATACTATTAATTCCCAGACCCATTTTACCCCCAGAATAACTCATTTTCAAGACTGTCCTAAAAGCAAAGCTCAGCTAAACCGCCTGAAACCCAGTGAACGAGGCAGAACCTGTCACACACTGTTCTGTGTGGATTTCAGAGCAGAATGAAAGGGAATCCTTCTCTCAATAAGTGCATTTGAAACGTGGATTATTGGCCTGAAAAGCACAGCCACTGCAAGATCCATTATCTCTGACTTGGCTCAAAATAACCCTCCACCCATCACAAAGACACGATAAACCACTTCCAAATGCCATGTCCCACTTCCCCCCAGCCTGCCCTCCCACCATCTGATAGGAGAGGGCTGGGTTTGCTTCCTGGGAACAAAGACTCACATTCAGAGCTGTTGCAATAACCAGGCTCCATCTCATTCCATCTTTCAGCTGGAGAGTCAACCCCCATTGCAGGGGAACAGAAGCCCCCCCTGCTTTTTATGCTGTGACATATTAAAAACTGGCCTGGCTGCTGGACAGCCCCCTTTGGAGGAGCCTGGGATGTTCTCCAGTGCCAAGACAGCACCAAAAACACAGTGGCTTCCTTTAAAAAACAAGGAGCTGCCCCAAGGAATTAATTCTTAACGGGAACAAAGGCTTTTTTGATGTTCTGGAGCAAAAACCTTCTTGTAACTTCCCAGGAATTTGTGCCTGAAAAAATTGAGAATAGAATAATTAAGGTTTAGATGTCAGGCTGCTGCTTCTTCTTCTTCCAAAGAAAAAGTAAGTCATGGTTCAACCCTGGGAAAAATGTACATTTTAGGATGGTTATGAAAAAAATTCCCACTGCTGAAGGGTTGATGTTGAGATTCAGCCTCAATTCTACCAAGTCCCAAGTGGCTGCTTTAGCATTTTGAACATAAATAATCCAGAATAACAGGATTATGCAGCTGGAAGTGCTGTAATTAAAAGCCATCATTAGAATTCAGAGTCAAACCTCTGGTGAGCTCGAGGTGGGACAATCCCTGCCCATGGCAGGGGGGTGGAATGAGGTGATCTTTAAGGTCCCTTCCAACCCAAACCATTCCATGGTTTTCTGGCTTTTAACATCTTGTGTTCTTATTGTTTCAGGCTGGTCTCACACACAGAAATACATTTTTACTTGTTCTCAGCACTTTTAAGTCGGGTTATCCTAAAAAATGGACGTTAAATGAGAAATGACACCACCTGCCTGTGCAGGAGGATGTGACAGGGCCTTTCCAATCTGGACTCTGTAACTGCTGGGTTTTACATTCATTTCTTGCTTTGGAGAACCACAAAAAAAGCAAGAGGAGCCACTGTCCCCCCACACTTCCATTTCCAACCTAAGACTATTCCAATAACCAACCCCAAATCAAATCCTGCCCGATCAAAGCTGATCAAAGCCTAAGATTTTTCTGATTTTCCCTGAATAATGGATCATCTTGGAGATGGGACAGGCAGATAAACACAGGCTGGCAGAGTCTGTCCTGCCCAAACAACATAAATCAAACTAATTTCCAAATTTGGGCCCGGGGAAGGTTTTCAGCCATCATTATCTTCTGGCTAATCCTGTGTCTCTCTCCAGCATTGACTGGATCAGATTCTGGACTCGATGGTTTAATCTCTTAAAGCCTGGATTGCTTTAGAAAAAACAACTTACCCAGCCCAGCCCATGGGAATAGGGATGGCTCTGGGAGGTTACACAAGGGCTCAACAGGGGCTGATCCAACGGGCTCTTCTGGCCCAAACCCACGGGCAGCTCTGGAGGGATTTTAATTAGAGCTCCTCACACTCAAATCAGGCAAACTGAGACTGATTCAGAGCTGCTGAAGCAAAAGACACACTGATTATGAGCAAAAAGGAAAATATTTTCACGTCTGCACAACCTCCCATCGGTCATTTCCCCCTAAATATTTATCACAAAGTGTTTATAGCACGGTAGGGGTGTAAAAAAATAAAGGAGATTCGGTTCTCAGAGTGCATCTAAACTGCAAACAGGGCAGAGAAATGCACCCTAAACACACTGATTTGGGCAGCAGCAGCAGTAAGAGCACAGCACGAGCTGTTTTGTGACTTTTGAGGTGCCTGGGGTGGGAGCAGCCAAACTGCAGCTGCCCCTGGGAACTGACCCCCACAAAGTGGGTGGTTTAATTTTGCATCCAGGTAACACACCCAGATCTTTCCCTGTGACATTTTCTTCACTGGGCTCTCCTCTCCCTTTTATTGTTTTCACTCCAAAGGCCCCCTGGGGATTTTAAGCTCAGATAAGGAATTAATCTACATTAGCTGTCTCAGCTTATGTCTGGAGTGAGAGGGAGTGCTGTGAGCCAGTGGAGGAATAAATCAGGGTAGGAGCCAACCTGCTCCTGAATATACAGCACCCAAACAAACCTGGGGCTCGAGAAATAATAAAAAAATAACCAAAAAAGTAGACCTGCAATTCCAGTCTCCTTGGAACACCATGAAAGTTCCCCACAGCTGGAAAAATAAAAGTGCCTGGCCTCTCCTCTTGAAGGTTTTACAAACTTTTATCAGGTTGCTTTGATACATCTTTCTGTTTAAGGTGTTCTTCGAGGTTCTGCCAAGAGAGGTGGGGCCAGGTGATCCTTGAGGTCTGTTCCAAGCTGGAATTCTGTGCTTCTCTGATTAATTAGGCTGTGGTTTAGAGGAATGCTTTAAGCTGTAGCTCCCAGTGCATCCCAGCATCCATCAACTTCGTGCCCTCAGTGTCCAGCTCACAATGTGCAAACAGGAGAAGGGAAGATAAAGAATGAGGTTTAGCCCCAGTGTCAAACAGTTTTTTAAGGCTCTCCTGTGTTTCAGGTCTGGGTGATCCCAAACCAACATGCAGTGGCATTCCAAGGGGAATGAACACCCCCCCCAGTTCCCAGCTGGAAGGTGTCCCTGCACCAAAAGCTTCCCAACCAGCTGCTGGGAGATCTTCCCTTCACCAGGGCAAACTTCCTTCAGCCCCCATCCAAGCAGCCAGTGCCACCAACCTGCCCTTCCTGCTGCCCACCCTGAGCAGGAGGGAGCGGAAAGGTGCCCAGGGTGTCACTGCTGCTCCCCCACCCTCAGAGCCCGGTGATGCATCTTCCACCAGCTCCCCTTCCACAAAAAACACACCCTGAGTGCTTCATTCCTTCCTTCATCCCCCAAAACATCCATTCCCTGGGCCACACTGACCTTCCCCACACACAGAGCTGCTCCTCTCCATCTCCTGGGTGCTGAGCACCCCCCTGACAGGGGGCTCAGAGACCCTGGCAGGTTAAAGGGTGTTTGGGGTGCAAGGTGCCCACCTTCCCAACCCTGCAGCTTTATTCTGCCTCTTTGAAACCTGAGCAGCAACATCCAGCCTGAATAATCAGTGTTCTCCCAAAAAAAACCCATATTTAAACATAATCCTGTTCCTCAAAGAGATCCTTCTGACCCCGTAAAACTGTTTCAGCTGCCACATGAGCACAGAAATCAAGTTTTGCCACTGGTTTTAGAGGGCTCAGGACCTGGTTTGCATTCAGCCTGTTGGCACCACTGCAGTTCAGTGCACTTAAACTATTATTTTTCTCTGTTCTGTGCATTTTTTGACAAAGAGACGTGGAAGAAAAGGGGCACAAAGCCACTCTTTGGGTTGATCTCTCCAAAAGAAGGGTGAGCACTGGGGCACCAACATTCTGAATTAACAACTGACACACCCACCAGGGGCCTGAAACACACAAAAAAACCCTCTGATTTTGGATGTTTCCATTTTTCCTGCCTGTGGAGATGCAGATGTTTGTTTACAAACACCCACACCACTGAGTTTTACCCAGTCTGGCTCTAATTAACTTGTTTCCTCCGAGCCTGCAAACGAGCAACTCGTGTTTGGAGCCTTTATAAGTACAGAAGTCACTGTTTCAATGGAATCTTCACACATATTTGTTAAAGCCCAAACCCATCACTCAATAAATTGGCCCCCTCAGCTCGTTCCCAGCTTGAAGGAGTGTGGCACTTTCAAAGGAATTAATTGAATTTGCCACTGGCTTTAAATGACTGTCCTAATTCTTCCTGGGCAAAACATCAAAGGAAGTGGAAAGAAAACTTGGAAATGCTACTGTACAGAGCTGGAAATGTTGCTATCTAATGAGTTCTTCTTGCATCACAACCAGGGGGATTTAATTTGGCCTCTGCACCTCCAGCTCTTCTCATCCAACACGAGCTTCATAACAAATTTACTCTCCTTAATGGCCTGTGGTTCATTGATCTGTGTTTGCAACGTGACACAAGAACTGGCACTGCAGAGACCCATAAACTGCTTTGCAGCTTCTCCTTTCCAGAGACCTGCAATCCCAAAGCACTTTTCCCTCTCCACCTGTCTCGGGTAACAAGGAAATGGCAAACAGGGGAATGGTGTTAAAATGAGGAGCAGGAAACCTTGACTGGAAGGAAAAAGCCCAACAAAAACATTTGACCCCTTTATTGTCAAGAAGAAGGAAGAACAAACTACCCCTGAATTTGCAATAAGCTGATTAGTGTTAATTAAACTGCATGAGATGCCAGGAGATGCAGAATTTGGGAACACTGTGGCCTTCCCTTCATTTCCCAGAGCTACTTTATTCCTTCCCATCAAGCTCCATCTCTCTGCAGCTTGAAGCCCCCACCCCATCAGAGCAGTGAGGATGGAAGTGCTGCAAGAGTGAGGTCTAAAAACAAAATAAAAAAAGGCACTTCTACAGAACCAATTGGCCACTATTTGCCTGAAGTCATAAACGGGTTTATTACTGTGGAGGATCAAAGTACCAAGCTCCCCAAGAGCAGGAAACTTATCTCCACTGGACCTTAATGAACTTTTTGCCCAGATTTATCACTTTTCAGAATGAGTTCCACTTTTATTGCAGCAACACCTCCAAAAAGCTGAGTGTGAGTGATCAACGAACCATCTCCACAGAAGAGTCACTTCTTTTTTAGCTACATCCTATGACAGTGGGCCAGACACCCATCTGAGAGCAAGAGGCTGCCAGAGGGATTAATCCATCAAACACTGCTCCCCCCTCAATTCCAGGGAGATCTCCCTGGGAGGCACAGCCTGTGCTGCCCCAAAAAGACATTTTTTATCATTTAAGCCACTGGTCCAACTCACAATTCTGCACCATCATCAGTTTTTTGAAGGCAACCACGAACTGGCTGCCTCCAGAGCTGTTCAGTAATTCGTATTTATGGCCTGGTTTTATGAGCACATGTTTCCTGGCAAATGCACCCAAATTCACTGCAGGATTTCAGGCATTCAGTTATAAATTAAATGCACTGGACTTGAAAGCATCACCTCATTGTGGTAGCAAGGGATGAATGTGTTTATGACCTTGGGCTGAGACAGTTTGAAGCTTGGCCATGCTGTGTCTTTAACTTGCTGGCAGAAACAGGGCTTTATCTTCCTTTAAAAGCACTAGTTGAGAGAAACGTCCTACCAGTCAAAGAAGTGCAAATTGAACAGGAAAAAAACGCTGATTTTTCAAACTACAAGAGCTTCAGCAAGTTTGAACACAGAAGGGCTATGAATGAATGATCATCTGAAAGCTACAGAAAGATTATCACACATTCACTGCTCGTCTACATGTTAAACAGAGAGCAATAAGTTTTTTCTCAGTCCAGGAACTTTTATTCTGCTTTTCCTTTCTAGAGTTCCCACCTGCAGCCGGGCTGGCAAATACAGCCCCGTGCCCAAAGGAAAACCACAAGAAATGATGGAGAGATTGGTGTGAAATTCGGCAGCAGTGGCACACCCAGCTCTGGGGGAAGGTGGGACTTCAGCTCTCCCCACACCTCAGAATAATTAAACCACAACTAATCAGCAGGACAAAGCTCAGCCCAAACTCCAGAAGGCAACCAGAAGTTCTGGAGACCTCAAGAGAGGATTTAGAAAACCAGAAAGGGTTTAAGATGAACACAGGGATAGTTCCTAAACGCTCTGGTGGCGTTTCAAGGTGGAATTAAAGCACCCAGAAGTCACCAGGCACTTGGAAAAATACTTCTTTTCAAAGGAAGAAATAAGATAAGGAACAAGTTTACAAGTCTTGTTTGTGTCAGTGATGCCTTTGAAGTCCACAGGATTCGTTTCACGGGGGATGACTTAAGGAACAAAATAGAAATCACCAAAAATCCGAGAAGACAGAGTGGATTAAAAAATAAAAATAGAACTATGGAAGCAGAAAGTAGCACAGGCAACTTTCCCATCAAGTAAACTGCAGAGACAGCAATAAAAATTGGGAAATAAAGTGTCACATATACATAAAATATATATATATATACATATATACAAATAATCTTCACAGTGTCATACAGTGCTCTGAATAGAAAATTTTCTGGGGTCAGCAATTTGCTTTTCCCTGTTGGAAATCTTCTATTTCTATTCTATTTCTATATCAACATGATAACTTTTTAGCCATAATAAATCATAATAAAGCAAATGGCAGGAAAAATGAGCAGTTAAGAGGGTGTTTCTGTCAATAGGAAGATGATCCCTCCTCCATCCTTCTGGAGCCTCCTGATGCACAACAGTGGCCTTGAGTCCCAAGCCAAGGCATCCTGCAGGAATGGCAGGGCCAAAGGCAAGCAGCAAGTCGAGACAAATATGAATTTTGCTCTGATCACACGCTGTCTGTCGAGACAGCTCTGCAGGTGGGTGGAACTGGAACACGGAGCCAAGACCTGATGGCCCAGAAACGCTCCCAAATCCCAGGCTGAGCAGGAGAATCTCACTGTGCAGCACTCTGCCTTCCCTCTCTGCCCCTCTGCATCTCCCCTCACATAAATCCCAGCCCTGGCTGGCAGGCACTGGGGCACATTTGAGGAATTACTGCCATTCCTAAGACATGAGGCAGCTGATTGTGACCAAACCAGCACGTGGTATTTGGGCAGAGCAAACACTTCCCTGCCACGAGAGCAATCCCGTGCCCTGAGCAAGGAAAAATTGAATGGGCTTGAGAGGCCACAACACAATTAAGGGGAATCACCTGTCAGAGGTCCAGCTTGATAATCTGCCTGGTCCTTCCCCAGCCTGACCACACCAGCTCTGTGAAACGGCCAAAACTACCCCAAAAATGAGGGTCGTAGAATCATCAAATCTCCCGAGCTGGGAGGGACCCACAAGGATCAGAGTCCAACTCCTGGCCCTGCAGAGACACCCCAAAATCCCACCCTGTCCCACAGAGAGTTGTCCAAACCCTCCTGGAGCTCTGGCAGCCTTGGGGCCATGGGGAGCCTGTTCAGTGCCAACCACCCTCTGGGGGAAGAACCTTCTCCTAAAATCCAGCCTAACCCTGCCCTGCCACAGCTCCAGCCATTCCCTCAGGGAATGGAATCTCCCAGCGCTTCCCACCACCTTCACCGTCCCACCACCTTCACCAAAATCTGGTCTTCACGTCTCAAAGCTCTTCCAACAAAACTTCAGTGAATAATTTGTGTATTGACTCAACAGATCAAGCTGCATTATTATGAACAAACACTTCACGTCCTGTTCCTGTCCTGTTGACTGTTGGCAGGCAAAGGTGACACACAGAGCACTTGTACCTGGATCCATCATTCCCACCCTGGCTGAAAACTCCTTACTGCTCCAAGTTAATAATTTTAAAACAAGTAGAGAATGAAAGTTAAAAATCACAGGGAGGAATTCAGGTGTTCCTTCCTTCAGAGCACAGTTGTTTGAGTGAAAGGCATTCTACAAACGACAACTTCTTTTCCAGAGAAGCACCTGACAAATTAGCTTATTTCCTTCAGTTTGGCCCCAAAACTAATCAGCTGTCAAAGAAGATGCACCAGGTAGTAACTTTGATTCCTAAATGAGGTCAAGCCTGTTGCAAGGGAGCTCAGTAAGACCCAGACAATCCTGTTGCTCAAAGAGACAAGATGCTGCCCATCAGCTGCTCCTTTCACAAGGCTGCAGCTTCCAAAGGCCCATCTGTCACTTGGGTGAAGATTCACTGCAAGTGAGAAGCTGTAAGCCACTTGTCTCTCACAAAATCTCTCACATTTCCCTACAAATGCTGCCATTCCCAACTCTGCACTCCCTGCTGTCTGCCATCCCAAACCTGGCCCATGTGCCATCTGTCCCAGCCACGGGAAAGGGCTTTTAACCAGCTCAGGGCAAAACTAAAAGGCAGCAAATCAATTTGAACCCACAATTCAGGAACCTGTAAAATACAATCCAGGACACAAACCATTCTGATGTGCCAAAAAAAAAAAAAAAAGGGAATAAAAAAATCAGACAAGTGACATTGAATCACATTGTTTACTTCTTGGAATTTCTTACTGCGCTGGCATGACTTCCAGGGCTGTGTTTAAAATAAATGCAAGCAGTTCTACAGTAGTTCCTAAGGCAGAAATCACCAACAAACACAGTGGTGTGGGTTCTTTCACAGAATATTTAGGGCTGGAAGGGCCCTCTGGAGATGGCCCAGCCCAATCCCCCTGTCCAGGTGACACAGGGACACATCCAGGTGGGGTTGGAATGTCTCCAGAGAGGGGAAACCCCACACCCTGCCCAGGCAGCTGTTCCAGAGCTCTGCCACCTCCATGCAGAGAAGTTCTGCCTCCTCTTGAGGTGCAACTTGTGTTTTAGTTCATGGACATCACTCCTTGTGCTGTCACTGGGCACCACTGAACAGCCTGGCACCATCCTGACACCCCTGGAGACGTTTGTATGGATTGATAAGATCCCCTCCCAGTCTTCTCTTTTCCTTCTGGAAAGAATGAAGTTGTGTTTTTGCCCTTCACAACTGGCCTGTACCACACAAACCAGGGAGGGCATTTCCCCCTCAGTGACTGGCACCAAGAGGCCCCTGGGGTAACAATTAACAGCCCAAGGAGCTCAGACTTCCCTCTGAATCCTCATCAGCCCCTTCAAAGTAAGCCCCAAACCAGCAAGAACTTCTCCCTCCAGCACAGCACGGGACACACTTGTAGATCAGCAACTGTCCATTCTGCAAACCCCACACTGATTCCATCAGTGCCACGTCTCAAACACGGCCTGGCAGAGCCAGGCACTGCAGAAATCCTGCTCTTCCCTGCCTGGGGATCACCCTCAGCAGTGCTGGCTGCCAGGGAGGAGCACAAAACCAGCAGCACAAAAATCTCCCCCGGAAGCCAACAAAAAGGAAGAGAGGAGTGCCTGTGATTCATCCCACTGCCCAAGGCCAGCGTGGGCTGTGGAACAGCCCTGCTCAGAGGTGTGCTTGGAAAAACCCCCAGCATGACCCAGCAGAGCCAATCAAACCAGCAGGACAGAGTTTACCTGATTACAACAGCAAAGTTTGGAAGCTGCAGATGCTCAGAGTTAATCTCACCAAGCCACACACACACACACTGCCATATATAAATCCTGTGGGCTGTTCCCTACCCAGAACGAAGCAAAGTTCAGGGTGTACAACCCTCCACACCCTCCCAGTTACCTGGAGAAACTAGATAAGGCTGTGCTGGGTGGAATAGCTCTGCAGCTTAAGCCACAGTCCTGAGAGAAGGGGAGCTGCCTCCCTGCAAAGCCACTTGGAAATCAGGAGGGAACTTCCACTCAAATCCACTCTGTGAAAATCGTGCAAGATGAAGCTTTTCACCTTCACACTCACGGACTGAACAACCTCAGGGGAGTTTGGGGAATTGCCACTTTGCAAGCATGAAATTGCTAATTTCTTCTCACATCAAGAAATCCACTGCTGAGCACAAGTGGCAGAGGAGATCACCCTTCATTAAAACGAACTACCAGAAGCTGTTTATGTCATTAGTGGTTTCCTGTCGATTGTTCTCTGCCCAACTCTCCCCAACCAACCCCAAAACCGTGGGTTTCAATTTGTCAAAACTCTCAAGAAAAGCAGAACTTTATCGGCAACACCAGGGGTTATTTCCTCCTAGAGAAGAGCCAGCACCAACCAACCTCCTTTTAAACATCGAGGGGGACAGGCCAGAAGGTACAAGGTGTCAGTCAATCATGGAATCCTGAGAACGGGTTGGAAGGGACCTTAAATCCCATCCAGTGCCACCCCCTGCCATGGGCAGGGACACCTTCCACTGGCCCAGGTTGTTCCAAGCCCTGTCCAACCTGGCTTTGGACACTTCCAGCCAAGCTTTCACCACTCCCCACCCCATGTCAGCATTCCCAGCCCCTGGTAAAGTTGTCACCCACAACCCTCAATCTGCCCCTTACAACCTCCTTATCCCGCCACCACCTTTCGGAGCCACCTCCTTTGGGGACGGCGGGAGGCATTTTTAGTGCCGTGCTGGAGCTCTCCAGTGTAAACCGGGATGGAGGGGTAAAATTACAGCGGCCAGCCCTGAACTTGAGGGATTCCTGGAGCTCCCCGAGTGCGAGCTGGGCACACACCATTGCCTCCATCCATCCATCCATCTATCCATCCATCCATCCATCCATCCATCCATCCATCCATCCATCCATCCATCCATCCATCCATAAGGATTCGGGGAGTGAACACCCGAGAGCAAACTGGCACCGAGGTGCGCGGGGGAGCAGCGAGTGCCAGGCGGGCAGAATCCCGGGATGCCCGGACAGGGAATCGCTGGAAATGCCCGCGGGGAGAGGGAGGGACGGACGGGAGGGGGGGAGGGAGGGAAGGGGCGCTCGGGGGGTCCCGGCTGGCACTCACCGACCCCGTACTTCTCCCGCTTGGTGGGGATCCAGCGGGCCATGCCGGAGGGTTTCCCAACGCTCTGGGCTCGGCTCGGGGGGTTCTGGAAGGGGGGCTCGGTCACCGCAGCCCCTCGCCCGCCACCTCCCCGCGCTGCTGTCGGGGACCCGACACCCCGGGCTGCTGCTCCATGCTCCGAAAAACGCTCCCAAACTTGTAAAAAAAATAAAAATAAATAAATAAAAAAAAACCAACCACCTGGCAAACACCCAACTTCGCTGCCTCCCCCGCTGCGCCCGGAGCAGCGGAGGGAGGAGGAAGAAACAGGAGGAGGAGGAGAAAGAGGAGGTGGTTCCTCTCCCCGCCCCGCCGAGCATCACCTGCCCCCGGCGCGGCACCGCCCCGAGCCGCGGGACGCGGCGGGGAAAGTCGGGAAAGGCGGGATAAATCCTCCGTGGAGAGGCTGGGCAGCCACGGGGAGTGGCTTTAGGGGTGCCGCTGGAAGTATCCGAGCGGGGAAATAGCCTCAAATCGACGTTTCTTTGTCGCGGGATCAGTCGCAGGTTGGAGATCGGGAGAAGGGTTTTCACGCCGGGAACGGGGTGGCAGCACAAAGCCTGTCCCAAAAAGCGTTTGGGCAACGTTTGGGGGGATTTTTGGGGGTGTCCAGGGCCGGGAGTTGGACTGAGTGACCCTCGTGGGTCCCTCCCAGCTCGGGGTATTCTGTGATCCTATAGAAAGCAGGGGATGGTTTGGGTTGGAAGGGACCTTAAAGCTCCTCTCGTTCCACCCCCTGCCCCGGGGCAGGGACAGCTTCCACCAGACCGGGTCGCTCCGAGGCTGCTCCGTTTTGAAAAGTAATTCATTAATAGCTAAGAAAACAAAGGGGCTGCTTTAGAAGTGCTCCAGGAATCTGGGAAGCGGTCCCAGGGCTGCACTTTGCAGGAGACTCGATGTTCCAGAGGCTGACTTGGCACTCGTTGACGTCAACCCCCCCTTCCCTGCGGTGCTCGGAGCTGGGAAAACATGAAGGATTTCGAGGTGGAGACACAGGGACCAGCTGGGCATGAACTGGGTCCTGCAGGGCCGGGCTGGAGCTGCATCCTGCAGGGGTGGGGGCAAATTCCTGGGAGAAGGATGCTCAGGAACACCCATGCACCCCCTGGATGAAGCAAATCACGGTGGCAGGTTGTCCCCACAGCATTAGGTCCAAGCAGGGGAGATCCAGGTTCTCATCACCTCTCTGGGGCCCTAAATCAGTGGATCTGATCTTTATTAGAGCCCACAGAATCATGGAATGGTTTGAGTCGGGAGGGACCTCAAATCTCACCCAGTTCCACCCCTCTGCCATGGGCAGGACACCTTCCCTCTCTGGGGAGAGCAGTGAGAACGATGCTAATCCAGAATATTTCAACACCCACCCAACCTGTTTCCTTGCACTAAATGAAAATCTGGGGAGATGATATTTTTTATCATTTTCCATCCCAAGTGAGAGGCACTAGGGAGTGTTATTGCTCAGCTCCTGGGGAGCCCTGGGCCCCTTTGGATCCCTCAGACTCCCAGCCTTGCACGGTCAGTTTTCCACACTGTGTCCTCTCCCACCTGTGTTTCCAGTAAGTTTATTTTCCTTGATCTTCGCTGGTGCCTCCGAGGGGCAGAGCAACATAAATAAGGATTAATTACAGGTAATTTGCTGTAACAAGTAAACCTGTTCTTTGCCTGCAGAAAGTTACACTCAAGGACACTGGATATCACAATCAGCACAGCCTCAGTGTACAATACACTGATTTTTTTTAACAAAGCACAGTGATCTGTCATCTCTCAAGAATGTGTGGCCCATGAATTTGTCACACAGGGGGTGTTACTCACCCAGTTTCCAGCAGCCAGCCCAGCCCTTCCCTAAAATGATGTTTGGATGTCATGGCACAGCTGAGATGCTCCCAGATGTGCTGGGATGGGTGTGCACATCTGGACAGCCAGAAGGTTCAACGTGCTCTTTCAGTGCTCAAACAGCACCTTCAGAGCTTGGCGGGGGGGGAAAAAAAAAAGCACCTTCAGAGTTTCTCAGGGTGGGACTTGAGGAAAGCAAGAAAAGATTTGCAAGCTGGGACTGGTTCACTAATTTGTTATTTATAAAACACTAACTCACCACGCTCAGATGTTGTGCTGGCACAGAAAATCAGGGGGTTTGTGCACAAAACCCTCCAGTTCCTCTGGTTAAAGATTGAGTGGGGCCACTCAGGGCAGCCCTGTGCAGAGCTGGGGGCTCCCAGAGAGCACACAACACACGGCACGGGGGCACCCAGGACGTGTGAAGAGAAAACATTCATGTATTTCTGCAAATCCTTTTATGCTGGAACATCCACACAGAGCCTGTTGGTGGAAAGTTAATTTTATTTCAATTTAAATGTGTTGTTAAGGTGCTTTGGAACAGGAGGAGCAGCGGGACTGGGCTATCAAGACAAGTAACCAGGGTGGTTGTTCTAGGGCTGATCTTGGACCACCTGGATTCCCAAATACTCCCTGCTCTGACTGGGAGGTGGTTTTTCTGTGTCCTTTTTGCAGAGTTTGGCAACAAGAGGTGGAGAGGAAACTCCATCCACCCCTCCCTCCCCCCCCCCCTCCCCCCCGCCCTCCCCCCCCCCCCACACCCCCAC
>JAWWLV010000065.1:3547831-3587921 GCA_035041135.1 Platyrinchus mystaceus | reverse complement strand
AAGCCCATCCAGTGCCACCCCCTGCCATGGGCAGGGACACCTTCCACCAGCCCAGGTTGCTCCAGCCTGGCCTTGGATACTTCCAGGGATCCAGGGGCAGCCACAGCTTCCCTGGGAATTCCATCCCAGCCCCTCCCCACCCTCATAGGGGAGAACTTCTTCCTAAAATAAAAATGAGTCTTTACAGCTTTAGCACAAAATAACATCTTTTCTTTTGCTAATAATTTGTCCTGGGACTTGTAGCAAACTCAGAAAACAAGTGAATATCCAATAAGGGGGAAGAAAAACTTGTTGCAGATCCCAGTTGTATTTGGGAAGGAATTGTTTGGGAGAAAACCCACACAAAGGTGTGTGAAATCATTGCTCCAATTAACTTTTTACTCTGTTTTAGTTATCATAAGGCACTGCAAATTATGGAATTTATTTGGTTTGGTAATACACCCTGCTCTGATGTTTGATCTCACAGAGAGGAAACAACTAATAAATTAACTAATAACAGGGAAACTAAGCAGGTTTCCTTCTCCTTGTCCAGCTGGACCAGGAATGTTTCTGCACTACAATCCATGTAAATGACTGTTTACTTAGTCCCTTGTGGGAATATAATCTACCTGGAGTGGCAGCAGGGCCACAAATGAAGTGCTCTGAGTTCCCTTCTTTGTGTAAACTGATGCCTCAGAGCTTCTTTGGATTTTTTTTTTTCACTTTTGTAGATTTTTGATGTAGTTGTGTGGTACTTGTAGATTTCAATGTACAAACCCAACGTGCTCCATATAAAACACACAGTCCACGTGATACAGAAATGATCCTCTCAAACAAATGTGATGTATAAATACATTTGTGATCACAGTGCAAGGAAGGGCTCCCTACACAAGCTCAGATGTAAAAGGCAGCAGCCAGAGGGGCATTTCTACCCCGATGAAAGGGAATAATCTCATTTATATGGAAGTGCATCCACAGTTTCACTGCTGACTGTGCTGCTGAAGCACAAGGTGTGGTTTAGCTGCTGTTTCTCCCTGATGGGTGATGCCAGGATGTCTGGGGTGCACAGGAGTGGGGATGATGCCTTTTCCTTCCAGCCCTGGAGCTCTGACAGTTCGCTCTCTTCACGCTGGTTTTGGAATTGTATGTTTTTATCTCAGCCCTGGGATGTGTTTCCTCGGGACAACACAATCCTCCTTCCTTCCTGGCAGCTGGAAAAGCCTCTGCAAATCTAACACGAGGTGTGTAGAGCACACCAGGTTTGTTCTGGGGGTTAAAGGTGGGTCAAGTTCTCCCGGAGCTGGGAGAGCAGGACTGGGCAATTCTGGGATAAACCAGCCAAAATCAACTGCACTCACCTCTGAGGGCAAACACTGGGAAAGATGCTCCACCCAATAAAACCTGGTGCTAATTATGCTTTTGTGGGACACGACTGTTGGGGTTTACCGGGTGGGGGGAGTGGACCAGCCAAGCTGGAATTCACAGAAGGCTCAGAAAAGCCCAAACAGGGCTTTGCAAACCGATTCCACTGGGCAGATCCCAACCCTGCTGCGCTTCCACATTCCAGCTGCCTTTGTTCACTTGACCGTCTGTGAGATTCCAGGAATTATCTACAAATAACATCTTGGAATTCTCACTTCTTGAGCACCACAAACTGCTCTCAATGACACCCATTTTCTGCTCTAAATGGCCCATTACACTTCCTTAATGAACCCATTTTTTTTTTAGTTTATGTGTTAAATTAGAATTCTTTTATATATTCATTAATATATTAATGCATAATATACATATTATACCGAGCACTGCAAGATCTAAATCTCTTTAATTAAGGCTTAAGCAAAGTCATACCCTCCTCACTCCCCTGGGGCCTGCAATGGGCTGGAGGTCAAAGCACATGGATAAACTAATTCCAGGCCACAGGTTCTCCAAGAGATATAATCACCTGCCAGGGATAAAGGAAAGAAGGGACACACCCCATTTATTTTCTCATTTTGGGTCTCAGACCAAAATGCAACTACACACCAAATAATGAAAAGTGGGATAGAAGCCAGAATTTTCCCCAAATTTTACCTGGAGAAAGATTATCCCACTTGGACATTTTCTAAGTGCCCATCCTCTCCCTCCCTTTCCCCCCTTGCAGCTTTCCCCTCAAGTGCCACTTCTATTTTGGGTATTAATGTCACCAAGGTTTGCCTGGTGCCATTTCCATGCTAAAGAAAGGGATCTACAACATATAATTCTTTCCAATTTCTTCTCCCAGGATGAACAGTGGAAACTTAACAACCAGAAAACTTTCTTAAGGAAAAAAAAAAATAATCAAACTTCTGAAATTCGAGTCAGTGGAGAAATTCATTTCTCTGTCAGTACCAGCACAAACAGGTTTTCTCATCCTTCTCCTCGGGTATTGAAAGTCATTCATTTCAAAATAGATCTACAGATGTATTGCCATTTTTAACTGTGAAACAATGCACCAGACAGACAGTAAACTGACTCTGGACACTAAATAAATTTGCTGCCTTATTGACTGAGGTGAATACAAAGAGATGAAGCACTAAATCCTGCCAGTTCTAATCTGAAGTTGTCATGCCAGCAAAAATTATATTCAACTCAGCCCAAGGAAATTCTGCCTCCGAAACATTCTTAATAAACACGTTGGGGAAGGTTTGTCTCTTTGCTAAATCTCTGGGAACCCACAACTGGCTGAAAAGGGGGGGTGGTGAGGAAGAGTTGAGCTCTTCTGTGTTTTTTTTTATCCCCTTTCCTTTCAATAAAAATAATGAATTAAAAATCAATAAATTAATATCCAAAAAGACATATCTCAAGAGAGAGCACCATTTCAAAGCGACTGGACCTGCTCCTGAAGAACAGGGAGGGCTTTTAGGACTCCTTGTTGGGATTTCTGTCACGGAATGGCAGAGTTTTTCAATCAGATCAGCTAAGAGCTGGAGATAAGATAGGGCCAGAAAAGGAATTACATGGGATATACCCTGTATAATTTGGCTTTGTGGCTGGGGGAAAAAAAAAAAAAAGAAGTAAAATCAGAGGCAGTCACTGAAAGCCTCAGTGATTTTAGGATTTCAGCTTTAAAACAACTTATTTACTAGGAGACAAAATTGGGATAATGTTTCAAAAAGCAGCTCTGTGGCTTCGAAACTTGAATCTGGTTGTCAGGCCTGTCTTAGGCACTCAGAGTTCAGTTTAAATTTTGAGTGCCCACGAGCACAAAAGCAGCTGAGACTTTTGGGGTCTGGGAGTTTGGAGTTTAAAGGCAACTCCCCTGCCTACAGCACAGCTGGAAAGGAACCTTTGTGTTCCTGAACCCTTGGAAAACTTACATTGGGGTGGAATTTCTAAAAGCTCCAGAGGTGTTTTTGTTTTTTTTTGGTGGGGTTTTTCCCCCCCTTCCCCACACAAAAGCTCTGACTTGGTTAAAATAGGCAGGGAAAATACTCCAGGGGAAGAATGTAGGACACTCAAACATCTGCCTGTGCTGCCCCTCAGGTCAGCTGTGGTGGTTCTGGGGTGCCTGGTAGGGTGAGCCCTCAGATTAATTGGGGTTTCTGGGCCTAACTGTGAGCACTGGATGGACACTTGCCTCTGACTGAGTGACATTTTTGGGCGTAGGAAGTGGAAAAAAATGAACCACAGGCAGCTAAAACCCTGAGTAACAGCTACAAAAATAACACTGCCGCTACTACCCATGGATTCGAGGGCTGCTTTCTTCCCTCCTGGGCTTTCCTGATGCTGGGCCTGCAGCAGATTGTTGGATGCCATGGATGGGAACCTGCAGCAGCACCTGCTCTGAGTTAATGAGCCCTGCCTGGCTCTGGAGCAGCTGTTGGTTTTGGTGGAGGCTTTGTCTTTATTTGGTTTGGAGTGTTTGTTCAGCGGAGCAGGAGCCAAGGGAAGCCCTGAGCAGCTGGTGTGACACCAGGCATGGCCTTGGCTGCCAGGTCACCTGTTGGACCATGTCCTGGGCTCCAGGAGAGCTCCAAGCAGGGCTGGGGGTGAGCAAGGAACAGAGAGAGGGAAGTGGTGAACTCAGGCTGGTTCCTACGGGGGGGAAATAATCTGACACCTTCCACTAGCCCAGCTTGCTCCAAGCCTTGTCCAACCTGGCTTTGGACACTTCCAGGGATCCTGGGGCAGCCACAGCTTCTCTGGGCAACCTGTGCCAGGGTCTCCCCACCCTCACAGGGAGGAATTCCTTCCCACTATCCCATCCAACCCTGCCCTCAGGCAGTTTGAAGCCATTCCCTGTGTCCTGTCCCTCCATCCCTTGTAAATAGTCTCTCTCCATGTTCCTTGCAGGCCTCTTCAGGTCCTGGAAGGCCACAATTAGGTCTCCCTGGATCCTTCTCTTCTCCAGGCTGAACAATCCCAACTCTCCAGCCTTTCCTCCCAGCAGAGCTGCTCCATCCCTCTGATCATCCTGGTGCCTCCTCTGGACTCGCTCCAGCAGCTCCATGTCCTCGCTGTGCTGTTCCCCAGGACTGGGTGGGATTCCAAGTGGGTTCTCACCAGAACAGAACAGAGGGACATACTCAGGAAAACATCTGAATGAAAACAATCAGCTGATTTCAGCTGTCTTGGCAACCTAATTATCCACAGAGCTGAGCCAGTTACACGTTGTGTCCAAGATGAGTTGAATGATGAAGCTGATAATGAGAACATGACCATCTACTATTAAAAAAAAGCAGCTTTATAGAAATAACAAACCAACCAGCCCATGGCAAACAGATGGGTACAAGATTCAGAGATGTGTACATACAAACCTTGATTGAAATTAAAATTATTAAGCACTGTAATAAATTCAGCTTGGGTGGATGAAAAGGCGGCCCTTAAGTAAGGAAGTGGAAAAATGGGTTTAAATAATTAAGGCTCTATTTACAAATGTCTCCTGAAGTATTCATGAGAATCTCTTCACAGGGGTAATAAAGAATAAAATAAAGAATAAGGATTAAAGCTCCCATGTGAACAGCAAAGGTGTTCTCTGAGCTGTATCTGCCAGTTTGGAGAGGGTAGAGGATGGGTAAGAGATCCCAGCTGCTGGTTTGGGATAGAAAACTGGCATATCTCTGATAAAACCCTTCAACCACCAATCATCACAATCACAGGATTGGTGATGATGGAAAATACCTTTAAGGCAAACCCAACAGCCCCATGGTCACCACTAAACCACGTCCTCCAAGTGCCAGATGCACAAGTTTATTGAACATTTCCAGGGATGGACACCCCACCACTGCCCTGGGCAGACCATTCCAATGTTTTACAACACTTTCCATGATTTTTTCCCCCTAATGTCTAATCTAAACCCCCTCTGGTGCTACATGAGGCCACTGTTTTCTCATCCTGTCCCTCAGAACCAACCTCGACTCCTCCCACATTCATTTGCTTTGTCAGTTTTGAAAAAAAGGTCACAGAATACATATTTCTAACTCTCATGCAAATCACTCTGCAGATGTTAATTACCAGTTAACAAGGAATGATTTCTGGCCTCCTAACAGAGGGTTGATTTGGGTAATTGCAGCTTTGTTCCATGTTTTCTTTATCCAAACAATAAGAGCCCAGACTTGCTCCCATCGCACCTTGTAGTGACAAACTGCCCGAGATCCAGGACAAGCACAACTTCCCAAACTCCTTTTGATCCCTGAAAAAGCTGTGGGATCCTGGTGTCTCATTCAGCATCCTCTGGCATTTGGATCACAGGGGTTGCCTGGAGGCTCTGGAATACCTGCAAACCCTGTGGGATTCACTGAGCCTTCAGCTGCCAGCCCGAGGGACGGCGTGTCCTTGGGACGATCCCAGAGCAATCCCAGTGCAGCTGCAGCTGCAAGGAAGCCTGGAAAGGAGCATCAGAGAGCATGGAAAAGCCCCCAAGCCCTGTCACTCCTATATATTATAACACAGCAAAGAAACAAAAGGATTTATGGAATATTTCCCTCCTTCCAGGGCAGCAGCGTCAGCAACCGGCGTGCTGTGGGGGCAGAGAGAAGGAAGGGTTGTGTGGAGCTCCTGGACACACCCCCAGTGGAATTCCTTAAATCAGGGCAGCACACCTGACCAGGGGCTGGGATGGAATTCCCAGGGAAGCTGTGGCTGCCCCTGGATGTGTTCAAGGTCAGGTAGGACAGGGCTTGGAGCAACCTGGGATGGTGGAAGGTGTCCCTGCCCAGTGGAACTGGGTGGGCTTTAAGGTGCCTCCCAACCCGAACCATTCCACGACTCCATAATTCCATGATGGGCTGCAACTGGGGGGAGTTCCTGCCACCACAAAACAACAGGTGCAAGTTCTGCCACTCCTGAAGGGCTGCCCTGCTCTGCTCCCTGTGCTCCACCTGCACAGAGAGGGCCGGGCTGGCTGGTGCTGCTCTCCCTCAGCCTGGGAGCTGGGTTTAGTTGGGCAGAGAAGGGGAGAAACCCCCCCTCAAAGCCCTGATCTGCAGGAGGAAACACTTTAGCTTTGCCTCCAGCACCTGAAGGCACCCCAAAACAGCTTCTTCTCCAACTGAAACTGCAAACAGAGCCGAGGGAGTTGGGGTAATATTACCTGCCTTGAAATAATGCCCCAAAGCAGCTCCCTCCCTCCTCTTTAAAGGAAGGAACAAATAAAGCAGGTGCTCGTGTCTGAGATGAACATAATGGAGCAGAACTAAATGAGAAAGGATTTGAGTGCCATGTTCACCTCCTGGATCTTTAGGAGGATACAACACGTCTCCAAGTGCACACTGGCAGCTCTTTCCCCTACTGCAGGTGGCTGCTGTTGTTGTTTGAACAGGGGAGCTGCATCCCAGCCTGGTACTGAGTCACAGCCTCATTTCAATGAATTGATCCCAAAAATCCATTTGCCTGCAAGCAGAGTTCAGCTTTCAGATAAATAAGTTTAGGCTGGGGAAAAATAGGGGAAAAAAGCTGCTGTTTAGTGTAAGCCAAGCTTAGAAGTTCTGGAAA
This sequence comes from Platyrinchus mystaceus, assembly GCA_035041135.1. Lineage (NCBI taxonomy): Eukaryota > Metazoa > Chordata > Aves > Passeriformes > Tyrannidae > Platyrinchus > Platyrinchus mystaceus. Next base: position 3,580,991 of record JAWWLV010000065.1, on the reverse strand, counting down.
GGCCATGGAAAGTGCTCCAGGACAAAGAACTCCACAGGACCAGAGAGCCCAGGCAGCCCCAGCTCTCAGGGGGCACAAGCACAGCAGCAGCAGCTGAACTATGAGCTGGGCTGGCACTCCAGGGGCTCAGAGGTGCTGAGACACCATCAGCCCTTCCCTGGGGACACATCTGCTGCTGCTGCACCTGCCTGTGCTGGCACAGCCCAGCTCAGGGGAGAGCAGGCAGAGATCCCTGCACAGGCTCCCCAGAGGGGATGGCACTGGGCTGGCAGGAAATTGGAGCTTTCAAGGGACCAATGAGCTCCAGAAATGAGCCAGTTCATCTGCAGAGATGACATTTGTTTGTCCAACCCCACAGTGCTTCGTGTCCCCATCCCCTGCAGCGAGCACTGCTCAGGCAGCAGAGCATCACCAAACCCTTCCCTGTGTCACCAAACAACCCACAGCCAGCAGAGCATCACCCCAATCCCTTCCCTGTGTCACCAAACAACCCACAGCCAGCAGAGCATCACCCCAAACCCTTCCCTGTGTCACCAAACAACCCACAGCCAGCAGAGCATCACCCCAAACCCTTCCCTGTGTCACCAAACAGATCCACAGCCAGCAGAGCATCACCCCAAACCCTTCCCTGTGTCACCAAACAACCCACAGCCAGCAGAGCATCACCCCAAACCCTTCCCTGTGTCACCAAACAGCTCCACAGCCAGCAGAGCATCACCCCAAACCCTTCCCTGTGTCACCAAACAAACTCCACTCCACCTGGGCCACCATCCTGCCCCTCACACCAGGCTTCTCTCCCCCCCTTCCTCTCAGTTTCTATAATTAAAAACATGGACAAGCTCCTCCCGGGCTCCAGAGCATTCCTGCCATCCCCAACCCCAATTCCACGTGCTGACAGCCTAATTAATCTTCTTCTTTTGTTTCCCCAGCACACGGGCTCTGCTCAGCTGTGGAATATGGTGGAATCTTGCTGGGAGCACATCTGCCAGGATTGCAGTGTGGAGGAAGGAATCCAGCAGGCTTTTGTGTGATGATATCTGTATTTGTTTAGCTCTGTGCCTGCTCCAGACACACCGAGGAGAGAACAATCTCTATAGTAATGTCCCACATTTCCAGAAACACCTGTGATGCCAGACACTGGAGCATCAGAATGCAGCAGGAAAGGCGTCTCTCTGCCCAGGGAGACATCATTACTCCCACACACAGCACTCAGGTAAAGAAAGATTGTGTGACTCGGCCAAGGTCACCCAGGAAACTGTGACAAAGCTGGGAACTAAGCCAGCTCCTCACGTCCTCGCTTAACTCCTCCAGCACCTTCTTTTCCAAGGGCTGCATTCCCTCTTTTCCCTCCAGGGCTCTCATGACACAGACTGGCCCATCATCAGCACCTGTGTGCTGGTGTGAAACTGGAAGGCCTCATTCTGATCAACTCCTGCTGAGGGAGAAGCAGCTCCTGGAGATACCTGGTGCCAGCAAAGTTCCCCTCCCCTGAGTGGAACCAAAGCCAAGCTTGTTGGTGGATCTTTACCCAACTTCTTGGGCCCTTGGGTGCCCAGGCCCTGTGCCAGCTGTGCACCCTCTGACCAGCAACACCCTGATGCGAAAAAGTTGACTAAAAACCATCATTCCTGTGAGCAACAACATCCCAGGCTGTGCCACGTCCTGCTCCCAGAGCTGAGCCCTGCTGGCTTTTATCTTCCCTCGTAATATTTGTTTCTGTTCTTAACCCTTCAATCTCTGGCCCTGTGAAATGGTGACATCACCCCAATTTTCACTCTGTTTTGAGGCCTTTCAGCTCAGACATGACCATGAGGCAGAGCCTGAAGGGCTCCAAAGCAATTCAGGCCTCCCAAAAAGTCTGTGCCGTGGTTGGAGTTGAGGTTTGACTGTCCAGGGTCGTCAGGGCTGAGCTCAAATTACTGCACCACAAAATAATGAAAGGTCACAGGATTTCAATCAAGACGCTTGGCCACTATAAATCTTGTCTCTCCATGGAAGCTCTTGCTGCTGTTTAGGCTTATCCCTGCTAAAGTCAGGCTCAGTTTATAGCTTCAATACCAATCCATAAAATTTGGTGACCTTGTTTTAAACGAGAGTTAAGTTTGTCTCTGCTTGAAGGGGATGAAGCTGCATCAGTGTGGTTTCTTACATTTACACCAACAGAATCTGATCTGCACCTGAGAAGTTTCTGAAGGTAAAACTCTGCTTTGCCCTTTTCCCACTCTGGCTGCCTAAATTCCTGATATTTGCTAAAGCAATTATTTGGCTAACCAGCAGTGATACCAAACCACTTTCACTGGGAGCCACAGTGCTAATAAAGGAGACATAAAAAAAAAGGAGGGGGGGAGGGAGGAGGAAGAACCTTCAGGTTCTTTAGGATAATTATATTTTGCGTCTAAGAAGACAAATATTTCAATTTTGGGCAACGTGTACCTAAAGAATGAACGTGGGCTGTTTTAGTCACAACATGTCATGGGGATTAGGCTGATCAGGTACCTGCAGTCATACAATTAAACCTGGCATGTAGTAATTAGGAAGGCAGGTGTACTCAACACAAACTACAAGGTCTCCTCCGAGCTGTTGTCCTACCTTGGGTGAGTGATCCCAGAGACACAACAGAACCACTCCCTGCCACCCAAAGGGTACAGAACAGAGCCTGCAGGAAGGTTGTTGATGGTGGGAGTGATGAAGGGCAGTTAGAATTGGAATGATTGGGAATCCCTGCAAATAACACAGGATGCCAAAGCCACGGGAGCCAATTCGTGGGAGCTCATGGAGGAGCTTTGTGGAATGTGACAGGGAATTACCCCACCCGAGGTATTTTGCAATGTTGTCAACAACCTGCAAGTGGAGAATGACCCAGAGCAAATTTGATCCACGGAAGAGGCTCCCCAGGGGTGTGTGGAGTTACCTTCCCTGGAAGTGTTAAAGAAAAGGAGTAGAATATCCCACTTCATGAGTTGGTGGGATTCGGTCAAAGGTTGGACTTGGTGGTCTTGGAAGTCTTTTCCAACCCTAATGATTCCATGTGCATCCCATCCCAGTACACCTCCAAAATGTCATCCTGTCTTACAAGTTACTTCTGCTGAGTCTTGGTAAATCTTTCTGAACAGGAAATCCTGAACACCTGAACCCCACCACTGAAGTCTCCTAAGTTTTGATGCCTGAGAACCCTCCCAAAGACATCAGCCATCATTAACAGCAATAAACAGGACTATCAAAATCCCTTCCTGTGTTCCACAGGCTCCCTGGCAGTGGAAATTCGTGCTAATGAGAGCTGTAGGTCACATGTCAGAGCTCAGAAAACAATTAGGAGTCATGTCCTACTTCCTAAATACCAATATTGATAAAGGAGTAGAACTTAAACCACCGTGAGACGTTTTTATGGTCACTAAGAACTTCCTGAGTTATGTTAAGTGGGCTAAGGAGTTAAAAAGGAGGATAAATTCCCAAGCTTCAAGCCAACAACAAGCCAGGAAGGAGATGCCACCCCTGGAGCAGGTCAGGGTGTAATTGTGTGTAACAGGATATTTTATCCTCTCCTCCTGAAGGATCCAACACTAACGAAGCACACACACAAGTCAGCTAATTCTAAATGGGTACTTTTATGCCTCCCACTAAAAGAGAGGATTTCTCAAAACTACCCAGGGCATTTGGGTACTAAATTTCTGTTACAATTAATGGGAGCTGAGCCTCCCAATCCCCCAAATGGCTCTGAAAGTCTCAGGCCGAGGATATACAAGTCCTGTTCACTCTGGAGGCTCCTGATGCGCTTTATGAGCCTCCCTGGTCCTGTGCAGAGCACATTTCTCTCAGATTCAGCTACCCCTGGGATGGAGCAGGGCACAGGAGCACTGCATCAAAGTTTAGAGCCTGGGAGTGAAGAATTCCCGGGGGGGAAGTGGCTGGAACATAATGGGGCTGTGATATAGGGAGGTTCAGAGGATCTGATGGTCCCTTCTGGCCTTGGATGCCGTGGGATTGGAGCTGCAACACGGCCAAGAGAAAGTTCAGAAAGGCCTGGGAAGGAGAGGCAGGTGCTGGGAGGAGACAAACAGTTCCAATTCCAACCTTTTGCAGCAATAGCTCTGCACAGGTGAGGGCCAGGACAGGCAGCTGCCCCTGGCCCCAAATCCAGTTTGGCACAGAGCTGGAATTACCACAACATCAGAAGGAGCTACAGGGGCTCATAAAAGTGTGTGGGTGATGTTCAAGGGCTCCAGGGCACTCAGGAGCTCAGCTCTGCCACCTCTAATGAACCCTGGACTGGGAGATGAACCAGCAACACTCTGGAGCAGGCAGTGGCCTCAGGAATTAACATTTATAGGGTCAGCACTAAAGCAGTGGCCCCGGCACCACCTGCAGATCCTGACTCAGAGGATCTGCTGGAATAAGGGACAGGACAAGGGGGAGTGGTTTGAAACTGCCAGAGGGCAGAGTTAGATGGGATATTGAGATATTGGGAAGAAATTCTTCCCTGTGAGGGTGGGGAGGAGCTGGGATGGAATTCCCAGAGAAGCTGTGGCTGCCCCTGGATCCCTGGAAGTGTCCAAGAGCAGGTTGGAGCAACCTGGGCTAGTGGAAGGTGTCCCTGCCCGTGGCAGGGGGCTGAATTAAATAATCTTTAAGGTCCCTCCCAGCCCAAAGCATGCTGTGATTTTATAATTCTATAACTGACAAGCACATGCAAAATCACATTTCAAAAGGGAAAATGATGTTTCCTCTGAGCAAGATCAAGAAAACAGCCCCCTCTTTACACCTTCATCATCTTCAGACAAGGATCTCCCTGTGCTCCCAAACGGGATCACTTTTTTCCTCCTGATACTGATACAAAAGCAAAAGACTGCACAGGAAACTCTGCATATGTGCAATTATGGATGGACTTATTGTTTGGAGCACATTTAACAGGATCATCATTCCATGACACCCAAAATTATAATAATTCCAGCCAGAATTTTTTGTACTTACTAATTTCCAGACTATTTTGGGTCCTCTTTGGAGAAGTGGAATTGGTGCTTGCAGCCTTGACAGCAAAGGACAAGTGCCTTGACAGGACAAAATGCTTCTCTAAGAATAATTAAATCCAAGTGTGGTGTAAATCCCTCTCCATTGGTAGTATTTCTATCAAGAAGCTCCCAAACCTTAAATCCAATATTTCAAATTTATGGGTCCCACCAGTGGTTTCAAGGTGGGAGGCAGCTGTGGGAATGTTTTGGTGCTTCTGTTCTGCCCATCTCACCTTTTCTTTTAGTCCAATAAAGAAAAGGCATAGAACAAAATGCTCCCCTGCATGTCCTGGTATAGATAATTTCTGTCTGAACAAACACAGGTAAAGGGTTTCCAATAATAAAAAAAAAATCCCCATAAGCCTGATGGGTAAATAAAAATAGAGGATGAACAGGATTGTTTACACTCTAACCTGGATATTGCATAAATGTGGGCCCCAGGCAAGGTCAGGAACATGGATTAGGAGACATCACAGACAGGGAGAACAAACTTTCATTATCCTGGTTAAAAATAGGCAACTGATGCACAAAAAGCATCAGTAAATTGCCCCAAATTATCCAGGTTTCTGCCAGAGAACTACCAAGTACTGTAACTGAACCCTCTCAGTTCAAACTCAAATCAAATATAATTGGGGAGAAGAAGAGACACAAGAAAAGAGATGAACTTATTGATCCTTCCTGACACACCAACAAGTTAGAAAAGAGCATTCCTATCTCAAAAGAGAAGGAAAGAGCATTTCTATCTCAGCAAAAAGAAGGGGGAAAAGGGTATTTTCATGGAGATTATTTATTCCCACCCTAGGAATCATCAGTCAGTAACCACAGGATTGGGGGGCCACAGGATCTGATCAGAAGAGCTTTGGTTTAGCCCAGTGTCCATCACAAAGATCCCAACTTCAAACCTCCAGGTTTGTTTTGACATCTGCCCCCTTTGCTGCATCCTGCATCTCTTTGGGTTCAGCTGCTAATGGCACTGAGAAGAAATCCTGTCCCAGGAGCTTTGGGATAAATGCTGGACCCAAGAAACACAAGGATTGCTTCCCTGCTCTCCCAGTCCTTGCTAGCAAAGGCTTTACTCCATTAAATTCTCCCACCTGCATTTCCTTCCATCAGTACCTGCAGCCTGAAGCACTTAAAACATTCCCTCTTGTCCCTCCTGTGGTTTTAAAAGCTCGAGTTGTGATCTTTGCTTAAGAGAAGTCACTGAGACAATCGATCCTAAATGCTATAAACCCCAACCTTGGCTGGGTGGAAATCCAGTTCATCCAGTTTATCCAGTCATGTTCCCACCCTGGGATTCATTTCTGACACTGTCACTGCCTGAGGGGTTGAGCAATGAAAGTGCAGCCCCTTCAGCTCTGAGGAGAGGAACCAGGCCACAGGTTTTTCCTGATTGTAATAAAATATTTGCAATGTTGTTCAGGACAAAACCATCTCCTTTTGCTGGGCTTGGTCTGCACCATCAAAGATCTGGTGGTTTGCCCGGGCAGGAATTGCTTTTAGCCTTGTCCATGTTGGGATTTGGCCTCCCAATGGATGGCCAGATCCCAAAACAGTGGCAGGGAGGAGCTGCTCCCATGTCAGCTCCAGCTCCTGAGCCCTCAGCCCCAGGCTGGGACAGGGAAGCAGCGACTCCAGCATGGGGGAACCTCCCTGGGAACCATCCAAAGTGCAGGTTTGCAGGGCACAAACCCTTCCTGTTTGTCTGTGTGCACCAGCATGGTCTGTGCAGTGCCCAGTCCAGTCCCTTTCCATGCTGGAACAGTCCAGAGAGACGTGGGGAACTTCATTCCTGGGTGGGAGATGGTTCCAGGGACCTTTGGCTGCTAATCCAGGGCACCAAACAAACAAAAAGGGCCTAAACTAAAGCAGTGACTTGTTCTCTCAGTCAATCAGTGTACAAAGGGAAGATTTGCTAAGAAAGGCAGGATAACTCTGTGATTTAACCCAGACTGACACATGACACTGCCCAGGGACTGCAGCCCAGCTCAGGGACTCCTGTTTTAAACTGTTTTAAACCACACACAAGTTGAGGGAGAAAATGCAGGAGCAGAAATAAAGCAAATATCACAGGGTGGGGAGGGAATTTCAGTCTTTGCTGGGGCTCTGTCCTTCCAGCCCTGTCAGGGAGGGTTTTCACTCACTCACACCTGGAAGTTTTGGATGGGGCTTGGAGCAACCTGGGCCAGTGGAAGGTGTCCCTGTCCATGGCAGGGGGTGGCACTGGATGGGCTTTAAGGTCCCTTCCAACCCAAACCATTCCAGGATTCCACGATTCTATGACAGAGAAGCAGAACTGGGGGTGAACAAAGTTTCTGGGAAGACAAATAAAGGAGGAGATGCCCAGGAAAAGCTGTTGCTTTCGTGTAAAACTACCAAAAGGGACATGATCTGACAGGAGATCTCCTGTCCAAAGGAAGGGGTGTCTTGGGGACAGACCTGCAAAGGTGTTCAGAAGCTTCATGATGCTGAAAGGTGCCTTGGAGGAATTTAAAAGTGCCTCCAAAGGTGATTCCTGTGGAAATGAATCTGGGAAGAGAAGGGTTCTCAGAAGCCATTTAGGCTGAGATTTGTTAGGGCAGGTCTGAGTTCAGACTGACCTGACAAGGCACATCCCCAGCTCTTACCGGCTCAAACCCGGGAGCTGCAGAGACACTGCCCCAGAATCCTGGGATCAGGGAGGGTGGAAAAGCTTCCCTGCTGCCGAGCTGGGGGGGAACACGGTGCTGAGCAGGGCAGTGACTTCCCAGCCAGGGGAAATACGGGATGAAATGTCACCTTCGCTGGTTCCTGATCCCCTGCAGACATTTCCAGAGCCACCTGACCACTGAAACCCGAGTCCTTCCCGATTAAACAGGCACAGGGGCTGGAACGACCCTCAGGCAGCTCTGGAGATTCCTGCCTTGATGTATCCCCAAGTCAGATGAGCAGGTTCTGAGTAATCAGTTCGTTGGCGTTTCCATTTTAATAGCTTTGTATTTTTATGTCTGAGTTTATTAAAATTTCAAAGCTCAGCTTCCCCACCCCTCCTCCCTCCGTGTCTTTTCAAGGAAAGACAGGGGAATCTTCCCACCCAGTCAGCACTTTATCCAGATGGTGATCTCCCTTTGTTCAGGCACGAATTCAATCCATGAAAATCAAAGCATCAATCAAACAATCAACTCCTGCATTAATTGCAGAGCTCAGTGGGATGTTTGCAGGTGGAACAGCACATCTGCAGCACTTCAGAGCGTGTTTCATGGTGCCACGTGCCTAAATTTACTTTATCTGCACCAGCTGAGTGTGGGAGGCCACCAGAAACTACAGGAGTAACATATTAAAATATCCCAAATCCAATATTCCCGCAGCGAAACACGGTGGGGAAATGATGCCTCAAGTGTTTGAGCATTCAGGGATCTCACCTGGCAAACTGGGGGTTTTTTTAACCATTTCCATCATCTGTAATTCACCTGAGTCCATTGGTTGCTGCACTGAGGAAGCAGCTCATGGGCAGCAGCTCAAATTCAGCCCGGGGATGAGTCCCTGCTGGAAGCCAGACTTTGTTCTTCCCACCAGCAGCTCATCCTCCCCATCCTCAGTGGGTGGAATTTGTGATTTTTTTTAATTATTATTATTATTATTTATTATTATTTTTCTAGGAAATAAAAGAACAAACAAGTTGGGCAGGAACAGACTTTTAGAACTTCCAGCTTTTATGACAAAATCTGCGGAGATGAAGATCTCTGATACCTGGTCCTGTCACCAAGTGAGCTGATGAGGGATGAGAAAATCACCCCAGCAGAGTCAGGGGGTTCAAAAAGCAGCAGATTCTCCCCCAGTGAGCTGCTGGAAATGAGCAGTTCCCCACCAAAATCAGCATTTCTGGGGTAATTCCCAGTAACTGAGGATCTGCTCTCCACAGGGGCAGAGGAAACATCCACCAGGAATCTGGATTAGAGAAGGAAATCTGTGGGTGTGTCTTTCTACTTAAAATCAGGCTTATTTAAAACTCTCTTAACTACTCACTCGAGTTTTGGTTTAATTCTTTAATTAAGAATGGTGAAAATCAAGCAGCAAGAAACTCTTGCTTTAAAAATACTGATGACTTTCATCTAATTGTTGATTTCTAAATGGTCAGAGAGTGGGGTTTGACCCCTCGTTTCTACCTGTATTAAAAATCCCACATTCACACACTTTCTAATATTGTTTTCTATGTAAGCAATTCCATGGAACAGCTCCAGGAATGGGCTGGAACTGTGAAAAGGAAGCAGAGAATTCTGCTGGATTTGGAACAGCAAAAGGAGCAGTATTTGCTTTATGACACTGTTCACACTGTGAAGATCCCCTTGTGCTGTGTGACTGAGTAACTACTGGGGAGATAAATGTTTTGTGGAAATTTATTGCTGATAAAATACTTAATTTCAATGCTAAGGTACTGGGGGAAGGGGGGAGGGATTATTATGTTATACTGCTCCTATTTACCTTGGAAAATTAAACTGGTTTTACAATCAGAGACACACAACAGAGCTCAGCTAATTTTTCCTGATGGAATAATAAACTCTGCCATTGCTGCTGTTGTGGCATTTTCCAGTGCCCCATGGGAGACATTTCACTGGGAAAGACTAAAGGATAGAGGAAAAGGGGAGGGAATACAGAATTACTGGCCAGAGCTGGGCTGGAAGTTGGGTTTAGCACTTGAAAACAAAAAGGTGTTTGGCCCTTGAGGAGCTGAGGGATGGCCAGGAGCGATGCTCAGGGTAACAAGATGAAAAACTCAGCAAGATTTTTGGTATTTTGGGCAAAAAAACTCCGCTTATTTACACCAGTAGGAACCCAGGTTGAGTTTTCCCAGACTCCCTTATTATTCCTGCCCCTCTGCTCCTACAGGTGGAGCCCCCAAGGGCACAGCTGCCCCAAAGCAAGACCTGCAAACTCTGAATTTCTGTTGCAGCTTTGTGCTGCTGCTCCTGCTCCTCCCTCCTCTCCCAGCTCACGGGGAAGATGAGCAGGAGGAAGGCCCTGGCAGGCATTTTCATTAGGAATCACTGGCTAATTCCAAAGTGCCTGTGGTGTCCATCCATCACAGCTCAGTCCTGGCTATCGACTGGTTTATGTTTAATGCAGCTCTTACATCTTTAATGTCTGAAAAGCTTCTTCCCGAAAGTGTCCTCAGCAGGGGAGTGTGTGGTCAGATTTAATCACCATTTCCAAGGCTGGAAATGAGCTCCCAATAATTCTTAGACAGGCTGCAGTCAATGATTCCCCTTTTTTTAAAAGCCCCTGTTCTTTCTCTTGCTGTGCTCCTGGGAAGTTCTGTATATGACAAGTGTTCCTATGAAAAGTGTTGCTATAAAATGTGGTGTTACTATAAAATGAAGCCCCTGATTTTTGGCAGGTCAGGAGGGCAGAAAGCCAAAACCACCTCTTTAAACTGGAATCAGAATCATGGAATGGTTTGGGGTTGGAAAGGACCTCAAAGCTCATCCAGTTCCACCCCTTCCACCTTCCACCAGCCACATATTTTGTGGCTCAGACTGATCTCCACTCAGTGTGGAGCTTTAAAGCTCTGGATGTGCCTTATTGGGTTGTAAACAATTAATTTAATGGTTGTGTTCAGTTCTTCAGAAGTTTTAATGTGCAGATTAAGGGCTCTGGATGCAGCTTGTTCTTTGCATCCTCACTAAAGACAAACCCCCCCTATTTCCTTGCAGGGTTGGATTTATTTGCAGCAGCAGCTTAGAGATCTTTGGAGGAAATGCTCTGAGTGGGCACAAAGTTTATTACATGATGCAGAATTTAGAATTAAAAAGTAAAGTCTGTAGGCTTCTTGTGACTCAGTTCCATTTGCATAGGAATAAACGAGCATGGAATTGGTACATTCAGAGCCCTAAAAATGTCTCCATTCATCCAATACTGACTCTTTTTATGAGTTTTATCTTTCTGGGTTTTTTTTTTTTATTCAACTTTATTTCCCTTTTGTCCCATTGAAAAAAGGGGAAAAGAGACATATTCCCAATGCAGGGAACTAAAATTGAGAGACAATGGCAACACAATAATCTCTTTTCCTTGGGTACTGCCTGCTGCTTGCAGTGCTGCTGATAAGGGAGTGGAGAGCTCTAAATGTCCTCTGCAAATCAGTTCTCCCTGGCTTGAAATAGGCTTTAATGACCAAAGTTTGAGGAAGGACTCATTAAATATCCACATCAAAGGCAAAATCAAGGTAGGGAGAAGGAGGGTGTTAGAAATCATGGAATGATTTGGGTTGGAAGGGACTTTAAAGATCATCCAGTTCCACCCCCTGCCATGGGCAGGGACACCTTCCACTAGCCCAGGTTGCTCCAACCTGGCCTTGGACACTTCCAGGGGATGGGGCAGCCACAGCTTCTCTGGGAATTCCATCCCAGCCCCTCCCAGGGAAGAATTTCTCCCCCATATCTCACCCAAACCTCCCATCCTTCAACTCAGGCCCATCCCCCTTGTCCTGTGGGTGCTTTTAAGAGGTCTGACCCTGCAAGCCTCGGGTGGGAGTGGATATCCTCCATAAAAAGAGGCCCAAACCTCTTCATCCTCGAAGTTCTGAAGGTTCCTGCGGCCCCGGGGCCGAGAGGAGCAGCGATTGCAGGAGTTCGACACTAGATGCCACCAAGACATCGGCGCGGAGGAGCCGCAGCCCCAGCCCGGAGCAGCCCGAGCTCCGCGGGAGGGGATGCTCTGCACTGCAGAAAGGGGGGAAACAGCCCCAAGGGCTTCTGGCAGGGCTTCAGCACAGCCCAAGATTATTTGGGACCCACGGGCTGGTTCCCTGGAGGGGAGGAATGGGAAGAGCCCCACGTAAATCCGCGGGGTTCGCCCTGCGGAGCGCGCAGGATTTCAGGTCCTCAGTCGCCTCCTTGCTGGCCTCGGGTATTTCTGCCAAGAGTAACAGCAAGGTGTGATGTTCCCCTGCGTGAAAACCTCCCTCCTGCAGCAAGGTGAGAGAAAACTGGCCCTGAGTTCTCCCGGTGTTTGCTGAGCAGGGATAGAAAGGGCATTTGCAGAGTCATGCTCTGCCAGGGCTCTCTGTCGGGATTCTCTGCACACCAACGACGCCCAGATCGCGGCTTTTCAGAGCCTTTAGTGGCAGCCTGAGATCTGAAAAGTCGTTTAAGCTTTGGGTTTCGAAAACCCCACCCCGCTGACAAACTTCACAGCCCTGTACCCACACCAAGCCTCGTGTTTTCACTTCTCTGCTCCCAGGGAGTGTCAGACCCATCAGATCCAGCAAGAGGACTCTGGGGCTCCCTCCAAGGAGCCCTCCCTGAGCAGGCACTGGATTTCTGGGGCTCAGAAGAGCTGGACTGACGTCAGCTCACTGTTGCCAGGCATTCACAGCTCCATGCAGTGCCTGCAGTGAAGAACCAGCCCAGCAAGCAAAAGAAAATCAAATTAACTTGCTGGCGACTCGTTGGAGTGGCTAAGAAAAAGCTTCTCTCTGCCTTCCTATTTGTCTGGGGTTTAATTAGGGAGTTTAGGATAGATATGGAGGAGGAGCAGATTGTCAATCCCCTGCCCAAGTAATTCAGCCCAAGTAATACTTCTCTCTAGCACAGCAGTGTAAGGACATTAAGCTGTTCATCAAAATTCACAGAGAAAGGCAGGAAGACTTGATTATATTATTGCTCTACTAATCAAAGACTAATCAGAGTAAGACAAAGTGCTTGACCCAACAGCAGCTCTCAGGGTGGAGGATTAAGCTCTGTGGGATTCCAGAACCAGGCACATTCTTTTATAAGCCTATGAAGGAAGAGGAGTAGAGAGATGACAGCCTTCAGCTGAATATTAATTCAGCCTTAAGATATGAATCAGAGGCACACAGTACTTAAGAAATTTTAAAAAAACTCCACCAAACCATCACAAAACTGCACAAGAAGGATGGAGCCTTTTGTGCTGAGAGAAAATATGTGCATTTCTTACACGTGCTGGTTTGCAGTCTGTGATTACCAGCCCAAAGTCTGCACTGGAAAGCAAAGGAGCTGTAAATGAGCCCCACTGGTGCCTTCACTGCCACCCCTGAGGCCTCTGGAGGTGTCTCCCATCCAAAGGTGTAAATCCATCCATCCCAGCCCCAGCTCTGGCTGCTCAGCGTGGTGATTCAGCTCCCTCTGCTCCCCCTGAGCACCAGGAGGAGGGACTGACTGACAGCCACTGCCGTGGATGGTTTTAGGGGAGGCAGAGGGTGGCTGGAGCTGCAATTCGGATGAGCCCCAGCCCTCTGAACATGGAGAGGTTTGTTCAGCACTGCAGGGAGCAGAGTGGTGGTGAGGCTCATGATCCACTTGCCAAAGCTGAGGGTCTTTCCATCCTTCCTTCAAAGAAAAATTCCTGGAGCCTCATCCATCCCTTGGCTGCTCCCAGTCTTCACCAGCTTGGGAAATGTCAGCTATGTGCAACATTGAGTAGAAAATCCACTGTGGGGACCAATTCTCCACTGGGCTGAAATCCCCATTCTGAGAGGGAAACCCTGCAAAACACTCAGGCGTAGCCACTAATCCAGGTTTAATTTCATGTATAGCTATTCCAGTCTTATTAGCAGCACTGCTGTAGTAGTACCTCAAAATTAGCCAGGATAAAACACCCCAAATGTTGTTCAGCAGAACCAAAAAAGACACAGCTCTTGAGAACACACTGCTGGAGATGGTGCAACTCAGGAAAAGCTTTGCTGATGGAAGGGAACAGCAAGAGCTTCTATCCATTTCCTGAGCTCTAAAGCCCAGGCATTATTTCCTTCCCACACCACAGCAGAAGGAATGCAGGACAAACCTGAATCACCTTGAGTGGGAGAGCAGAAAAAACAACTACCAGCACAGCCAGTCCTGTCAGAAACATCCACTTGAGAATCAAGAGTGAAACCTAAAAATGTCCCAGCTCCCCATTTACGTCAGCCCTGGCTCTTTGCTGCTCTGCCATTACATAAGATTAATGCATTTCCTGGGATGAATTGTCTCACCATCACTGCTTTAAAGCACAATTCCACACTGGGACTTTTCCTCCTTTCTTTTGCCTTTTTTTGGGGGGTTCTTTTTTTTGCTTTTTTTTTTTTCTGTTGCCTGCAGAACAAGGCAGACAGAAGAAAGCTTTCCAGCTCTTTCCCTGGATGCAAAAATCCAGCCCTGGGCTTCCAAGCCACCCCTCCACATTTCTGCTGAGTAATCTGCCAAGTCTCTGCCTGGTGAGGGAAAAGACACGCTCGGGAATGAAGCATCGGGTACTTTTTGGGTCTAAACTGTTCTGTAGGATCTATATCTGCTTTATCAACCACTGAATCGCTGTTTCTGCCACTTCAGGTGACAGATTGAAGCTGAGAAGGTGGCTAAATGAGTTCTCAGTAGCTGCAATAAGGTTTGAGGCTTTGCAAGAGTCCACGCTGTAAATCCCAACTTGGAGCCTTTGTGTTTCTCTGCTTTAGAGATTATTTTAGCTCTGATCCCACCTGCCAGGTGGAGATCACTGCATTCCCTGCAGAAGGTGGGTTGGAAGCGTGTGGCAGGGCTGATTCCTGGCTGGGAACTGGCACTTGGTGGCACCAGAGCTCACGAAGGGAAGGGAAGATGCGGGTGAATCAGCAGCATTTGGGTGTTCAGGCAGGTGATGCTCAGTGGGGTCCAGAACTGTTTGTTCTGTCCCATCAATCTGGCTCTGCATTTCCTTTGGGAATAAATGTGCTGGCCAACCCGGAGTGAAATGTCTCTGCTTCCTGCAGAAACTCCCCAGGACTCGGAATTCTGAATTTTCACGACATCAGAAAACGAACAACCCTCGTTTCCAGGGCTCAAACTTCGGTGGACACTTCCCAGACGGGCAGAAATGACATCTGCCCTGCTCTAATTGCAGGGCTGGATCTTGCAATCAGTCCCTCACAGGAGCAGGAGGGTTTCACCTGAGTTCCACCCGTTCTGCAGGAGCTCATGCATAGGCATGAGCTGGAAACACGAATGTGCAAGTTGCTATTAAACCAGTAACATAAATTAGATATATTGGGGTTCAATATTACTGTTGGATTTAGGTTAAAAAGCATCTTGAGTTTCTTAGAATACAGATCAAGTCTTAGATGCAAATAGTGATCAAAACCTCAATTTAAAAAGGATGAGATTTGAAGCAGCAAATACATCTGGTGACATTGGAATTCTTCTGAGAGCAGCATGTTGTGTCTGAGCTGGAACAAATTACAAGGTGGGCTAAGAAAATGTCTCCTTTTAGTGTAAAAATAACTGCAAACAAATAACTGACTACCAAGTTCATAAGACACAAATTCCCAAGGCTTTTTCTCTCAAGGATGGTGGTTTTTATGTTTTCTAGAGACTGTAGAAAGCTTTGTGTCCCTAAACCATCACACCCCCAGTGACTGCCCAGCCCACGCTGCAGGTGTGAAGGCAAGGGTGTGCAATTTCAAAATAATTTGCCTTTTAATCCTCTCAAACCCACTTTCTCAGTACTTCTAGAAGCAGCACCTTTTGTGCCCACGTGTAAAATGGGTTTAAAGGACTGTTAAAAATCTCAAGCAAATCCAGCAGCCCAGTTATCTCCTCCTTGCAAGTGCCCAGCTCAGCAAGTGCTGCAGAGGGTGTTGATGACCGTGTGAAGTCACTGCCAGGGTAACGCTGAGATCTCTGGCTGCCTCCTCTTCCACACCCATCAGAACATTTAACTCACAGAGTCAGTGAAAAGTTCCCCTGCACTGAGAGAAGCAGTGGATGACAGAGCTGGGGGATGTGCTGGGCGAAGTTTCTCACCCTTCACAGACTAATTGCTGTCTCAGAACAACCATTCGTGTCTGAGGGTGATCACCAGCCCCAGTTAGCCTTAAATAAAGGGGTTAACAAGGCAGACAGAGCCCAGTTTAAGCCTCACTGCAGCAGAGACTGCAGCAAGTGGCTGGGCACACCCTGTTAAAGATGCAGCACATCCATCGTGCTGCCCTTCAGGCTCATTCCATCCCCTTGCTGCAATGCTGGCGTCAGACCCAGAGCTTAACTCTTTTCAGGGCAAACTGCCTCTAAAATGCAGGCAAAATTCACTTTTGAGGCAAGAAACTCCAGCTATAAGTGCTCTGCATTCGGCATAGGTGCTCTGTGCCCTCAAAACAGAGTTTTACATTTATACATGCACATAAATACTGAAGGGTATTTTGGTTTGTTGTTTTGCTCTGTTTGCTGCAGAGAACGGGCTTTCAGGTGCCTGCCTGGGAGTCTTAATTCCTGGATCCTCACTGCAAACCTCCACTCCAAGGCAAGGATGACACTGCAGTTTTCCCAAGCCCATCTGGGATGTCTGGTAAACTGAGGCACAGGTTCCACACAAATTCTCTTATGGGTTTTGATTAAACTTTTGATGGAAAAAAAAAATAAATCAGCTATTTGTAAGTCCAGCTCCACTTCAGTAAAGCTCAGAAGGATGTAGGAAAAGTGGACCTGTGCTGAACTTAAGCAGAGAAACATTTCCTACAGGAGCACCTCGGGCTTTTAATTTCGCAGCTGACCTGAATTTCTTTCCAAGACCAAAATCTGTGCGTGGATTACTGACCAAATCCATGGATCCCACACGGATATGTCCCCTGGATTGCTGTTCTTCCTTGCCATTGAGTGGAGCCCAGTGCAGGGAGCTGAGCAAACCTGGCCAGGGTGGTTTGTAGTTCACCTATTCTGGGCTGTCACTGCTGTGCCAGAGCTGACTGAGGCACTAAATTAGAGCAGACCCAGAGGTCAGACCTATTTGAATTTGGGAAGAGCCAAAGCAGCATTATCCTCACTCCCCTGTGAAGGGCAGCCCAGATTCTGAGCCTGCTGAGGAACCTCTGGGACTTTATTAAAGGCTCTGCAGCACTGATGGGAGGGAGGCACTGCAGACCTGTGGGAATGCCCACATTCCTGCCCTCCCTCACATCAACAGCCCCACTGCCTGGGGCTGCAGGAAAGGCAGGAGAGGCAGGACCAAATGCAGCTCATTTTCCTTTCAGAAAGACTCCCCTTTTCCAGAGGGAAGCAGCCAAAATGAGTGCCCTGGGAAAGCGCAGAGAGGAGCGACAGCGAGGCTTCCCTCATGAGCCTGGCATGAAAACTGGGCTCCTTTGTGTTCACAGCAGTGCCTGGGGCTGGGCTGGAAGAAATAAAACCCTGGCAGTGGTTTTTTGGGGCTTCTTGGCTTCCGTGATTCCCAGAATTGGGAACAATCCCAAGAACTGGGATTGTTCAGCTTGGAGGAGAGAAGGCTCCAGGGAGACCTGAGAGCCCCTTGCAGGGCCTAAAGGGGCTCCAGGAGAGCTGGGGAGGGATGTGGGACAAGGGATGGAGGGACAGGACACAGGGAATGGCTTCCCACTGCCAGAGGGCAGGGAGAGATGGGATACTGGGAAGAAATTCCTCCCTGGGAGGGTGGGGAGGCCCTGGCACAGAGACCAGTCTGGACAAAGCTGAATTCTTTCAAGACCAGTGAAACCCAGTTACTAATTCATTGTAAATTCACTCTGTAAATTATGTCAGCAAGGGGCTGGTGTTAAGGGAAGGTCCAGATCCCTGATCCTGCTCCCTTTGGTGCCTGCCTGGGATTTTCCTGAGCAATGTGGTGTAGATGCCTTTCAAAGCTCAGCTCCTGAAGGTTGGGATTTGCAGGCCCTCAGGCATTTTAGCCTTTCCCTTACTTAGCCTTGCTCTGAAAAGAAAACAAAATACTCCTAAAAAAAAAAAACAAACCAACTAACAAACCCTGCCTGGCATTATGTAATTCAATTTAAAATGGGAGCTGTTGAGGATGAGTGTCCTGAGGTGACTGGTACAGAAAGGATGGAGCACACGGGACAAGGGTGAAAACAGAGAATGTGGTGGGGAAAGGATGAAATTGCCTCACAAATTAATATAGAAATAAATAATCTTTTAATAAATAAGCACCACAAAATAAACAATCTTTCCTGTAAGGCTTTTTGTAGAGGAATAAAGGACATTTAAAGAATTCTGCTCCAAGATAGCACAAGGTTGGGGGGGTTAATTAAACCACCACTGGACTGTTGGTCTCAGAACGTGGAATTCCACGCAGCAGCCCTTGGCTTTTGTCCTTGGAATAACCACTCAGAGCTGGAAAATCTGTAGCTGGGGACATAAAGATGTCAAAATAAACCCTTGAAATATCTACATTAAACTCCACTAGTGAAAAAAACCAAAAAAGCAGGGAAGGGGCAGGGAGAGGAGAGCAGGAAAGAGCAGGGGAACAGTTCTTTCCAAAGGAACAGAGCTGTTTGGTGCACTGACACACGATACACAAGGTCAGTTTGTTTGCTGTTATCTGTGTCATGTTCTGCTGTCACTGGAGGTCTCTGGACAGCTCAGCCACTGACAATAAAAAAATGATCTTGGGGAAGATAAAAGGCTCTTAAGATCTCTCCTGAATCTCCCCTTGCACAACGTCCTGAGGCCAAAAGAGAGATTAAATAAGCAGCATTTGGCCCTTGGTGACTTGGAACCAGAAACTGAAATCCCCCAGGATGATTCTTGTATCATCCCCATCCTTCAAAACCTTGGAGATCTGTGAGCAGTTCAGGCTGAAATGTCATTTATACTGGAACATGATGGTTCAAAGCCACTGTGACTGACAACAAGAATGTCATCAGCAGCCTGCTGAGGAAGAGACAAACCCTGTCTCCCTCAAAAGCTCCTCCTTTCATGTCTGTTAACCCACCTGTTATTAAAATTAAGATTCATCACAGCTCCAAACTCTGAATTCTCCCCCCCCCAACAGTTTCTGCCGCTGTTTTGCATTTCAAAAGGAGCAATTTTGTTATAAATGTGCAAGAGGGAACCAGAGGAAGCATCAGCTGTGGGAACAGAGAGAGGACACTTGGGCTTGCAGGAATAAGCAGCACTGAGCTGAAACAGGGGGTTTAATAAAGAGATATTTGGAGCACAAGGTTAGTTCAGTGTCTGTGGGCCTCAAGCACTGCTGGTTTTGAATTAAACCTGAAAGCTCTGAGGTTTCTGAGCGTCTCTGACCCTTCCCCAGGAGGATGGGGGTGCACAGAGATGTCCCCATGAGAAACTGGGAGCATAATTATCCTTCTGAACTGGGGGGGGGGGGATTGTTGGAAATGATTTGGGCAGGTTTGTGTCCCTAATTAAAGGCAGGTCCCTGATTAAAAATCCTGAGAAATCAAGTCCCAATTTCTTTAGCTACTTTAGGATTTAACAATATATTAGGACATGCTGAATGGAACACTGTGTGGGTGAGATCACAGCACTGGAGTTGTTTTCCTATACTATTATATGGGATTTAAGGAGGGAAAGCAGCATCAGTTCATGGATAACTGGGAATAACACCCAACTTCTGATTACTTTTCCTTCCTGCCCTGTGTCATTTTGGGCAAAACTTCTTCCATTATTTACTTGCCTTATAAATGTACAATTTCTCAGGGGGAATCTGGGCTTGTGCTTCTCCTACAAAACTTGGACAAATCTATTTCTTTCATTTATTTCAGCTTTTTGATATCATCTCTACATCGGAAGGAGCCTTGAGAGCGTTATTAGGATGTCAAAATGTCGTGTCTGAGAACATCAAGAAGTGACAAAAGGGAGGCTTATTGGCAAAAATAAAATATGCACTTTTGCACAGCAAGGGGAAGGGAATAAATCACAGTCATGGTGTGGTAAAGGGAATAAATCATGGTCATGGTGTGGTAAAAGATGCACTGAACTGCTGGTTTCCACCACAGCTGACCTGCTCCCTGCAGGATGGGAATCAGGCCAAATAATGGGAGTTAATTGCTTTCCCAGTGGATGTTTAGTCCCTGTGCCCACTGCCACTGATCAGTGCAGATGGGCTGGAGCAGCTTGGCTGGTGTGGAACTCTCTCCTCACATAAAAACCCAATTTCTGGCGGTGGCAGAGCCATCACCTCCAAAGGGGGTTGAACAAACACCTTCTAGCAAAGCACTGAGTGAGCAGGGCAGGGGGTGGGATGGAGGGAGACCCTGGTTCATCTGTAAATCCCCTGTGCTTGCAAACCCCCCCCTCACAGCCACATCTGCTGAGCCCTGGGAATGTGATCTGCAGGCTCCCAGCCCAGCCCATTGATCAGCTGCAGGGCCTGATTCTCTGCATTTATTTGTGCCTGGAGCAGCACATTTGATCAATGAGCAGGGGCAAAAACACTGATGGGGAAAGAGCAGCAATAATCCAATAGCAAAGGCAACTTCTGTGCACGACCACTGCTAATCTGATTGGCCTTGGTGATTAGTGAGAGTGAAATGGAACCTGAAATATGACTCCAAATTACTGGCTGCAAGCAGTTATGATCTAGACAAGCTTCTTTCTTGATTTTATGTGTTATTTCTCCTATGAAGGAACATCAGAGTCCAGTTCTAAGCCAGGAAATTATGAAGGGAGACAGTGAATAGCTCTGAAAAGCCAAGCAGGATCAAGTGGTCTGGACAAAAGTAGCCTGAGCAGGACTGAACCACTCCAGTGAAAAGCACTGAAGGGAAAGAGTCTCATCAAAAGTGGCTCTGCTGGTAAAAAAAAAAAAATCTGAATGATCTAAAAAAAATTCTGCATCAAATCTGGATTTTATTCCCAGCTTTTGGAAGGATTAATCAGAGGAGCTCAGCTGGTTAGAGCCTGGTGCTGACAACACCCAGGATTTGGGTTCAGTCCCTCCAGGAGCTGTTCAGTTCCTTGAGGATCCGTGTGGGTCCCTTCCAACAGGAATATCCTGTGATTCTGGGAATTAGAGGAGCCTCAGATTGTGTTTTGCTCTCTGAGTGCCAGGAGCCTGTGCAGGTGCTGTTCCTGTGCCTTTGCACCTCTGAGGAACAGCAGGAAAACTGTGCACCAACAACACTCCCTGATGTCTGACTCCTCATCCTGCTCCTTCCTGGCAGTGGCAAAATTCCTGCTGGATGCAAAGGCCCATCAAATTTGGAGTGGATTCTCAGCCTGATCCTGTTCCTCAGCCACTGTTCCTGCTGCAATCAGGCACATCCATCACACAGCTCTGCATCTGCTGGGCCCCCTGACCCTCTCCCAGACCCCATCCCGGCTCTCCATCAGCAATGGATGAGGTGACCCTTAATTCCCTTCCATGGAGGTCACCTCAAATGGGAATTTGTCTGTGCTCATCACTCATCTCTGGACAGGGCTGAGCTCAGCACGTGGCATTTGCTGCTGGTCCCTCCTACGCCCCATTTCTCCTGGGCAGATAATTTAATGGAGCCGAGGTCTGTGCCCTTTAATAAATTGAATTAAAAATGCTGCAGCAGCAGCTGCACATGGAATAGAACCCACAGGCTCTTTCAGCAACCTATTTAATGATGGGTGTTGGTCTGGGAAGGTGCATAAGCAAAGACGTGCAGAGTTTGGGTCAATGGGCAAAACAACACCTGACTTTCACTAGGAAACCATTTCTAAAATCACTGACATGTCAAACTATATCTGAAAACACTGACATGTCAAACCATATCTAAAAACATCGACATTTAAAACCAAACCTAAAAACATTGTCATTTAAAACCATATCTAAAAACATTGACATGTCAAACCACATCTAAAAACATTGGCATTTAAAACCATATCTAAACCCACTGAAATGCAAAGCCATATATAAAAAGATTGAAATGTAAAACAATATCTAAACCCAGTGAAATGTAAAGCAATATAAAACCCCACTGAAATGTAAAAGCATGTATAAAACCCACTGAAGTGCACTTCCCTTGTGTCTGTATGATGTAGCTGTGCACCCATGAGTCTCATTTTTGACTGGAGTCATTAGTTACAGTTTCTGTATTTTTGTCCCATTTTTGATCCCATAGAGTGTGAAGGTTGGGATGTTAAAGGTGCACATTTCCCCCCCCCAGCTGATCACACAGATCCACTGCAGAACACAGAGAATCCTCGGACCAGAAGGGAATATAAAGCTTTTTTTTCAGGCTGGGCTGATGGAGGCTGAACTAAACAGGGCCTGTTCCACCTCCTGCTCACCACACAAGTGCACTGGGCACGTTCAGAGCTTTGGGTGGGACCCATCTGCAGTTCCCCAGCCCAGTTCAGTCTGAGCAGGGGAGAATTCCAACCCACAGCCCAGATCTCAGCCTGTGTCAGTGGCTGCAGCCAGGGCTCAGATGGCAGGTCTGAATTCCAATTATCCGAGCCAGTTTTGTGCCTTGTTGTGTAAATTCCTCCTCTGATAGGCTGGGGTTGCATATCTGGTGTAATAAAGAGTTTTCATTCTGCACATAATCATTCCAAATGCTGACAGACTGCAGGAAAGACGCAGTTTTCATTTTCCATTTGGGAAGATGCTGCTCAGATTCTTGAGCAGGACCAACAATCAAATATATCAACCCAAGGCACTGGCAAAAACACCCTCAGTTTGCTCTCACTTTGCAGTGGTCAAATTTTGGGGAAGCCATTAGGTCACCATGGTCTTTATAATGGGCAAAAGGAAGGGGAACATCTTTAGAAACCACTGCCAGGACCACCTAAATGATCTCTACCTAATAATTAGCCAGGACAATCCAAAATTTCTTTTGAAGCTGAGTAGTATTTGTGTTGCATCTCGAGATCTGTAGATCAAGAGCTCCAGAATAAGACAATGCTTTCCTCTGTTACCAATCAAGTGCAATAAAATGGAGGAAGATTTTAGGATAGTTCAGTACAGGGCTGGAAGGAATAAAGGCTCATCCCCCTGACAAGATCCACACAATCCCGGGATGGTTTGGGTTGGAAGGGACCTTAAATCCCACCTCATTCCACCCCTCGCCACGGGCAGGGACACCTTCTACTGGTCCAGGTTGCTCCAAGCCTTGGTGCATCTTTCACCTTCCCATTTTCCCCAAATCTTCACACTTTTGGGCAATTTTGGAGAGTTTTCCTGAGCTCTCCTGCAGCAATCCAAGAGGGAAAAGAGGTTAAAGGAATGGCTTGAACAGCAGGCAGTGGAAAGCAGCAGCACAGAGGGTTTTATTGCTGCCTATTCCAGCAACACACATCAAAAAAAACACCCCCACGTTTCCCCTGCCCCAGCCCTTCTTCCAAGAAATGTCAGCCTGAGGGATAATCATTGCTGATTCAGGGCCCTGGAGGGCTCTTTTAAAGAGGAAAATTGCTGCAGCATCCTCTGGATTCATCAAATATTATTGCTGCTCTCTAGAGGAACAAGAAGATCCATTACCAAAGGAGGGACAGATTCAGCATCACCTCATGGCAGCTGCAGAGAGACATTTTTATTTTAAAGCGATGCTTTCCTTTTGATTGGGAGCCAGAAAGGGGAGGGGGGAGGAAAAATGAGAGAGGGAGAGGGAAAAGAGAAGCAGAAGAATGAGCTGCCTCCATGAGTTGCGCTGCGGGAGAGCAGGAAAGCCTGGGAAGTTCACAGGGAGGAGCAGGCGCTGCAGGAGTGACTCAGCATCATCCTGCGGCAAAGTGGGGACACGGCAGCAGCCACCGCCCTTTTTTCCCCCTCTTTTTCCCTGTGGAAATAGGCAATTCCTGCAGGAGAGACCTTCAGTTCCCTTCCCACAGAGAGCTGCTCTCCCTCTGCCCCCAAATCTCCCTGCGAATTGCTGCGAATTCCTCCACAACTTTCCCGGGGACCCCCCGAGCCCCTTCCCGGGCTGAGACATTCCCAGCTCCCCCCCTGCACCCCCCGGGAGCTGCAGGGATGCTCTGAACTCCCACTCTGCCAGGATCGCCTCCCACTCGCCGGGAGCAGCTGATCCCTCCTCCCCTGCCCGCACACTCCCCCGGTTCTCACATCCCTGATTTAATAACATGGGACAAAAAAAATAAAGGGAAGGGGGGGAAATGGGACAATTTTCCAGCCCCACACACCCGAGGCCGCTCTGCTCCAGCAGGGACACGCAGAGGGAGCAGCAGTGGGGTGGTTGGGTCTGTCACAGCAGAGCTGCTCCGGGTGGGAGGGCAGTGCAGGACTTGACCCCTTCCTGCCGAGCACAGTGGGAATTTGGGCTCTTCCCACTCCTGCTGCACAATTGGCCCCAGTTCCTGCAGGCTGGACGTGCTGGGGAGAAGCACTTGGTGTCCCCGACCTCTGCCTCGTGTGTCAGAGCTCGGCAAAGGCTGCGAGGAGCCAGGGGGAAGAGACCCGAGGCTGGGACACAGAGCCCACTCTTGCCTTGCTTTTCCACCTGTTCCCATCACACCTTTCTGTCTATTCCTTACTTACCACCTTCCTCTCTCGAGTTTTGCTGATTTAGGATTTAAATGGGCTTTCTTCTCTCTCCCATCACCCAATTTTGCTTGGTCCCTCCTCTCAGAAAACTTGGGGGAAAACAACCCCACCTTCTCTTGGACAAAATTGTTCTGCTCCCACGGATATCCCAGTCCTTGCTGCGTCATTTCGGGCAACCTGGGGAGGGTTTTATGTCGTTTAAAGCACAAACACCAGCTCTTGGGGGGAGTTTTGTGGAGTTTAAAGCACAAACACCAGCCCTTGAAGGGAGTTTTAAGTAGTTTAAAGCACAAACACCAGCTCTTGGGGGGAGTTTTAAATAGTTTAAAGCACAAACAGCAGCTATTGAAGGGAGTTTTATGGAGTTTAAAGCACAAACACCAGCTCTTGAAGGAAGTTTTGTGGAGTTTAAAGCACAAACAGCAGCTCTTGGAGTGAGGTCTGCAGGTGCTGAGGCCACTGGGAGCCTGTTAACCCTCTGGAAGCTGGGGCACAGCAGGCATTGCTGCATGGAAAAGGGGAATCTGGCTCTTCCCAAGCCTTTTCCTTGCTTGCAGCAGTTCGGCTCCCGGCCAAAGGGAGCCGTGGTAGCTCCTCCTTTCTGCGGGACTCTCCTCCTCTCTCTCCCTCCCTCCCTCTCTCCCTTCTCCTCTCCCTTCCAAGCTGGTGCAGTGTTGAACTTCTGCCAGGAACTGGACCTGCTGCAGGAGCAGCAGCTTTCCAGAGGGAGGAGGGAAGAGGCAGATGGAGCAAAATGCTTTCCCTGAGCAACTCTGACAGCAGCCACTCAAACAATCCTCTCTCCATCCCCAAAATCCCCCCCTGCAGGGAATTCAGCACAGGGTCCCACCACCACCTCTGGAAAAAGCAGAGGGCACTGCCAAGGGTGGATGCCAGCGGGTTTGCTCCCTCCTTTTCCACTTGCAAAAGGTCAAATCCCCTTTTCCCACATCCCATTCCTCCCTGAGGGTGCCCAGAGAAACTCTGCTCGAGGTTTTCCTGCCTCTGGGGCCTCCCTGACACACCTGCCCAGTGTCCTCCTGAAGGCAAATTCTCTCATTCCTCGGAAAGTCCAAGAAAAGGACTTTCTGCCCCCAAAACTGCAGCTGCCCTGGGGGTGAATTCCCAGCAGGAGGCGCTGGAAGAGCACAGGGAGCCCCAAATTCCTGCGGGTTTTTCCCTGGGGAACTGCAAATCCAGCATTAACCCTTCCTGCATCCTTGTCTTCCCTCTCCCACCGTGCCTTTCCCAGGTCCCTGCAGGCTGCTCCCAGGGCTGACAAGCCTCCTGAAGGAAGGACTGAGCTCAGATCCCATGGGTGGCAGCTCCAGGTGCAGTTGGACACTCCTGCCCAGCCTAAATGAAGCCTGCAGTGCCTTTTTGGTTGGTTTTTATTCCCCTCCTCTGAACTCGGCAGCACCTCGGGGCCCACTGAGCTCAGTTTGCTGCCTCCTCTCTTACTCATCAGCTGCATTTCTGGGAGAAATAACTCCTCCCTCTGCCTTTCCTCCCCCTCATCCATCCCACACTTGCAGGAGACAGCCCAAAAATGCTCCTGCACCTCCCTGCCTGGGCCTTTGCTCCCTCCAGGCTGTGCAGGAGCTGCAACAACACCTTCCCCTTCTCCCAAATCTGCAGACTCAGAGCACCCAACCACCTTTGTGAGCAGCTCCCAACCCCAACATCAGGTGGCAGCAGCTTTGAAGGTGACATCACTGACAGGAAAAGCCATTTCTGAGCTCAAAATAGTGGAAACCAGCCCAAATCACTGCCATAAATACAACAGCAGGAGCATCCCAGAGATATCCCTGGGGAATGGGATAATTTCCTCTTTGCTGTCCTCATGTCCACACTCTGAAGAAAAAGGAAGATCAAAAACAAGTTGAATGGAGCCAAAGTTTAAAAAAAAAAAAGTACAAAAAGTATTCAAGGATCTGCTTTCCACGAGGAGCCAAGGGATCCAAAAACCAAGGGATCCAAAAACCAAGCTGGGTATCTTCTCCTGAAACCTCAAAAAGTTGTCTTAAATCATAACAAAATCATACAAAATAATCTTGGGATCACAAAAAGTTCTCTTGAAATCTTTTCTCCCCGACTTCAAAAGCACAAGTGCATATCCCAGCTTGTACAGAACCTTCCCCCAAAAATCCCTTAAAGCAAATTCCCCCTCACAGTGACAAAGCTCTGTCTTAACTGATCCCCAAGGGCTTCGTTGGGACTGCAGAGCTTTGTGGAGCCACATCAGTCAAGAACATAAATCCAGAGAGAACCTGTGATGGAATTAGGGAAACAAGGACAGGAGGGGCCTTTTTAGCCCGTGAACATAAGGGAAACATTTCCCAACAATCAAATAACCCCTGGGATTATTCTCCTCACACTATGACAGCACAGAAACCCCCCCAACCCTCCTGAGGAGTCCCTGGGAGAGGCAACACCCTGGGGAGGAACACAGACTGATTTATCCCGTGATTTTATCCTTTAAGAACTGAAAATTTCCAGGAATTGCAGTTCAAAGCACGGAGCTGGGAGGGATAACCTTGGCTGGATTTATGATGCCAAGTGTAGCGACTCAAACTGGCACAACCCCCCCTGGTTTGATGGTTTGGTGAATTCTTTGCTTGAGAACCCTTTGCCACAATCTCATATCTTCTGGTTTTTATTTCATCCCATCCATGTGATCATCTTGATCCCAGAAAAAGAGTGTTGTTCCAGCCCCTGGAACCACCCTAATGGTGTGCTGGAGGGTCAGAGAGCTCCCTAAGCTTTCCCAAAGGTTCATCCCAGCTGGACCAGATATTAAATTAATAATAATACATCAAACCAGAGCTGTGGAGGCACTTCCTATTCCATCCCACAGCTGCATAAACCCTGGGCTCTGCTCCTGAATAAGCAGATCCAGCACCAGGGATGTGGGGGATGCAGGAAGGTCTGATGGTCTTTCTGGCTGCAGAAGTTTGGGGATTTTTATTCCTGCAGAGCTGAGCCAGTTCAGCTGACTCCAGTCCCCCCCACTGCAGCACAGCCCTCAGACAGCTTTATTGCTCCCTTTTTCCCTGTGTTTTATGGGCAGCAGCACATGCCAGACCAGGAAATAAAGGGATATTTATATCCTCCCGAGAAATGCTTGTCCCTCTGCATGGGGGAAGGTGATGCACAGCCCAAAACGGGGCTTTGTGCCCACTCCATGTGGCTTTTACAGGGAAAAATATCCCAGAGATGGAAAAATATCCCAGACATTTAAATGACTGAAAGACAGGGAAAGTATTCCTGAATTGTTCCTCCACATTCTGTGATCAAAGGAAGGACATATCCTGGAAATCTGGAACTCCCTGTCTTCACTTCCCTGCAGCTACAACCAGAAGATCTCTCTACCTTTTACTTGTCCACGCAGCCCACGAATAAATCCTCCTTCTGACCCACATTTTACCTTTATTTTCACTCCTACTGGAAGGTTTTAGGGAGGAAATCGAGTCTCTGCCTGCGTTATGAGCCTTCATATGCTCTCAGCTGTGCTGTAAATGCAGTTTCCCCTCTTCCACCCATCACCAGCAGCACTGACTGCAGCTGGCACAGCCACTCTGTGCTCAGCAGAGAGGGAAAACTGGGAATTATCCACCCTGCTGCCTCTGGATATCGCTCTGATACGGGTGTTCAACTCCCAGGCCAGGTTGGAGCAACCTGAAATCTTTTTGGGCTGGAATTAAACGGTCTTTAAGGTCCCCTCCAACCCAAACCATTCTGGGATTTGCCCCAAACCCTCTCAGTTTACATTTAATTCCTGGAACCAAAGGCAGGACGTCCCTTGGATTGAGTCTGGGAGTTAAGAACCAACCCTTGAAAACACGAGGAGGAATCTCTGCCATCAGGAGTTGTGCCTCAGCTTGGAGTCCTGATCCAAGGAGTAAACAAAGCTAATGAATCTTCTAATTAAGCAGTCCCTGATAGAGCTCAGATGAAAGAATTGGCTGCCTGTTTCCTCCAGCTCCTGTAATCAAGAGACAGAACAAACTCAAAGTGAGCAAATTGCTGTTACTGTGCTCAGAAATTGGTGCAAGTGATAATAAAATAATGAAAGCTGCTCAGGCACTTGCTATATATGGCACAAACAAAGCAAAGAGGGGTTCAAAAGAAAGAAATTAAACACTTATTTGCATTTCTTCTGAGTCTTCCAGGTATTGGATTTCAGTCCTTGCAGACAAAAATCTGTGTGGGCTTTGAAATTGCTGTTAGTGTTGTCTCATAGTAAAAGGGGCTGTTTGGAACAGAGGAAGAAGAATTCCTAAAATGTAAGATCAGTTCCAGTTCATCAAAGCCCGTCAGAGCATTTTCATCTGCCCATTTCAGTTCAACTCCTGCAGAGATTTTGGTATAATTTGGGACAAAAACACATTCCTGACTTCGGGACAAGGGGAAGAAAATGGTTCCCTGGTGTGGTGAAGTGTTAATAAAATACAACAGCAACTTCCAGGTGTGTTCAGCACAGGGACAAGGACCTGCAGGTCCTAAAGCTGCAGCATTCCCTAAATAAGGCACAGGGCAGTGACTGCTATATTGGACCTGTTCCAGTTCTCCCCTTTCCCCTCCAGAACTCCTCTGATCCATAAAAATCCATCAACCCATAACACAGTGCCACTGTGTGTTGATTTTTGAATTGGCACGAATTCACAATTATATTATAATATCATTATTATATAATTATAAATATAATATAATTATAAATATATTATTATATAATAATATCCACAATTACAGAGCACTGGGAAAGGAAATTCCTTAATCCTGCTTTACTCTGTATAGTTCCTCTTTGAGGGTGTAGGTACCATGTATAGATCTCTTTTTATATATATATCTCATTTTATATATTCAGAGCTATGGAAGGAATGTTTTCAACATCAAATAAATTAAATTTAAATTATATAGTTATAGAAATTAATTAAATAAAAATTAATTAAAGCAGGCAGTGCCTCATTCTCTGCTCCCTCAGAGCTTTATGGAGTGGTAATAACCTAAAAATTGTGGACACCTTCCACTAGCCCAGGTTGCTCCAGCCTGGCCTTGGACACTTCCAGGGATGGGACAGCCTGATATTCCTGTGCCATTCATCAGGATAATTTGCATTATTTGGGTCAGCCAGGCCAGGGGAGGTTTCCAAGGGGTGAAAATGGACTGCTGCAGGTCACACAAAGGGCACAGAGCACTTCACTCTACTTGGAACCAGTCCTGTCGTCACCCCACTCCTCTTTCTCTACTAATACATTGATTTTTCTCACAATTATATATCAAGGGGTTTCATTATCCCCTGCATTATGGCAAAAAGCACCGAAATGGAGACCAGGGGAATGAGGAATTCAGTCAGCACTCCCCTGGCCCTGGAAATTCGAGGGTTGGAAATAGGAAGCCTCCAGGAGTAGCTTTCTTTTCCTTGTAGTAGCAAAGAGCTCCTTCCTTAGCTCTGAGTCACAGGGAAACTCTACACTGCAGGGCTGTCTGCAGACACACTTTCCATCCTCCTGGCACACACTGCTGGCACAGAGGAAACGCTTTTCCACTCCTTTCCCCTCCCTAAAACAGCGTGAGAGAGAACATTAACAGCCTACAATTACATTGTTTTCCTGGGACCTGAAGTGCCGTTGTTTTTACAAGCTGAGGTGTATTATTTATTAATAAGTGATAGCATTAATAATTAAATCTCGTGCTCAAGTTGATGTAGGGGTGATTAACATAAATCCACTGGCATGAAGCAAGGTATTTCAGTTTGCAGAAGCTGAGAGAACCCCAGAAAAAAAATCAGCAGCTCACTGCACCCCTGACCAAGCCTGCTGTGAACCTTCCCCCTCTGTAACGTCTTTACTGCTCATTTCTTCCCCTTTCAAACCCACTCTCTGCCAAACCTAAAATGTATCAGCACCCAAAACTCTCCCTGTGCTGCTCTGCTCTGCATATTCCACGTCTGAGTGCTGAAGAGCTGTTGTGGCATCCATGGATGCAGCTGCCACTGGAATGGGGATAACAAAGTGTGAATGCAGTTTGGAGCAGGAGAGATCTTGATCTCTTGATCTCTGATCTTCAGGAGGGCTCTGTGGATTTGCAAAATCGAATCTCTCAGCAGCTCTGCTGGGATCTGGTGGCCCTCAAGCCTTTTTAGAGCTCTTGGTACAGTTCATTCCATCTGGCAGAGCTCAGGTGAAGGAGAGATTTCAGCTCTGGTACCTCTGAGAGGCCACTGCCCTTCCCAGCTTAATAACCCTCATTTTTAAATACCCTGAAACTTAGGGAAAAGATGCCACACAGCAGGTGATGTTCTGTTTGGGGCCACTAGGAAATAGTGGGGAACATATTAAATCAACCCTGCTCTGCCTTTAGTAAGGGACTGGTATCAAGCAAACACTTCTTTGTGCCAGAAACACCCAAGTGAATTGCAATTAGTGACAGGCAGATTAATTTATGCACATTACTGAGTCCTCCTCCTTTCTGCAGGAAGCCACTGAGCATTTCTCTGGTGTCTCTCTCAATAAATGTCCCCCAATCCACGCCTACATTTACTCCTTGCTCGAGGAACCTTTGAAGAGCTTCCTTTGTTTGCCCTTCTGACTTGGGGAGATGAATTATCGGTGCTTTTTTGAGCACCCCATGCAGTCTGTGCCAAACACATCCCTGCCTTCCTTCTGAGAAAGCTCTGCTACAAAAATACTGCCTTGTTTTAATCCACCAGTGGCTCCTAACCTGCCTCTGTGGTAGCTGCAATGCAGCTGTCCAGTTTTAATCTCTGTAGGAGCCAGATTAGGAAAGGATAAACGTTCAGTGCCTGTGATCCACGTCTCAGACAGACTTGGCTCCAGGGAATCTCCTGGAACAGAGGAAGCCAAGCCAGGTAACCAGGTATTGATGTATCCTGCCAGGACTGGGAACCACCCTGTGTTTGCTGCTTCTTTCATGTAGGGAAAGAACAAAGAACAGAGCCAGGCTTCTCCTGGAAGTGTCCAAGGCCAGGCTGGATGGGGATTGGAGCAGCCTGGGCTAGTGGAAGGTGTCCCTGCCCATGGCAGGGGGTGGGACTGGATGGGCTTTAAGGTCTCTCCCAACCCAAACCATTCAGGGATTCTGTAATTATCTATTAGGAACCACTTGCAACAAAGGACATGGTGAGGATGCAGGGGCTCGAAGGGCTCTCGTGCCTTGTGGGAACTGCAAACTGAAGGAGAAAAATTGCTATGTACACGTGTCTGGGGGTTCTGAGGTGCAGAGAGGGCTGTGTGTCCTCCCAGCCTCACAGAGAGGAGCTGGGACCTCCCCGAGGCTTCTGCTGCGGAAAGGGCGGTGTTGGACACAAACTGGGCGGCTTGGGGAGGGTCTGCAGATAGAAATGAGGTGTGGTGGGTCCCAGTAGGGCTGAAAGCACCAGAGGTGGGACCGAGGCGGGACCAAAGGACGGGCTGAGAGGTGCCCCAGGTGGGTCCGAGGCTGCCGCCAAGGAGGGCAGAGGCAGGTCCGAGCAGGGGCCGTTCTGGAGCAGCCCGAGCAGAGCCCCCCGTGCCCGCGGTGATGCCCGGGGCTCTCCGAGCATCACCGCGACGAGATGACGCTCGGAGCAACCCGGAGCGCACCTCCCTCCCCGAGACGCTGCCCGGAGCGGTTCCAGGCATCACCTCAGAGCACCGGGGGCGGGCAGCCCCTCCCCGCCACGATGCCCTGAGTGGTCCAGGGCAGCGACGGGGCGGGCGACGCTCGGAGCGCTCCCCGCACCTCCTCAACCGCGGCGATGCCGCCGCGCTCCTCCCCGTCGCCCCCCCGCCCGCCCTCCCCGCCCATAAATAGCGGCGCCGGGGCATCGCCCCGCCGCAGAGAAGCGTCTCGCCCCTCAGCAACCATGAGCTCGTACGGCTACGACCCGTTCTTCCCGTCCTACAAGCGGCGGTACGCGGAGAGCCCGCGCATCCATGTGTCGGTGCGCAGCGGCGGCGGCGGGTTCGGCTCTGCGCGCTCCGCGTACTCCAGCCTGTCCGCGCCCGTGTCCTCCGTGTCCGTGCGGCGCAGCTACGCCACATCCAGCGCCTCGGGCTCCCTCCTGCACTCGGTGGACAGCCTGGACCTCAGCCAGGTGGCCGCCATCAGCAACGACCTCAAGTCCATCCGCAGCCAGGAGCGGGCGCAGCTGCAGGACCTCAACGACCGCTTCGCCTGCTTCATCGAGCGCGTCCACGAGCTGGAGCAGCAGAACAAGGTGCTGGAGGCCGAGCTGCTGGTGCTGCGGCAGAAGCACGCCGAGCCCTCCCGCTTCCGCGCCCTCTACGAGCAGGAGATCCGCGAGCTGCGCTTGGCCGCGGAGGAGGCGACGAGCGAGAAGCAGGCGCTGCAGGGCGAGCGGGAGAGCCTGGAGGAGACGCTGCGGGGGCTGCAGGCGCGCTACGAGGAGGAGGTGCTGAGCAGGGAGGACGCCGAGGCGCGGCTGCTCGAGGTGCGCAAGGGCGCGGACGAGGCGGCGCTGGCGCGGGCGGAGCTGGAGAAGCGGGTGGACAGCCTGCTGGACGAGCTGGCCTTCCTCAAGAAGGTGCACGAGGAGGAGCTGGCGGAGCTGCAGGCGCAGATCCAGTACGCGCACCTCTCCGTGGAGATGGACGTGTCGGCCAAGCCCGACCTGTCCGCGGCCCTGCGCGACATCAGGGCGCAGTACGAGAAGCTGGCGGCGCGCAACATGCAGAACGCCGAGGAGTGGTTCCGCAGCCGCTTCACCGTGCTCAGCGAGAGCGCTGCCAAAAACACCGACGCCGTCCGGGCCGCCAAGGACGAGGTGTCCGAGAGCCGCCGGCTCCTCAAGGCCAAGACGCTGGAGATCGAGGCCACCCGCGGCATGAACGAGGCGCTGGAGAAGCAGCTGCAGGAGCTGGAGGAGAAGCAGAGCGCGGATATCTCCGCCCTGCAGGTGAGGGGGGGTCGGGGATGATGGGGGTTCTGTAGGTGAGGAGGGGTCG
>JAWWLV010000065.1:3446164-3547731 GCA_035041135.1 Platyrinchus mystaceus | reverse complement strand
GGGGTCGGGGATGATGGGGTTCTGTAGGTGAAGAGGGGTCGGGGATGATGGGGTTCTGTAGGTGAGGAGGGGTCGGGGATGATGGGGTTTCTGTAGGTGAGGAGGGGTCGGGGATGATGGGGTTTCTGTAGGTGAGGGGATGTCAGGGGATGATGAGGGTCGGGGGATGATGGGGTTTCTGTAGGTGAGGGGTGTCGGGGATGATGGGGTTTCTGTAGGTGAGGGCTCTCAGGTTTGTGGGATTCTGCAGGTAAAGGGGTTTACAGGTTCTGCAGGTGAGGGGTGTCGGGGTTTGAAGGGTCTTACGGGTGAAAGGGGTCGGGGGTTTGTGGGGTCCTATAGGGGAGGAGGGTTGGGGCTCTCAGGGCTCTGCAGGTGAAGGAGGGGTTGGGGTTTGCAGGGGGAGGTTGTCAGGGGCATCCCAGAGATGCTCCTGCTGTACCTGTACTGCACCTAAGTTATCCCAAAACTGTAATACAAAATGCCCCAGAGCTATAAAATATCATGGATCCATAGATCCATCTGATCCAGCTCGTGCCAGAGCTGTGTTGTGCATCTAAACTATGAGGTGTCATGAAATCATTGTGCCAAATTCCCCAGAGCTATAAAGAATTGATCTCTATATACCAATACAGCTTTAACTATATTCTTATAAAAAAAAAAAACCCCATAGAATTGTAGAATATCTTGAGTTGGAAGGGACCCACAAGGATCATTGAGTCCAACCCAGTGGATATTCTTAAAAAAAAAGAAAAAAAGTTAAGCTAAAACTAGAGAAAGAACAGAGGTTAAAACCAAAATGGAATTATACACAGATTTCTTGTGGACTCTTTATGGTAAATAGCAGTGGAATAATAAGGTGTAGATACAGGGGTAGGAAAACCCTGCCAGGGAAGGGCATTAAATGTTGTATTTTTGGCTGAGGGGGGAAGTGGGAGCTGTCCTTTTTTTCCATCTGCTAGAGCAAGATTAAATTAATAGGATTGGAGAAATCCCTTGTAATCATTGCTAGACTTGGAAGAATTGAGAATTTTATGCTGTTACATCCGACAGGACACAATCAACAAATTAGAGAACGAGCTGAGAACCACGAAGAGTGAAATGGCTCGGTACCTGAAGGAGTATCAAGACCTGCTCAACGTGAAAATGGCCCTGGACATCGAAATTGCAGCTTACAGGTATGGTGGGGGTGTTTTAGGAAGCCAGATTCCCATTCTCTTCAAGAGAATTCATGTTATTTGTCATTCCTCCAGCAGAAATTTCCATGGATAGGTGTCAGAGTTTAATCAGGTCCTCTCTGTTGTCGTGTTATTGGGAAAAACTGTGATTTTTTATTTTTTTTTTAGAGGTAAATTATTTCTTTAAAGCAAAATCTTTAGTGAGTGCAATAATCTGTATATATGTACATACAGAATTTTTACCTTTGGCAATACATGATCTCAGTTCTCCATCTTTCCACTTAAAAACACCCGTTCCCTGCTCAGTGATTTTTGTAGCAGTGCGGATTTCGGGTCCTCAGAGTGGGAGATCCCTGGGATGCTCTTGAAGAACGGGTTTTCTTTCCAACCTGCCAGTCTGCAGAGTGAATATCTTCCAGCAGGGCTGCTGCTGGATGGCTGTGTGATGTTCTGTCCCAGCTGCTGTGACACATTCCCGATGCTGAGGCAGAGTTTCTGGGAATGCCACAAGGGGGAATACTGAGAAAGCTGAGAGACAAAGGTTAGAACAGCTAAACCTCAATTGGTTGGGTCTGTGAAACCCTGCAGGCTGCCAAAATCCTCCTCTGACTCCACCTGCCACAGGAACCTGATTCTGGAGGGTTTTTCCTGTCTCTTCTAGCAAGGAAAAGTATAAATTCACCCAAGATGGGCTTCTCTGGAACAAATCATTCCAAGAAGACAGGGTAGCACTGCCTCGGGTTATTAATTGAGGGCTAACCCTGCACTCCTATTGAGTCTCAAAGCATCCCAGTTTCTTGGTCTGTAGCTGGATCTGCTGCAGGATAACCCAGCCCTGTTTTTTTTTTTCCCTGCTAGGAAACTGCTGGAAGGGGAAGAGACCAGGCTCAGCTTCACCAGTGTTGGAAGCATCACCAGTGGCTACACCCAGAGTGCCCCCAGCTTCGGCAGATCTGCCTTCACTGGGCTCCAGTCCAGCTCCTACCTGATGACAACAAGGTCCTTCCCCACCTACTACTCCAGCCACGTCCAGGAGGAGCAGATTGAGATAGAGGAGACAATCGAGGCTGCCAAAGCAGGAGAGGCCAAGGCAGCTCCTGCAGAAGAGGGTGAGGAGGAGGAGGAGAAGGAGGAGGGTGAGGAAGAAGCAGGAGAAGAGGCTGAAGAAGAGGAGGAAGGTACTTACAGCTCCTTTCACATCCCTTTCTTTCATGCCTCACCCTGGGGTAAAACTCAGAAATCCCAATTATTAAGGATTAAACCTCTTCCCTTTCCTGCTCATGGGAGGGTCAAGCAGCAAGGTCTGAGTGTTGAATGCAAGATAAGGTTAAATGTCCGATGTCAGGCAGGTGATAAGTTTCCAAAAAGCAGAATGGTGATGCTCAGGTGATGATGATGCTCTCAGCAGAGCAGCTCTCAGCTGTTAGACATCCTCAGAAAGGAGGAACAAGGACATCCTGAGCTAAATATTAATTCCCAGAGAGTAACCTGGAATAATGGGAACAGCAGCTGATGTCTGTGGAATTATCGGGGTCAGTGGGTGGCAATATTGCACCTCTGAAATGCATTGAGCTATTTGAGGCACTTATTAGCATCAAGATTAATTATGATTATTAATTACAACTCAAGAGCGACAGGGTGGCTCTTTGAACCCAAGTTTTTGAATAAAGCTTTAAGCAGGGAGTCCAGAATCGATATTTTTTGAGGCCATGATTTTCTAATGGAGTGTTTCACTCCTGAAATGCAGGAGTTGTGCCAAAACGTGAGGGGTTTCAGGGTGTGCAGGTCCAGTGGCTCCCATTAAATTGGGATTGGTACCTTGAGGTGAAATCCCTTTTTTTTTTGTCTTCCAAAGGTGCAAAGGAAGAATCTGAAGAAGCCAAAGAGGGTGAGGAGGAGGAGGAAGGAGAAGGGGAAGAAACAGCAGCTGAAGAAGGGGAGGAGTCTCAGGAAACTGCTGAGGAAACTGGTGAGGAGGAGAAGGAAGAGAAAGAAGCAGCAGGAAAGGAGGAGAGTGAAGTGAAGAAGAAGGCTTGATTTGATTTGGGGTTTTTTTTAAGGCAGCTTTGCTTTCCATCAGGCCAACAGAATAAATGATGATTGACTGAGCTCAAATTGCAGTGCCACATATTTAATTCAGTGACCACTGGGGTTTAAAGTTAATGATTGTGATGTTTCTCTCTGTGCAGAGTCTGAGTTTGCTTGCAGAGCACCCACTGGCTTGTTCCCTGAGTGCTGCATGGTCTCCACGGGTGACTTCAGGGCTCCTGTCCTTCCTGGGTGATCCAGAACCTTAACATTTAAAAATGGGGGGGGGAAAAATGGGGGGAAAAAAAAAAAGTCATGAGAATGAAAGTTACCTTTAACTTGCATTTAAAATAATTATGGAAAACCTTGGGTGGGTGGAATAATGGAGGCTTCAATAAGTGCAATAAAGCTGAGTCAATAAAGAAATGCTTACCTGGAGTGCTTGTGTGTGTCTTGTGTCACTGAGATGCTCTTAAAAGGCTGATAAAGGGGTGTAAACCACTTATTTGGAGCCTGTATGACAGGATAAGGGGGTGCTGGTTTGTTCCTAGAGGAGATTCTTGGGGGGGAACAAGAGCTGGGCAAAGCATCTCGATGGAGATGTAAAATTGCACACAGAAAAAAAGTCTTATTAAGATAAAAATACACTGGTGGCTTTGCTGAGGCTCAGTGGGCTCTTTCCCTCTTGGAAAAAAAGGGGTTTTAACAAACCAATGCAGAGGCAAAACCCAAATGTGGCTGTGAAAGGTGGCAGGGAGTTGTTTGATGGCTGACAAGTGATTGGAGCAATGTCTGTGCATTTAAAAACTAAACTGTGTGAGGAGTCAGAGGGAAGTGCTGTCTTAATGTGGGCTGGAGAGGCTCATTTTCTTCTGAGAAATCATCAGAGCCTTTTAAACTTTCGACTGAGCTAAAGAAAGGTCTGATCTCGAGCTTAAACTGATCTTTGCTGCCTATTAAACCAGTTTAAATAAACCAAAACCCAGCTTCCTACAGGCTGCACTGAAGCTTTTCCCAGTCCTGTTGGGCCAGATGAATTTCTGCATGGGATTTTAGGGGAGCTATTTAGATTTATATGCTGATTTTGTGATATCTATTCATGTTCATTGGCTCTCCTCGATGGCTTTGTCCAGAGAGAAAGGAAATCATTTTCTTTTACACGAATTTTCGTGGTTCCAAAGGCATCATCTCCCTTTTCAGTGTTGAAAGAGCTATAAAGAAGATAATGATGGCCGAGGTAAGCACTTAAAATTAGTGTTTTCTTCCACATTCCCAAGAAAAACAGCAGGAGAAAGAAAAAGAAGCTCGGTCAAACCATTCAGAAATGCAAGAGTTCCAGTATCATTCCCTAATTTTCCCTCTTCTTTCCTGGGGGAGCCCTTGGGGTGGGATTCCCTCGGCTCAAACAGCAGGATCTTGAGTCCAGGAGCTGCTTCTTGGAAATTCCCTGGAGTGTTCTGTTGGGAAGGGCTGGATGGCACCCAGCTGGGAGATGGTTCAGCTCCTGAGGAGCAGAACAACATGTTCCAGCCTGAGCAGAGCCCGTCATGGGCAGAGAGCTCTGCTGAACAGCTTGGAGAGACTATTTGTAAGGGCCTGGAGTGGCAGGACAAGGGGAAATGGCTTCAAACTGATAGAGAACAGGGTTAGGTGGGATGTTGGGAAGGAATTCCTCCCTGGGAGGGTGGGGAGGCCCTGGCACAGGTTGCCCAGAGAAGCTGTGGCTGCCCCTGGATCCCTGGAAGTGTCCAAGGCCAGGTTGGAGCAAGCTGGGTTAGTGGAAGGTGTCCCTGCCCATGGCAGGGGGTGGCACTGGATGGGCTTTGAGATCCCTCCCAACCCAAACCATTCCATGGCACATCCGACCCACTGCTCCATCCTGCCTTTCTCCAAGCACTCTGAGCTTTAACTTGATTTTTCTCCCTCTCTCCCATCTTCTTTTGCAGATGGACTCCCCCTTCACTCAGCCCTCTGCATCCCTTCTGTTTTGGGAAGCAAAGCACCTCCCAGGCGTCCCCAGGGATGCTCAGACCAGCACGTTTAGAGCTCCACCAGCAAACACACCTCTCCTCGCAGCGTTCCCCTGCCTGATCCCGGCTCCTTGTGCCCTTTTGGATGCCCTGCAGCTCGGGGAGAGCTTTCCCAGCCCTGCAGGAGCTGGGAGTCAGCCGCAGGCAGGAGCTGCAGGCAGGGAGGGGCAGCAGGGACCGGCCGGCGTGGCACCCCCGTGCCCGGGGGAGGTGCGGGCAGGGAGGCAGCAGAGGGTTCGTGTGCCGAGGTGCTCCCGGCGCTACGGGATGGATCCTGCTGCCAACACTCGCTTTACCTCGGGAAACCGGGAGCTGCTTTGACGCAATGCAGTAAAAGCTGGCAGAGGGAGAAACTTTAACCCCACTTGCAGCTGCAAGTAAAGCCAGGAGTGCCCTGGAGTTTTGGGGGCAGGCAGGGGTGGCTCAGGCTGAGATCCCATCCCTGGGGAGCACAAATGCACGGAGGAGGTCCTGGGTGCTTCCCTGGAGATGCACATTCACCTCCCCACACCCCTAAACTCAGCCAGGGGAACACCAGGACAGGGAGAACATCCAGATCCTGCTCCTTCTGGGGACCAGAGAATGGACAATCATCATCTGCTGCCTTCCTGGATCAGTTCAGGGTGGTTTAACCCTGAACAGAGAAGGAGTAAAGCCCACATGGGAATGAGGGAAGCTCAGACCCCAATGCCTGGAGAACATTCTAGTGCCTGACTCAGCTCCCTGGCAAATGCAACCTATCTGTGTTTTGTAACAATTCCCAGCTTGTTTCCACCTGGAATTTAGCTCTGGGATGCTGAAAATCTCTTCCTTGTAGCATCTCCACCACACAGTACAGTAAAAAGATCCTGTTTTAGAGCCCTGAACTCACACGGGGCTTGATATCCCACCTTAAATAAGACTCATAAATCTTCACTCCAAACTCCTTTAATTATTGTTTTTCCCTTCATGGACTTTTGTATTATATAATGAACTTCCCTGCTTGAAAATAATTATTCCCTTCACTGGTTATGTGCAGTCTGAAGAAGTAATTGGTGCAGAACAGGCAAATGACATCCTATTTATGCATCTCTGCCCGGGAATTCTGCTCTCTTTTGAAACTGTTTGATTGCAGATGTCAGTAGACAAAACCTCTTGGCACCATGAAATATTAATCAGTTCTTATAGTTTTATAAACATCCAGAAGTGTGTTAACCACTTGCTTGGTTCTCTTAGGATTTGGTGGAAACATTTGCAGTGGGAAATGGATTAAATTCACAAATTTTGTGTTTTAGAGCAGAGGGGAAAAAAAAATGCAGTTGTGGGTATAACTAAAGGCTGGGAAATATCCTGGGTGGGAAAGAGGGGAGAAATGAGGATACTGTGATTTGTGTCAGTGGGGAATTTGCCTCCCACCCAGGTGGGTTCCCAAACCCACACCCTGTACAGGGAACTGCCAAGGTGCAGACAGGAGCAGACCAACCCAAACCCTGACTCTGGAGCTTTGTCCTACCAGAACTGAAGAGAAAAAGGTGAAAAGGAAGCCTAAAACCAAAAACCAGCCAGGTTGGGACCCCCTTTCCCCTGGTAACCCACGTTACCAGTGCTGCTGAGCTGCCATCAGCATTGAATTCACTGTGCAAGGTGACCCTTCTCCATCTCCCCGCTGAAGATGCCCAACTTTCCATGCTGGGGGCTGGTTTGGCACTTTGGGATGTTGGAGCAGCTTCTAGAACTTATTGAAAGCACATAAACATCATTTTAGTGTAAATGTTGGTCTCTGCTTTAGTTCTTGGGTTCAGTGGTGGTGCTCCCTCGTTCAGATCCAAGACAAAAATCACTTGGATGCTCACAAACCTTTGGGAATCTCTGTGTTTTAACACCACTTGCTGAAAATAAGGGAGTGTGACTTTATTCCTAAGGTAAAGGTATTTTTGTGTCTCACACACACATGACTTTCACAAGTAAGCTCAGGACAGAGAAGCTGCCATTTAATTTGCTAACTCTGCTTTAATTAAACATCACTCAGCCCCCAATCTGGTGAGCAGAGATTTCCATTATTGATACCAGCAGGAGAAACATCCCATGCTTTGCTACACAAAGACACATTTGGATTTAGTTGAAGGCTTTATCTGCTGTGGGCTTTTTATCACTTCTCCAGTGAAGAACATTGCAATTAAAAACTTCTTGATCTTCAATTATTGATAAAGAATTGGAAGGCACATGGACATCATAGATTTCCATCAGACCCTCGATTATTCAACAGATTTGAGGGCAGTCCTTGTCCTGAGCCCAGGATTAGGAATGATTTGCATTTCTTTGTTTGGTATGGGAGGTGCTCTCCAATTTCCTTTGGAAATGTAAAATCAACACAACATGAAATCCCATAATAACCTGTTAGTTCCCCAATTGGAGTCTTCTTCCCTTTGTCCCCATTTATTTTCCATTTAGAGGGATTTTAGAGGGCCCTTTGATTGGCTTTGTCCTTAATAAAGCCAACCTGGCAGTGGCAGTAAAAACAGGCCAATACTGAGGAGGCTTTTCTACTGGAAATTAAAAAATGCTTTGCTTTGAGATATGATTTTAGAATTCCCTGTTCAGAAGCAGATTGATAATTTGGAAGAATTAAGAAGGATGTTCCCATACAATGAGTGCAAGAGGGGGCAGAATAAACAGAAATAAAACCTTTTTGATGAGCTCAGAGTGTCTTGGTTGAGTTTCTTTAGTGGGTCTTTGCACATTCCAGTGACAAACTGGTACCACAACCAGCTGTGGCTCACACAGGTTATCTCCACAGGGAAAAAAAAAAAAATCAAGGAATTATTTGGGAATTGCCACATCTTTAAGGCTCTCCTGTCACATGGAGGTTGGTGTGCAAGGAGGAAAATGATACTTACAGCAGATTTTAACAGTTTTAGGCTTAGCCCAAGCAGAATTGATGGCTTAGAGACCTTCTCCTTCCAAGGAAAAGCGATTGCAACCCCTCTGAGCCCCTCAAGGCCAGACAGAAGAGTTCAATGGGTTCCTCCTTACTCCAGAAAACATGGGATATGGCTTTTAAGTATTCAAACCAAGTATTTGTGTCGTGTTACAGGAAATTTCTTCCTCAGCACATCCAATTTCTTAACCTTTCTGAGTCAGAAGGGACCCACAAAGATCATCAAAGCCCAACTCCTGGGAAAAAAAAGAGAGCACTAAGGGAAAAAAATAAACAC
This sequence comes from Platyrinchus mystaceus, assembly GCA_035041135.1. Classification (NCBI taxonomy): domain Eukaryota; kingdom Metazoa; phylum Chordata; class Aves; order Passeriformes; family Tyrannidae; genus Platyrinchus; species Platyrinchus mystaceus. Next base: position 3,539,301 of record JAWWLV010000065.1, on the reverse strand, counting down.
AAAACCAAGCAGGTTTTCAACCCATCCAACTGCATTCCCAGTCAGGACAGAGCCCCAGACTTTGGGAAGGGCTGGAATTGGAAAAGGAGGCACCAGACAAGTCGTGTTCTCAGTATTGACCTTTATTGAGCAAGAACTGCTGTGACTGTTTTACATCAAACAACAAAAGGTTGCGTACTGTGCATGTCAACAAGGTTCTCCCACGAGCAAAAGTCCACCCTAATTGCACCAGTGAGGTAAACATAATTATTTATAAGTAGCTTTTTTATTATTATTATTATTATTAATTTTTATTTTTTTTTAAGGCTAGGAGAGTTCTGGTTCTCATGAATATCCTATCACTGTTTCCTGTTTGGCTTTGTTTTTTTTTTGGCTCAGTCGGTTCTTTGCATAACACATCCTAAAGTCGTCCCTCAGACACGTCCCTCCAACAGCTCAGGAAATTCAAAACAAAAACAAAAAAAAAAAGAAAGAATAGAAAAAAAAAAAAGAAAAAAAAACCAAAAAAAAGCTTCCTTTGCACATTTCATCTCATGCACTATTATTAGCATTATTTTTATTTCCTTTTTTTTTTTCTTTTTTTGTTTTTTTGGTAGGTCCCCAAGCCCTGTGGAGGGAGTTACACCTTGAGCCTGCATGCATTCCCCCCTCCCTTTCCCTATATTGCACGGAAAAAACAAAAGGAAAACACTGTGTGTCTGGAGAGCCTCCATGAGAGAACCCGTTCTGCTTTGAAGCCGTCACTCACATGCATTTTGCAGCTGTCATATGGCTTAACCTTTTGCACCGACCCAAGCTCTTGGATTTGTTCAGGTTTAGCTATGATTTGCCTTTTTTTTTTTTTGTTTGTTTGTTTTGTTTTTAATTTTTGGTTGGTTTGGTTTTGGTTTTATTCGGTCTCTTTAATCTCTTTTACCACGGCGTGTGAAGTGACTTTCTCCACCTTCTTGGTGGACACCAGTTTCTCCTCGAAGCTCTCCTCGTGCTCCTCCACCTTCTGGGTGACGGTCACCGACTTGGTGACGAAGGTGGTCCCACTGTCCCCTCCTTCGCCCGTGATTTTCTCCACCTTTTTGGTCACCACCACTTTCTCCCCCTTCTCATCGACAGGGCTCACGTCCAGGCCGTTGGTGACGACCCCCTTGTCCTCCTCCTCCTTCTCCTTGGACTCCTCCTCCTTCTTCTCCTCCACCTCCCCGTTCACCGCGATATCCTCTTTCCTGGACTCCTTCTCGGCCTCGGCGCTGACTTTCGTGACCTTTGTGACGGTGATGGTCTCCTCCACCACAGCCTTGGCATCCTTGAGCGGGGAGGGGGGTTTCTCTGGGGAATGGGGTTTCTCTGGGGAACGGGGCTTCTCTGGGCTCACAGGCTTTTCGGGAGTGCGGGGCTTCTCCGGGCTCACCGGCTTTTCGGGGGAACGCGGCTTCTCCGGCGTCAGCTTCTCCAGGGCCGCTGCCTTCTCCGCCTTCTCCGGGGTCACGGCCTTCTCCGGGGTGGCAGCTTTCTCTGGGGAGGTGACCTTTGGTGTTGCAGGTTTCTCTGGGGATGCTGCTTTCTCCTCCTCCTTTGCTGCTTTCTCGGCTTTCTCCGCCTTCGGTTCTTTCGCTGCTTCCGCAGCTTTTTCTTTGGGGGCGGCCTTGGCCGGCTCTGTTACGGGGGATTTAGGGGGGGATTTAGGGGGTGACTTTGAGGGAGGTGTTTTGACCTTCTCTGCCTTTGCTGCCACCTCTTCAGCCTTGCCCTTGGCCTCAGCTTCTTCCTCCTCTTCCTCAGCCTCCTCCCCTTCTTCCTTTTCCTCGATTTCTTCTTTTTCAGAACCACCTTCTTCCGCTGCGTCGGATTTTGCAGCTTCTTCTTCCTCCTCTGCTTCCTCTTCCTCCTTCTCCTCTTCCTCAGCTGCAGCTGCTTGTTCTGCAGCAGCCTTCTCAGAAACAGCCTCTTCCTCTGCAGCTGCTTCTTCTGCCTTTTCTTCCTCCTGCTCTTCCTGCTGTGCCTTGGCTGCCATTTCTTCTGCAATAGCTGCCAGGGCATCTTCCATTTCAGACTTTTCATCCTCCACCTTCGTCTCTTCGATGATTTCTTCTACAAACTTGTGCTGGACCTTCAGCTTTGGTGGTTCAATTTTTGTTTTCTGGATTTTGGTGGATGCTATTGTGACAGATGGTTGTCTGTGTGTGAATATGGGACCAGTAATGCTTCCAGAGAAGGCACTGAATCTTGTCTCTTCACCCTCCAGTAGCTTCCTAAGGGAATCAGGAGGAGAAAAAAAACAAGAAAATGAGCATAAAAACCCCACATAAAGGGCAGCTGTTGGAATAACTGTGGCTGCCCCACCCCTGGAAGTGCTGAAGGACAGGTTGGATGGGGCTTGGAGCAACCTGGTCTAGTGGAAGGTGTCCCTGCCCTGGCAGGGGGTTGGAACGAGATGGTCTTTGAGATCCCTTCCAACCAAACCCCTTTCGTGCTTCCCCAGCATTCCCCTGCCAGCAGGATGGAGCCAGTTTGCACATGGAACATGCTGGAACTGGCCAGCACAATCCATGGCTCACAGCCCCAGGCCAGCTTTCCTTGAAGCTGCTCTCTGGCAAAAAGCTCCTGTTCAGCTTGGTTTGCACAGTGCGGGTGTAACACCCCCAGGGATCAGCTGCAATTCAGCCTTAAGGTCAAAAGAATTAATGATGGCACAAATCAGCAGAGAGTAGGGCAAAATAACCAACTTCATGGGATGCATCATGACTTAGGCAAACAGGATTAGACCGAGCCAAGAGACCCAAACCAGATATTATGGCTGAGCCACTCAGAACTGATCAGAGCACACGACCTGGTTCAGTAATTTGGGCCCCTTTCTTGGGTGAATGTGAGAACTGGGGACTTTGGTTCAGCTAACTTTGGCAGCAACCAGCTGCAGACCCTGCTATCTGTGTGTCTGCCTGAACAACCTCAGGAATTTAAACAGAACTGGAGTTGGGGGTTTTTTTTTGTCGTTTTTACTTTTCCTCTATTCAAACGCACGTTTGTCATCTAAGCCCGTGACCCAGAAAGATCAGCAGCTCTCCGGTGAGAGCTCTGAAGAGACACAAAGGAGACTGGAAAAACCTGCCAGGTGATGGCAACAGCAAGCAACGTTCAGCTGCAGATTAGAGCGGGTGCCTCTGAAGGAAAGTTGAGCAAGAAAAGCGAAAGTGTTTGTGACAGGCAGATTAGCACTCCCTGCTTGAAACCATGATCAAGCAAGTGCCCTGTCTCTCCCCAGGCGATAAAAGGGAATTCAAGTGACAAGCCCGGCTCGTTTGGCATATGCAAAGCAAACAGGAATTAAAAATAAACTCGTCTTTTGCTGCATGTTGTGTTTTTGCAGCCAAGGACAGAATGCGGCACTGGGGTGCCACTGCACTGAGTCACTGCTGTCCTGTGCCCACGGGGCTTGCTGGGAGCTTTGCCACTGATTAGCTGGTCCCTAATGACCTTCTGGGTTCTCACTGCTCTGCACAACCGTTGCAATGATTTAGTCAAGCTCTAATTTCACTCCTGTTCGCTGCAAGCAGATACTTCTTATCTGTGGTAAAGCCTCCCCAAGCCAGCAGCATCTGCAGTGCTATTAATATTCCAGACATGTCTGCAACGGTCCTACTGTACCTGTATGCAGCAATTTCAATGTCCAGGGCCATCTTGACATTGAGGAGGTCCTGGTATTCCCTCAAGTGACGTGCCATTTCCCACTTCGTTCCTCTAAGCTCGTTTTCCAGCTGGTGAATCGTGTCCTGCAAGGGAGGTGCAGAAAAACCTCGGTGACACAGACGTTCCCCTCCCGCGGGGACAGAGCGGGGAAAAGTTGCCTAAAGGGACTTTGAGAAACTCTCCCCGCCGCTCCGGGAGGCAGGGCCGGGATCAGAGCCGGACCCACCCGCTCCCGCCGCCCTCCCCAGCATCCTCCACCCCCGCTCCCGCATCCCTCGCCGCGGAGCCGGCGCCGCGCACCTCCCGCATCCCCGCCGGGCTCGGGGCAGCCCGGGGCCGCCTCCCCGGTACCTGGTAGGTGGTGAGGTCGTTGTTGTGGCGCTCCTCGATGTCGCTGAGCTGCCGCTCCAGCGACTCCTTGGTGCCGCGCACCGACTCCAGCTCGATGCTCTTGGACTGCAGCTGGCGGCGGTACTCGGCGATCTCCTCCTTGGCGGAGCGGATCGCCTCCTTGTTCTGCTCGGCCGCCTCGGTGAGCTTGGCGTAGCGGCACTTGAACCACTCCTCGGCCTGGTGCATGTTGTGGTCGGACTGGCACTCCAGCTGGGCGCGGATCTCCTTCAGCGCCGTCGTCAGGTCGGTCTTCAGGTAGTCCTTCCTCTCCACGGTGGCGTGGGACGCCTGGAGCTGCGCCAGCAGCTCGGCCACCTCCTCCTCGTGGTTGCCCCTCAGGAAGGCCACCTCGTCCTGCAGCGACTGCACCTTCTTGTCCAGCTCCGCCCGCATCAGCGAGGCCTCCTCCATCTCCTTGCGCAGGGCGCGGATCGTCGCCTCCGTCTCGTCGCGCAGCCGCGCCTCATCCTCGAAGCGCTCCCGCAGGCGCTGGATGTCCTCCTCGATGTGCTCCGAGTCCAGCTGGATCTGCGCCTTCTCGTGGCTCACCTGCTCCAGGGCCCCGCGCAGCTCCCGCAGCTCCTGCTCGTAGGCGTCGCTCAGCTGAGCCCGCCCGGCGTGTTTCTGCCGCAGCGCCGCCAGCTCCGCCTCGATCTCCTTGTTCTGCTGCTCCAGGTAATGCACCTTCTCGATGTAGCCGGCGAAGCGGTCGTTGAGCCCCTGCAGCTGCTCCTTCTCGTTGGAGCGGCTCAGCTTGAGCTCGGCCGCGCCGTTGAGCAGCGAGGACTGGCTCACGTCCAGGCTGTCGGCGGAGCTCAGCACGGTGGAGCCGTAGGCGGCCCGCGTGCCCCCGAGGTTGGGGCGCTTGTAGGAGGAGGACACGGTGCTGCCCGAGCCCCGCGACCACGACTGCGAGCGGAAGCCGCTGGACGGGGACGCGCTGGCGCGGCTGTAGGTGGCCCGGGTCTCGGTGACCCGGCGGTACGAGGGGTTGCCCAGGGGCTCCATGGTGTAGCTCATGGTGAGGGGCGCTGGGGGCGGCGGTGCGGGGCTGCTCCGGCCGCCGCCGCCCCTTATAAAGCCCGGCCGGGCGGCTGCGGGGCGGCCCCGCACACGTGTGCGGGGGGCGGCTCCCCCCGGCCCGGCCCCGCGCCCGCCCCCCGCCCCGCCCCGGCTCCCCCTGCCCTTCCCATCGCTCGGCCCGACTCCCCCTGCCCGGCCCCTGATGCCCCCCGACGCCCCTTCCCCACTGCCCCATCCCTTCGCTGCCCCCGCTCCCTTCCCCGCCTTCCCCTTTCTCTTTTCCCACGGCTCCTCCCTCCCCGTTCCCCTTCCCGTTCTCCCTTGGCCGCGCTCCCCCCACTCCCTCCTTTCTCCCTCCTGCTCCCCCCTTTCCCTTTCCCCTGTTCCTTCCCTCTTGCCCGGCTCCCTTTCCCCCCCTTCCCTAGGCCATCACCCTCTTTCTTTCCTTCCTTTCCTTCCTTCCTTTCTTTCCTTCCTTCCTTCCTTTCTTTCCCTCCTCCTCTTCTTTCCTTCCCTCCCTCCCTCCTTCCTTTCTTCTTCCCTTTCTTGCCGTTCTTCCCTTTCTTTTCTCCCTTTCCTCTCTATTATTTATTTTTGCTGTTCTTGCTTTCCTTTCTATTCCTTATTTTCCGCCTCTCTTTCATTCCTTTTCCCTCTTCTCCCCTTCTTTTTCGTCCCCCAGCCCCCCCTTCCCGCAGCGGCCGTGGCGGAGCGGAGCGCGGGGGTCTCACAGCAGGGTAGGGCCGGGGGTCGGGGGCTGGGATTTGGGATTGGGGACCGGGATCTGGGATTGCGGACGGGCGGCTGCATCACCACGGACAGCTCCCGCCGGCAGCGCGGATGGGGGGTGGGGGACCTCCCTTAACGGGGGGGTTTAAGGGGTTCCATGGCTCAGAGGGACCCCCAGATGTGTGGGGAGGGTCCAGCCCCCCCCGTCCCCCCTTCCCCAGGCGGGGTCTGGCGTGTGAAGGTCGCAGCGGGCGGGGGGAGGCGGCGGCTCTGCGGCACCGACCGCTCCCCGCACCGCTTTTGGGGGCTCTGCGGGAGCAACGGGGGGAAGCCCTGGCAGGGCTGGAGCAGCAAGAGTTTGGAAGACACCCCCCAACCCCCCCACTCCCCTCCCCGGCATCCCAAATCCTTCATCTTGATTCTTCTCCCCTTCTCCCCCTCGCTCTCTTTCCCTCCCACTCCGATTCTAACGCTTGGTGCATTGCTCGGGAATAAATTCGTCTTTGAAACCGTGTTAAAAAATGATGTTTACACGATAAAATGTACTTTGTATGGGCTGCGTTACCGTGCCTGGCCACCAGCCAGACTCTGAACTCCTCTTGGAGGGATTACAGCTACGGAGGAAATTGTTTAGTAAGCTGCAAAGAGAGAGAAAAAAAACACACAACCCAAAGCCAAAAAACACCCCAAAACCTGCTGGTGCTGGAAGAATCCCTGCCACAGCTCCCAGGACACAGCAGACGAGTGCTGAGGGGGGAGAGTTAACTCGTCAGTCAGGGGGTGCTGAAAAGGGTCTGTCTGTGCCCACAGCCTGAATTTTTAAGCAGGTTATCTGAAGAGGCGAAATCCTCCTCAAAAATCGCCTCGGTGCCTTTAGCGTGGGACACACACAATTCCCGCAATTCCCGGCTGGAGGCTGCTGAGGAGAGTTGGGCAAGTCTGAGGGACAGGGTTAAACTTTCCGAGCACATGGAGCATCGCACCCCTCTGCTGGCTCATTAATATGATGCTGTCATAGGACTGCAGCACTGCAGTCGGAGCAGGACTCGGAATTATCCCTGGATCTGCTGGCTTGGATTTGCAAACACAGGCAGCTCCGGCCACTGTTTAACCTCTGGAGTTTCATCTTGTAAACAGGGGGGAAAGGTTTTCTTCTAATGAAGCAAGCAGGGGTTCTAAATCTGCTCCATTAATTTTGCTGCACAAACCCTCTCTTTGGATTTCATTTGTAAGTCAAAACAAAATTACTGTCTATTAGGGCATTGCATTTTGTTTCCTTTTAGGGAAAAGGATATGCTGGTTTATTAATTTTTTTTTTTTTTATCCCCCTGGTAAGTAAAGACTGGGAGGGGGGAACAGATCCATGTTTTATACATATGGAAAACTTACTGTAGAAGAAAACACACGGGTAACAGAGGTGCTTGGGAGCTTTTCTTATCCATTTAATCTTCTGAAAACAAGGGAATGGTGTTTAACAGCAAGTAAGGAGGGGCATATGGAACTTTGTAATCAACCTCTCTTTCATTAAAGACCTTGTAAATCCATTTACCCAGGATGCAAAATAAATTGTTGCTTTATAATCAAGCAGTGACAGCATCTGACTTATTTATTTAATACTGAGATCAAGCAACGCAAACTTTTATAGAACACAAGACCTCTCACAAAACGTGTGGATCTCCTCAAAAATCAAGGTATTTAGAGAAGGAAAAGCCTGAATTCACAGAGGCAAAACCAAAACCACGCTGTTTTAATTGCAAACACAGCCTTGCAGTGGGGCTTTCTGATCCTGGAGCAGATGCAGGTGGACAGGGCTCCTGCCCCCTTCTCCTGAAGGTGATTTGAAGGTTAAAATGAGTCAGGGAAATCAGCCTGAAACGTTGCCTCCTTTATTTGTGAGGAGATTTCTGATCCTCCCCTTGGGAGATTCGGAAATGCAGCCCCAATATTTCTGCTTCTGGAGACGTTTTGGGGTTTTTGCCTGGAAGTTGAAGAAGCACTTGAAGCAAATCTGATGTCTGGGCTCTGAGGCAGCAGAAGGGGAGGAAGGGGCGACTCCCACGGAGCAGCACTGATTTGAATCTTGATTATTCACTATTGACAAACCTGCAGCGAAGAAATGCTACAGGAGGGCAAGTCTGAGTCCTGCAGCTGCCTTAAAAAAAATGGGAAAAGGGAAAAAAAACACAGGAGGTGGAGTAAGACAACAGGGAGAGGAGATCAAATATAGCCAGTGATAACGAATTCACTAGAATATATTTAAAAAAATAAATGAATCAGATGAACAGAATAAAAGGGGGTTTGGGGTGGATTTTTTATGTCATGGAGAGGCAGCAAAATGAAGACAACTGGGCAGATAATACAATGTGGTTGTAATTATTAAAGAAAAAATCATTTATCAGCCTAAAGGGTGTTGGTAAGTCACTGCCTGTTTTTAATATAAGCCTGATTTAAGATTAAGCTTAAGCAATTTAAGTCTAAATGGGTCTCAGTGATATCCAAGGAAGGAGGGCAAACAGGAACATCAGAAGGAATTTTGTCAGAGTGGCAGAAGAGTCAGGAAATCAGAATTTGGGCCCCTTTTATATTCCACACCACGGAGTGCTGTGAACTGGTGTGGCTGTCCAAGCCCAGGATTTTATACTGCTTTGTGTCAGCTGGAGACCTTGACATGCCCAAACCTTCTTTGGTCCCCCCAAATTTATAATCAGTAATGCCCCAGGTAATCAGCTGGTGGAAATTGGGCTCACCCCAGCAGAGCCCAGAGGGCAAGGACGGGCATTTCAGCCCAGCTGAGCACAAAGAGAGAGAGCTATGGATGAAAACACTGGGATTTATGGATCCAGGGCCTCGTCCTGGATGCTCCTTGAAAAGGGAGGAAGCCAAGGAATGGCAGTAGGAGAGCACAGCAAGCTGCAGGACAGGCTGGGTGAGCAGGTTCTGCCCTCCCTGGGAAGCTGAATTTTTAAAGGGATTAATATTTTTCCTGTCTTTTTTTTTTTTTTTTTTCCCCCAGGGTCTCGAGATCTGAAATATCAGGTTTGGGGGAGGGGGTTAATTATGGATTCTCATGGTCATTCACTTCATCTGCAGCAGGGGAGGGACAGAACTGTGGGCGTTTGGGGGTTGGAATAAGATGATCTTTAAGGTCTTTTCCAACCCCAACCATTCTGGGATGCTGTTCAGCCTCTGTCCTGCTGGGAGGGTGGCTGAGGTGGGTATGTCAGGCTTTTTGATATCAAGTCACAGCACAAAACACAAAAAGTCCTGCTGGGCAACTCTGGTGCTCTGCAAAATGGATAAATTCATTTTCTTTCTGCTCCGAGCTGGACCTTCCTGAGGCAGAACTGCAACACAACAACATTTCCCGACACATCCCGCTTTTCAGCATTCCCACTGGGCACCTGGTGGTGCTTCAGGGCCTCAAAACAAGCACTGCCAGGCACTTGGGCTGTTTGCCTCGTGCAGGAACTCTCTGTGTGTCGCATTTGGAGGTGAAATGTTTCTGAAAGCACAGCCCCAGGGCAGCATTTCCACTGCCCTGAGCAGGGAAGGGGAATTTCCTGCAGATTCCTAGAGACTGTCATCCCTGCTCTCACTCCCCTGGATTTATTGGCTGCAGGGACAGAATCACAGAATCATGGGATGCTTTGGGTGGGAAGGGATCAAACAGATCACCCAGTTCCACCCCCAGCCCGGGGCAGGGACACCTTCCACCACCCCAGGTTGCTCCAAGCCCCGTCCAACCCAGCCTTGTCAAACACACAGACCCAAAATTTCCCGCAGTTTCCCTGCCAGGAACCATTTCACAGCTACAGACACACTTCAGTCATTTACTCACTTCAAAAAACTCCACTTTCCCCAAACCACCCACATCTCTCCCTGGTGTTTTCCCCGTGTTTTTACAGCCCTGCATTGCACACGGATTTTATGAGGCCTGGGGTGGGATGTTCTCCTTCATGGCCACCTCCTGCCTCAGTTCAAAGGGTTTGTGGGGATCCACAGAGGAGCAGGAGATGATGGTTTTTACCCCAGTGAAGGACTCAGCCTGGAGTTTGGTGGTTGATAATAGAAATACATCCAATAAAAGCTTCAGGTCCTGTTGTGTGGGATAACAGCACACACTGGGGTGAGAGGGAAATGCTGTGACAGGTATTCATGTCCCTGGTTTTCCACCAGGAAATTCAGGCAAAATGTTGAATCCTTGGCCAGCAAAAGCCTTGTCCCTGTCCCTGAACTGGATGTGGAACTCTGCCCCACCACTTCTCTGAACTGCCCTTTTGACCAGTTAATTACAGATGTGTGATGGACTTGCTGGGTGAATCACAGACCGTGGAGTGGTTTGGGTTGGGAGGGACCTTCGAGATCATTTAATTCCAGCCCCCTGCCACGGGCAGGGACACCTTCCACCAGCCCAGCTTGCTCCAACCCGGCCTTGGGCACTCCCAGGGATCCAGGGGCAGCCACAGCTCCTCTGGGAATTCCATCCCAGCCCCTCCCCACCCTCCCAGGGAAGAATTGCACCCCAACATCCCATCCAGCCCTGCCCTCTGGCAGTTGGAAGCCGAGGGAAAAGCAGATTCAGCACCTGAACAAACCCTGACCCTTCTCAGGGACCTTCCTGAAGCCACAGCCACGAACAGAGACAGATATTGGAAAACTTGGCTCCTACCAGAGCAGCCAAAATCTGACACAGCAGAAACCAGACTGCCTAGAACAGCTTTTTTTTTCCTAAGGCAGGAGGAGTTTGGAGGGTGAAGGTTAATGAGGCAGAAGGAAGATCTCACCTGTGAAGGGAAGGAGTGAACTCCACTCTCACCTGCAGAACTGATCAATTCAGGCACACAGAGGACCAAACCCTGCCAAGGATCAGCTCTGAGCTGAGCCCAGGCATAGGAAAACTCGGGTTTAATTGCCTGGGATGAAAAGCAAAGGGAGTGACTTCCTCTGGTTTGATTTCCTTGGTGCTTCCCTGTCTCTGCCCGGTTTTCTCACCGCTCCCTTTTTTCCTACATGTGCTGCCTGATGTTTCAAACTGAAAATTGCCATCCAGAAAATATATATCCAGGTCAGGATAGCAATCTTCTGGTGATAAAGTGATCAAAAATAGCTCTTCCTACCTCCTTTGGAGAGGGCTGGGTATTTTTTTCCTCTTCTACTCTTCCCTTTCTAAAAATATCCCTTTGAAAAGTGGCTGCAATTCTCCCTTTTATGACCATTTTTTCTGGAGCTGTACATCCCATATGACAGCTCTGCCATAGGGCAAAGCTATTTTTAGAGTGTTGCTTCCCAGGGAAAAAGAAAAATGGGGAGAAATTACTGTAGGCTGGAAATCAGGAGGAGTTGGGCACAGGAACAGTTAACTCTGCCCCTGGTTATCACACATGGGTGTCATCCCAGCAGCCAGGGGAATTATTGGGATAGAATTCCCATTTTTTAACACAGTGGGAGCACAGGGATAGGGAGGAAACTTGCCTGGGTTGATGTGCAACCACACCAATATTTAGGATCAGTTTTTCCCCAAATATCTCCTCTATGGAGAGGCTCGTTCAGAATATTCTGGACCTGACACAGGGTGTGGGAAAATGGATTTTTCAAGGCAGGAAAACTGCTGGTGGTGCAAATGGGGCTGAGAGCTCTGGGAATTTTCCAGGTTTTGGAGGTGAAGGAGCTCTTGGCAGAGTGGAAAGTGAATTTAAAATCAAAATTAAAACCCAATTTGAAATCAAAGTTAAAATTAGGGGTGCTCCAGTAATCCCAGGGAGATTCCTACGTTTGCTCTGGTTGGGAACAGACCCTGTAACTGTAAATTGTTTATTTTTCTGAGCAGACCTGAAGAGGTTTTTCCAGGTAAGAGCCTTCCACAGAAAATTAAAAAAAAGAAAACAAACAAAAAGGGGACCATTAAAGTTGTTCTTCTTGGAGGACTTGTGCTGTGTGGGTGAAAAACCTGACAATTTAATGATATTAATTATCAGCTTGGCCAAAGAGCTCAAAGGAGCCCCGGACAACCTGATTTATAGAAACCTGAGCTGTGTTTTGGCTGGAACATCAGTTCAATTCCTCCAGTCTTATTCTTGTAACATCTAAATAATATTCTTAGCAGAAATAACTATAAGCTGATTAGGAGGGAAGGAATAAATACAAATCCAATGGAATCATGCAGAGACTCACGGGAAGAAAATCAATAATGTTTAATAACGTGTTCTGCAAACTCCTGTTCCTGGGAAAGAATCCACGTGGCTTCTCCAAGTCTTGATTAAGCAGGAGCTGTTAAATCTTCCCTTTTATCTCCAGGTCCTCAGCTGGGGTAAAAATCAGAAGTTTTTATATAAATTTAAAAGCAATGGTGTCAGTTTGTAGCAAGTCAAAGCCAGGAGGGAACAGAATGTGCCCAGGCTGGGAAAGCCATCCTTCCTGAGGGGATGGAGGAGAGGAGGGGTGTTTATGTGAAATTATTCCATGAACTGATTTAAAAATGGAAAAAAAAAAAAAAAAGATATTTTTTAAGTGCTTCTTTTTGTTTTGTTGTTGTTTTTTTAAATCAATGCCTGTTCTGGACAGTTGTACATTGGATTATGACCGAGGTGCTCACCAGAAAGGAGCTTGTTTGTCATTTGGGGTGGAAGGAAAGCTCATCAAAAATGTGTTGGTTTTGTTTTTTAAATTTGCCAGCATAAAATGTGATTTTATATCCCCTGAAATGAGTGTATTCATTGGAGTCCTGGAGGCTCCTCTTGGCTCTGAGACTCCAACATTCCTGGTTTTGAAGCCTTTATCTGGCTGACCCTCCACCACCACCCAGAATTCTTTTTTCTCCCCACTAAAGGGAGTGTGAGAAGAACCTACAGGGGGTAGAAAACATCTCAATAGAGAGAATTTCAAGTGATTCTGTAGTCACAGTGATGCCCCAAGACCACGAGGTGCCAACCTGGTGCAGCTGCTGCGTTGCTTTCTTTTTAATTCCAAACCTCAGACTGACATTGTCTCTCATTAACTGACTCCCACCTCAATTAATTGCAACCAGAAAACACCTGGAGAGGAGAATTTGGAAGTCATCACGTGTAAATCTGAAGGTCAGAATGTCCCTTGAGATGCTCCTGGCCTTGGCAGAGCCGGTCCGGAATTCCAGGTCTGGAATTTTGTCAGATTGTGGGTTTTGGAGTTAAAAAGTGAGGCAAACAAAAGCTCTCCCAGCTGATCTCTTAACCCGATTTTCTTACACATCCAGTGGGAATTATTTGTGGAGAATGAGAAGAAGCTTCACCTAATAATCTCATTTCTTCTCAGATCCACACTCTGCTCCCTCCACACCCCTGTCTGTGCCTTGCAGTGACCTCTCCATCCTTAAACCACCGCTCAAGATGGCAACAAACTTCTTCCAGTGGCTCCCACTGGTTTTCCTGCTGCTTTTTCCCTGTTTCCATGCAACCCCCAGTGGCAGGAAAAGCACCCAACCTGTAGATGCTGCTGCTCCCTCTTCAGAAGTTTTATTTCTGACTGGTTTAGGTTTCTTGCTGGTTTTATAACTGTCCCACAGTTGCAGTTTCAGGAATGACACAGAACTCGTGCCACGGCCTCTGTTTGCTGGACACCCCACCCAGCCAGGAAAACACTTCTCCCCTCTCCTTGCCCTCCCTGCATCACCAGCTCTCCTGGGTTGTCCTTGGCAAGGAGTGGATCACCCAAGTCAGCAGACAGCAGGCACAGCCTTATCCAGCTTTTTCTTTGGATGGAGCCCAGTGGAGCTTCCCAAGGTCAGACCGGGGCAGCTGGCGAGGCTTCCGTGGGATCTGCAGGTCCTTTTCCAGCAGAACTCACTGCTGGTGTGACACATCCTGCACTGCCATAAATCAGGCTCCTTAATGAGCTTTTCCCCTGCTCAGAAGCTGTTTCCAAATGGAATTATCTCCCGTGTTATCACTGGCAGGGGGTGGAATACAACCTGCACACGCTGTTGGGTTTGATACCCAGGGGAAGGGATCACCTGTCAGGACTGGGGGAGGCAAAAGGGTCAGGAATGGCCCTGACAGGCACTGGGGGTTGGAACAGACTCTTCCTGCTCATCCCAGGGAAAGGCAGGAGCAGATTTCTGCCCTTGCCAGCAGTGACACTCTGCAGAACCGCGGTGGAAAGGGAACCAAATCCCAGGGGTTGGCTGCTGACGTCAGCGGTGCAAATGAGAGCAGCCTCCTCCTGCTGCTTCCAGGGGCTGGGAGCCTGGAGAGTCCATGGAAGGCAGGGAAGGCATCCTAGGGAGAGGGAAAGGAAGCAAGGAAGGAAGGAACCTTCCCTTCTGAGCCAGGCTGGGATGAGGACCTTACTTGGACACACCATACTTCACCTCCCACAACTTTCTTCCGTAATTTTTTCTGCCACGGCCCCAATTTTTGCATCACAGAACCACAGGATGTGCTGAGCTGGAAGGGACCCACAGGCATCATCCAGTCCAGCCCTCAGCCCTGCACAGGAACATCCCCAAGAGTCCCACCCTGTGCCCCAGAGGATCAGCCAAACCCTCCTGGAGCTCTGGCAGCCTTGGGGTGTTCCTGGCACCAGCAGGCTGGCACTGCTTAATTACAGCACCCACCAAGGGCTCTAATTTGGGCTAATTATGCACTTCCTTCCCTCTGTGGTGTTAGTGTTCACTTCCATGCCCTGGTTGTGGCCTTCCAGGACCTGAAGGAGCTGATGAGGAAGGTGGAGAGAGACTATTTCCAAGGGCCTGGAGTGGCAGGACAAGGGGAAACGGCTTCAACCTGCTTTTCATTGTCTGAACAGGTCACTGAATCAAAAGGTGCAGCACGGAATCCTCTGTCAGGATGAAGGGCTGGACTGAAGAGCTGATGGTTCTCACCCCTCATCTGCCTTCCCTGGTGCTTTGTCCTGCTCACAAGGAGAAAGAAGTCTGGCATTGATGCCCCCAAAACACTTCCCTTTTCCAAAATCAGCCTTATTAGCACTTTACATTGAACAGGCCCGTTGGTTTCACACCTGGAACCAACGTTTGCTGCCTTCAGGTGTCACTTGGTGACCAACAGGCTTGTAAAGCTTCTTTTCTGCCCTGAAACCCTCTCTAGAAACAGATTAACACCATTTATTTGTTGCCTGGAGCAATCCCCACCCTCCTTCCCTGACAGCTCTCCGTGCTTCCCTTAATCCCAGGTGTTTTGCCAGCAACAAAAGAGGAAGAGGTGACGGGTGGGATCATCTTAGACATCACCTTTGTCCCTGCTGCCACTGGGGTTGTGTCCCCAGGTATCTCCCTGGGCCAGGCAGAGCCACCCACTGCTGCTTCCAGCATGGAATCCTGCTGAGACAGCCCTTATTTACTGACACAGACAATAAGGCCAATAATATCCACTTTTAGGATTAAAATAAGAATGCCAAAAGCAGCTTTTTTCTTTTTTTTTTTTTTTCATTCCCCCAGCAGAAAGGGCTGGGATCCTTTCAGACTGTTGTTTTTTGCCCCACAAGAACTGCATTGCTTCCTTTAAACACACAAAGGAAACATTCTACGTGCCAGATCTCAGGTTTTTAACATCCTTGCTTGGTGACAAATAACTTTTAATTGGGATGAAGGTGTTTGGGAAGGAATATGGAAAGGAGTGGGGCAGCTCCACGTGATAACTGTGTGAGGGCTCGGTATAACCTTCAGATGCTGCTCTGCAGGCACAGAGGGACGTCCTGGGAGCGTAAAATGCAGCCTGATTCCTTTTTCCAGAGCAGCAATCCGTAAATTCCAGAGGTCAAGGGAAAAAAAAACCAAACAAAACCCACAAAAAACCCCCATCTGTGCTTTTGAAACGTTTCTTTCTACATAAACACCGACCAGGCGTGAGCTGAGCAGGGAGAGATGAAGTGACGGGTCCGTGCTGGGCGAGCTCCGGGTGTCGGATCCGTCCCCTCCTCCTGCATCCGCAGCCTCCGTGTCTTACACGGCCGAGCACTGCTCTCCTGTGGAGCTGCAGGGACTGCCAGCCCCAAAAATCAACATCTGCCAGCCACCCGCGGCCTTGGGAAGCCTTGCCAAGTTTTGCCCGGCCCTCTCCTTTCAGCACCTTGCCCTCTCTGAACAGCGTCATTATTTTATTTTTTATTTAATCTGTGTTTTTTTAACCTGTGTGTTCGGGGTAGCTGCATTTTCAGGCTCAGTGATTGTGATAGTTAAAGCCCTCCCCGAAAATTCTGTGTGTTTAGGGGTGCATTTCACAGGTGAGACATTTCCCTCTGTTAAAGTCCCATCCCGAAAATTCCACGTGTTTAGGGATGAATTTCACAGGTGAGACATTTCCCTCTGTTAAAGTCCCATCCCAAAAATTCCGTGTGTTTAGGGATGAATTTCCCAGGTGAGACGTTTCCCTCTGTTAAAGCCCCATCCCGAAAATTCCACATGTTTAGGGATGAATTTCACAGGTGAGACGTTTCCCTCTGTTAAAGCCCCACCCCGAAAATTCCGTGTGTTTAGGGATGAATTTCACAGGTGAGACGTTTCCCTCTGTTAAAGCCCTCCCCGAAAATTCCGTGTGTTTAGGGATGAATTTCACAGGTGAGACGTTTCCCTCTGTTAAAGCCCCACCCCGAAAATTCCACGTGTTTAGGGATGAATTTCCCAGGTGAGACGTTTCCCTCTGCACATCCAAAAGCTCCTGCACTTGATGGAAACCTCAGAGAATAAGTGACTCGACCAAACCCAAGTGGAAAATCCCCCTCCAGGGTTCGACTGCCCTGGATAACGATCCTGTTGTTCCCCCTGCTTGTTCCTTGGGCTTTGTTTGGAGCCCGGGAGGGGCTCATTTCTCATTATTTTCTGCATTTTATCAGGCTCTCCCAACGCAGTTCCCTTTCCCCAGCAATTCCCTCTCCCGGGGTCATTCCCATTTGCCGCAGGTGATTTTGCTGCCTCACCGGAGCGGTCTGGGAGGGGTTTTATTGCCTTTTTTTCAGGAGCAAATCGGGTGCTTAACGAGGCCGGTTGAAAAGCCGGATTTAAATGTGCCGCCAAAAAAAAAAAAAAGGATTTCTCTGCAGAAACCCGAGGACAGGAGAAGTCCTGGAAGTAGAAACGTGTCCTGAGGGGGAGGGTGGGATTTTTTAGTGGAATTTTTATTTCCCCACCTCTGAGATGTCAGAGGAGCTCACTTGCTGGGAAGGTTTGTTCTCCTGCCTGAAGACACTTCTCTCTGTCAGGATATTTTAAAGCAATTTAATGTCTAACATCAAAAATAACTTGCAGAGGGGGAGTAGGGGGGAAAAAAAGGGCTTTTCACCAAGGGAAGAGTTGAGGGACAGCCCTGACAGCAAGGACAGTGTTGCTGTAGATGGATATGGGGTCACTCCTCTTCCTCTTGTCAGGGATGGATATGAGGATCATTCTTCTCCCTCCCCCTCTGGATGGATATGGGGTCACCCCTTTCCCTCTGGATGGATATGGGGTCACTCCTCTCCCTCTGGATGGATATGGGGTCACTCCTCTCTCTGTGGATGGATATGGGGTCACCCCTTTCCCTCTGGATGGATATGGGGTCACCCCTTTCCCTCTGGATGGATATGGGGTCACTCCTCCCCCTCACATCCCTTCCTGAAACGCTCCCAAACCAGACTCCAGTGAGTCAGCACGACAGTCAGGGCTGGATCTGCTCTTTGCAAAGATTTCAGCTGCTCCTGATGAATTAAACACGGGCAAGCCCCGGTTCCATCCCTGAGCTCCCACCCCGCTGCTTTCGAGGCTTTTTTTTTTATGTTCCACCTTCAGAAAACGAGACACACAAACTGGGAAGCCCTTGATGTGCAGCTTGGGAAGGTGGAATTCCCAGGGAAACGCTGATTTCAGAGGGAAGGCAGAGCCGTGCTGGGGGCGGGGGGGGCACATCTTTAAATTCCTCATTACAGGAGGGGGTTTTCTACAATTTAATCTTTAAGAAACTGTGGAAAACTCCCGAACGGAGCAGCTGAGCGGTGCTAAAGGGATCTGTGACTCGGGAGACGATGGGAAGAGAGGGTGTGGAGGATGTTCTGCGTGATAATGGATGTCTAAGCGATAATGGGCTTGAATTCTAATTAACGTTAATGGATAGCATTTCTGTGGAATGCAAAGAGCACGTTCTGAGAGGCTGAGACAAAAATAGATATATATATATATATTCTTTAAAGACACGAAGCTTTAAACTCCAAGTACCTCACACCAGAGTCACTGTGCAGTTATTTTATGCATTGTAGCTACAGAAAAAAAACCCAAACCACCCGTGTTCTTCAGGAGCTTGTGAGGACTGGGAAATGTGTGGCCTCTTTTTATTGTTTGTGTTGTTTTTTTTTAACACCCTGACAAATGATGCTCCTCGTACACGACTCTGTCATGGGGCTGCTGTGGGTAAAAAAACCACCCAGAGATGAACAGTCCCAGCAACCCCTTCCACCACCACCTCATCTGCACATGGATCATCAAACACCTGGGAGAGCACAGACACCCCAGTGCATCTCAGCGACGCTGCCCCTCTGCAGTGGAAGGGATTTAAGCTAAAATACCAAGATTCCCGTGTCTTTCTCAGCATTGCTGGTGCCCACTGGTGGTGCTGACCTGCTTCTACTCGTTTTTCACCGCCCAGTCTCAAAGGGATTGGAAAGGAGGGGGGTGACTGTCTGTAAACCCCTTCCCCAGACCCAGGGAAGGATGAGAATTAGGAAAGAAGTGAGGAGTCTCGTGCCCTGCCCATGAGGAAACACTTCCATCTGTTCCATGGGGAACCAGCCACAGATTTTCAGCCAGAGAAGCTGTTCTGATTTCTTTTGTCAGGGCTGGCATATTTACAGTATTTTGCTGGCACGTTTGCTTGGGAATTACAGGCAGATCCTCTCCAGCACAGTGGGAACAGGAGCATCACATGCTCCATACTCCTGTCTAGAGGCTGTTGGCAAACCACAACTTGTAGTCAATCAAGGCAGGATTTTATAACCACTTCTGCCCCCACCCCCTTCTCACATCCCTCTATTTCCCATCCTGGCTCTTCAGAGCAGGATGATTCACATGTTACACTAACCTACATTTGGCTTGGCACCACTCCTGTGCTATATATAGATGACAGAGTCACCCTGTTCTTCCTCCTTGGTTCATTTTGGGTTGGTTTTTTTCAGCTCTGTCTGGGTGCCCCATGGGCTCAGGGAGGAGCTGGGAGGTGAAAAGGCACATCCAGCATCACATTTTTGGGCTGGGGCTGAGGTGGGCTGGGTGCCTTTCAGGGCTGTTGTGTTTTAGAGCCTCCCCAAGTGCTCTCCTTCCACAGTCATCTCTCTCTGAGCTGTTTCAAGCTGAGCCTAAAAATAGAGACAAATGAAATCCCAGTCACTGTGGATAGTGAGCAGCCTGTTCCCACCAGTGCTTGCACATCTCTGTGTGGCTGTAATGCCTCTGCTCTTATCTTTTGCACCTCTAGAGCCAAACTAGACAGAAAACAGTGGGTTTTCTTTATTTATTTATTAATTTTTTTAAAATAAAGCCAACTGGCTCAGTTGTTTCTTTTCATCTCACACTGCAGGAGCCTCCTTTGTTTCCCTTTGGGAATCCTGCCCCGTGTGCCCTCAGCCTCGTGCCCTGACAGAAAGGACCCCCTGGCAGCAGCACAGAGGGAAGGAGCCCACCTGATCCCCCTGTTTCCCCCCCTCCAGGAGCAGCCCCAGAGCCCCACAGGCAGCAGCCAGGGGGATGGGGTGGCAGCTGTGCTGCTAAAAGGGCTTTATTGATGCCTGTGATCAGCCCAGCGCCTGCCTGGCTCCCCACAGCCCCTCCAGCCATCCTAATAAAGGCTCTGGGGCCACAGGGGTGCAGATGAGGAGAGCAGGTGCTCCCTGGCCCCTCTGCTGATCGATCCAAGGGAGGCAGGAGGGTCCTGATGAGAAATCTATTGGTAAATCAACATCTGGCTAATGGCAAGGACGGACCCGCCGAGGGCTTCAGGGGGAATTCTGGCTCTTAGCTGGGTCATATTCCCTCAGGGATGGGATGGGGGGAGGACAGGATGAGCTATGTGAGCACCAGGGGTATCTATTGGATTTGGTTCTGATTTGTGGCAGGATCTTTCAAGTGGCCACACACAGGGGCAGCTGTAAAATGGCATTGATGGAGACGAGGATCAGACCTGGTGGACTCTGAGCCACAAAGTGCTTTCTGCTTTGCCTGGAGGCAGCTCTGTTTTGTCTCTGTTACACCAGCCAGGAAACAGGGAATTGGGAATGCTGCATGGCATCCTGCAGCCCCTCAAGCCCTGGGGTCAGTCCCTGCTCATCCTGCAGGGTCAGTCCCTGCTCATCCTGCAGGGTCAGTCCCTGCTCATCCTGCAGGGTCAGTCCCTGCTCATCCCGCAGGATTTGGTGGCCCTGCTCACCATGGGATGCAGGTGGTGTACCAGGCCTTGCCTCTGGAAAAGCATCTTCCCACCAGCCCCGTGTTTTGGGCTCTCATTTGGGATGTGGAGGCTCAAAGGGATGCAGGGAAGGATGTCAAGGTGGCTCACAGCTCTCTCCCCTTCTGTGTCCCCTGCAGGTACCTGCTGGAAGGTGGATGGCTCAGTCTGGGACACCGAGGTTAAGGAGGCTGAGGGTCCATTCTCTGTTCTGCTCAACATGTTCTTTGGGATAAACCCGAATTCTCTGCCTGTGCAATGCTGGTAACAGTAATTCTTTCCCCAGGGAGTTACCAGGAGGAGAAATGCATTAGAGAGTGTTGGACCTCAGATGCCCTGGAAGGCTCTGGGTGCTGCTGATGTTTGTGATGAGCTCCCTCCACACAGGGTCACAGTGGAGCTCATTCCTGGAGATTATCTCCACTTGAAATATTACACCTCGTGTCAGGCCCAAACTTGCCTTCCTGCCTCGGTGTTTTATTGCTTTCTCTGAGCAGCCTCTGCCCCTGCCATTAATCAGAGATGTTGAGTCACCCACAGCTCCCAACCTGTGAGAGGCTCCAGGGCTGCTCTGGATCAGACAAACCCTGCAAGTGCACAGGGGCACAAATGAGTGACTAGTCTGGGGAGAGGATAAAACAGGGACAAGACTGATTTCAAGGCAACAGGAGCATTTGTGTGTCCCTTTTGCAGCCTGCATCATCTGCCCCTCCTTTTCCACTGGGTGCTGAGCTCCACGGGGGCTTTTCCTTTCTGCAAACTTTGGTGGCATTTTTTTCATCAGGCAAAATTTATCCTGGCTTTGCTGCTGGGGCCTCATCTTTCCATGAGTAACTGATAACCAGAGGGGCTGGCAGAGCTGTTCTTCCCACCCCTGACTCCTGAGTCCCTCCTTCCCAGCCCGGATGGAACACGCTCCGTGTCCCTTTGGGAAGTGGCTGAGGCTGCTCCCATTGTCACAGCAGCTGTGCAGGAGGGACAGGTCAGAGCTTCCAGGCCCTGCTAACACCCTCTGGGCACTGGGACAGCCAAGGGCTGGGGGAAAACCCATTCTGCAAAGTCCTTGATTGACTGCAGGGTTTTGTGTGCAAAGCTCAGTGCTGCTCACTGATATATCGATCGTGATGTGTGGAGCAGATGGGCACAGCAGGTAAGGCTTTGGGATGAATGCAGGGGGCAGAGCAGTGCCCTGACATCAGGGAATGATGTCACCTCGGAACCCCCCATGTATTTAGGGTCAGATTCCCTGGAAGCATAAATTTGCCGGCTCCTCTGAAGGCGGATTTGCTGGAGGGAGCAGATGCCTGGCTGGTGCAAATCAGCTTTGGATTGCAAACCTTGCACAGTTCCAGTGGCTCCCCAGTGTGGTGTCAGGGGCAGATCAAGCCCACACGGGCTCATCTCTGTGAGCTGCCAGTCTCGGGGAGTCTTTTAGGATCAGGCTCTGCAGCCACGAACTCCTTCAGCAGAGCAGCAGCCAAGCTGCTCCCTCAGAGCTGCTGCCCACACATCCCTGCCCAGGCTGGTCCCCAGAAGGGCTTCCAGCTGCAGCCTGGCTCGTTCACCACCCATCAGACCTTTCCCAGGAACAACCCTCCCTCAGCTCCCCGCTGCCTGCCTGGGCAGGGCTGTCAGGAGAGCCACGGGAGAACATTCCCCTGATTAAAGGTCTCTGCCGCTCTCCAGCCGGGCTGCCCTTTCCCAGCCCAGCCCATGGATCGTTCTCCATCCCCTTCCCGCCCCGAAGTGCCGCTGGCAGGAGTTTTCCTCGCCGTGCTGAGCGAGTGGGGCTTGGATTTGCCTCAGCTCTGGTTAATCAGAGCAGCTCAGTGCCCTCCGTGCTGCAGCCTGGTGCCCCACTGCCATTTATTTTTGGGGGGGTGTCACCCAGAGACAGAATCAGGGGCCACACAGGGACCCCCCGAGCTCAGAGCTGGGGCTGTGTCCGTGTTCCCTGCGATGGAAACACGGGAATGCCACCAAGGACACTGCAGGAGGAGCAGAGGCACCCGGGAGTGCAGGAGATGTGCAGAGAGGGGACGGTGTCCTTTTAAATCTGCCCTAACTCGGTTGCGGAGCAGCTTTTTTTTCCCCTTTTAAAGGGACAAACCCAAGCGAAGAAAGGGGTAAATAAATAAATAAGGGCCCCTTTCCCTTTCTGGAAGATTAAATGCTCCCGTGTAATCGTGCATTAACCCCTGGCCCTGCATTAGTGGCTGCTGCTTTGCACCCTGGATGCTTTTAAGCCCGGATTCCAATTAGCCAAAGTGGCTCTTGACGGCCTTCCAGGCAACCCCCCCGTGCCGGGGGCCACATTCCCGAGGGGAGATGGATCACCGGAGGCTGGAGAAGGAGCTCCTTCCCTGCAGGATGGGGGGAAATGGAGCGGAGGGGGGGTCAGAGTGGCTCTCAGGCTGCAGAACTTCCTGCTCGGCTGCTTTTCCAGGCTGGGCTCCCTCTCCCACTCCCACAAATGGGCCGGTGGGAGCACAGGGACCTTCCCTGGACAGCGGGATGTTTCTAGGGAAAGCTTTTCAACAGCCTGCCTGGAAAAATCTGCATCCAAACAAGCTCATCCCCACGTAATTAAATAACCCGGCTCGGACTAAGAATATTGATCGGGCACTTCAGGCTCTTCCCCCGCTCAGGGACTGCAGGGAATTTTCCTGGGGAAGGTTTTCCTGCCTCTCCCATCCCTGCCCTGGATGCAGCACCGTGTCCAAACCCACTTGCTGTGGCTGGATCCATCCACTGGCTTCTAAAAATCTCACTTAAAATAGGTCTAAAAATAATTCACAGGGGTTTTTATGGGGTGTTTTCTCCTCGGGCATCACCTCCATATTTTATCCCCCAGTTGTTCTGACTCCCAGAAACCTC
Organism: Platyrinchus mystaceus; assembly: GCA_035041135.1. Taxonomy (NCBI): domain Eukaryota; kingdom Metazoa; phylum Chordata; class Aves; order Passeriformes; family Tyrannidae; genus Platyrinchus; species Platyrinchus mystaceus. The sequence goes on along the minus strand of JAWWLV010000065.1, from coordinate 3,516,205 downwards.
TTTGAAATCCCATGGAGGCAAAAATCAATGAATGAGAGCAAAACATTCCGGGTGAAATATTCCAGGTTTTCCGTTTCAAAACGTGTTTTCTTTTTTACCAGCATAAAACCTGCTCAGAATAAAACATCAAGGTGGCTCCTCAATGACTTTCCTTGTTTAAATTTTCATTTCGCAGTAAAAATGTAAAATAAAAATAAAAATAAAATTGAGGTAAAAGATTATTTGCAAATACCAGTTGCAGTTCTCACACAGGTTAAATTACCTGTCAGCTTTCCACATTAGGCTCCCCTACCCTTCAGTAATCCCAATTTTTATTTGGTATTAAATTTTAATCGGCAGCGTTGCTGCTCACATTTTAATATCCCTATTTTATGGTGTGAAATACAGGCAGGTGCACACAGGAATCTGATTTTTCTATCAGTGTAAGAGGTGGTGCAAACACCACGAATACACTTTATATTATTTATATTATTTATATTATTTATATTGTTTATATTGTTTATATTATTTATATTATTTCTATTATTTATATTATTGCTACATATTTGCAAAAGAATAATACAAAAAACACTCAAAAAACAACCTCTTTTTGTCAAGAAACTCCATGCTTGGTCCAGGTACTTCTGACATCAGCAAGGGATTTTTTCGTAAGCAGGAATTCAAGTTGCTTTCTGTTGTCAGCACAGGGAGAGTATAAAGTAAAAAAAAAAAAAAAAAAAAAAAAAAAAAAAAAAAAAAAAAACCAAAGAAAAATAAATGTTTGCAAAATGTACAACCTCATTTCGGCCCTGCCTGTTGAAAGCCCGGGGAAGAAGTGCAGGGAATTCATACCTACAATGAAAAATAAGATCTGTACTTTGGAAAATGAGTCTGGTGGGTTTTTTTCCCATAAAAAGAGGAAAAAACGTACAAAACTTGTTCACCTCCAGCTTTTTGTTCAAGGATTCCAAGAGAAAGGGACACAAATCTCGGCTTTCCCAATCCCCATCCCCCTGGTGATTAAGGGATGCTCCAGCAATTTATCTCACACCTCCTGCCTCGTCTGATGGGGCGAGTTCGGGAGGCAAATTAAGCGTGAAGTGGTTTTAAAACTGGAGCTGGAAGGGGAAACATCGAGGGTTTGACACCAAAGCCCGAAATTCAAGCTGTTATTCCTCACACAATCCTCTCTGGGATGGGTTGGGGTGACCCGAGTGCTGATCTGCGCTGTCACTTCATTTCCTGACTCACATCACGTCCAGGACCTTCAACTGGCCTTTTCCTGCAGGTAATTTGGGGGGTTTTACCATAAAAAAGAAGGAATTTGCTTCTCTTTCAGCACAAGGCACTGGAAGAGGGGAGAAAACCCTTTCTCTCTGGCACTGCCACACGTGAGGTTTGACCCTCAGGAGCTCGTTCAGGTGCTGGCAGGTGACAAGTTGGTCACCAGGAGCCACCAAACAGGAGCCAGACTGCAATTTAAAGGCCAGCAAACCTCACTGGAGCTCTCTCTTGAGGTGTTATTTCATCCTCCCTGAGCAAATCCACTGAGGAAAAATGTTCCTTTTGCCAGCAGCTCTCCCAGCTGTGACTTCACCCCGACTGCTGTGAACATTCAGCTCTAAAGGGTTTGATTTATGGCACTTTTTGAAGCTTGTAAAAGCATTTGCTTCTATTAATACCCCTCATGGCCCACTGGCACCTTTATGAGGGACAAATCCGCAAGTCACAGATGGAGGAAGATGAGAAATTAAAATAACCTGAGGAGCCTGATTTCAACCCACACAAATTCAGCTGGAAAGCTGGAATGGGAGCCCAGGGACTTTTTAAGAAATGCATTTATCCCTGGCAATTTGGGGCCGTGGAAAAATTGTCACTGACAAGGGGGATGGGACTCAAAACCTTTTTTGGGGGATGATAAAGGAGAAGTGAACAGGACATGAAGAGCAGGGGAGGGTTGGGGGCTGTGTGTACAGATGCACTGTGGCTGTCTGAGACAAAAAGCCCAAATCTTGTCCCGAGTGGGTTTTTAATGTACTTTGGGTCAGGATAAAGCTGGATCAGCCATCCCATGATCCTGCCAGAAAGCCTTGAGTGTTCCTTGCACTTAGTTGATTATTCCAGGTGACTTTCAGCTGAAATTCAGTGTCTTCAAAGATTCAGGTTCTCCCTCGTTCTATCAAGAAACCTTGAATATTTATCCCACAGTGGATGAACTCCGTAAAAGTCTATTCATCCCCTGGAAAATGCAACTCTGGAAACGTTTCACTGCAGGGCTGTGGGAATGCAAATCAGGCTCAAGACACGCTCACCCTTATTCTGTCTGCCCTGCTCTTTGTGCAGGGAGCCAAAACCCTTCATTTTAATATCAAACTGATCTGCCAAGACTCAGCATTCAGTTCTGAGTGGATTTGTTTGTTGTGTCCAAGTTTAAAGCCACGAGGAAGCAGGAAAACAAAGGGAAGTGTGACACACGTTACACCCCCCTTGGAATGAAAGGAGAGCCCAGATTGCTGTGAACATAGTGAGTTTATTTTGTTTTCTAAACGACTCTAAAAGAAATAAAAGAGTTTCAGCCTCCCCTGATTGTTTATTTGTGTGAATGTCACTTCCTCAGTGTGGCTTTTTTATCCCCTTCCCTTGTTTGAGATGGCTTAAAACCCGATGTGTTCTGACTGAGCTCAAAAAAAGGTGATTAGAGATGGAGAAGAGAACAAAGCTCGGAGCAAAAGAGGCTCAGAGCATCCATGGACTCCTGACCTTGGAAAAAACTGCCCCAGGATTAAAATTTAACTTTTGACTCTCAGATATCTGAAGGACACTGGTATTCTAAAGCAATTTAACAAGTAGAAAGAGCTTGATATTCCTTATGGTTTATTCTCCATTTGTATCCACTGCAATCCCGTTTTCAGCCAAACCACACCAATTTTTAGCAGCTGGAGGTTTAACCCAGTGCCAAGACAGGCAATTCTGACCCATCCTACTTTACCAGTGCCTTTATTCCAGCCCCACCTTCCTCCAGGGGCATTTAACCCCCCTGCATGGCCAGCAGCTCATTTCTTCCTGTGGTCCTGGGAGCTCTGGGCGGGTTTTTTGGGGGGATGCTGCACAACTGATAAGTGTGGTGAAGCTTTTCTAAGGTGATTTTCATCGTTCCTTGCCTGGGAATAGCTGCAGCACCTCAAATCAGCCCTGATTTCAGGCAGTGCTGTGCAATTTAGGAGGCAGCTCATTCTGAAGCATCCTGAGGGTCCGGCTGGAGGGGATGGGGAGTCCTCTGGGGGTGTTCTGGGTGTCTCTGGGTCATCCTAATTTTCACAGTGTAAATTCTGGAGTCCAGGTGCAATGTTAAGCCTCATCTCGAGCTTGGTGACTTCACAAACCCGGGGGGGTGGGCTCCTCAAAGGCCAAAAGCTGATCAAAACCACTCCTGATTTCACAGCAGCACCGAGAGACTTCTGCCTTTATTTCACTTCCCACTTCTGCTGCCGTCTCTTATCCCTAAAAACCGTGCTGGCAGTGCTGGCCTGGGCACAGGGGACGTTGGGATCTCTATTAACAGGCACTTTAATCCTGGTTTCAGCTGTAACACTCCCCTTGCAGCCCGTGTTTGAGGCAGCTCAGAGCTGCAGCCTGGCCACCAGGGCAGAGATGTGAGGGGTTTCCAAGTGTTAATTAAGGTTTCTCTCACAGGTCCCTGGGGAAGCACTCACTGTCTGTTTTAACTTGGCTTTTTCTCTCTTTACCAAGGCAGAAATCAAACATTAGGAAATTAAAAGATGGTGGAAGAGAGATGCAATAATCAATCAAACTCTTCCCAGGCAGGAGCCACTGACTCCCAGGGAAGCTGAGAAAACTGAAGCAACTTCTCTTCTTACATTAAAGGTGAAATAAGAAGCCCTTTCTATCATATTTTAATGAGCTGCTGCCCTTTTGGCTGAGGGAGGGTGACTTCCCTGTGTGCACAGAGGGGTTTGATGAGGGGGTTGGCTTTAATTCAGGCTTCAGTAAGTGATGGGCAATAAAGCAAGGTCTGAGTACAAAGGCAGTGGATTTGAGACTGAATCCAAGCTTTCCTAAAGCTTCATTTTGCCCTGGCAGAGCAGCTGTGACAGCTGGTACCTCTGTGAAGATGCCTTATTCCCTCAGCCCCTTCTGCTCCCCTCAGGGTTGAATAAAATTGCTTGGATTTACCCACATGCTTTCTATTTACCTGTTCTGAATCCTCTTACAGGAACTTATTACAGAAGCAATTGGCTCAGCTCAGTATCTGGAGAGATATCAGAAAGTAGCTGTGGGAGATAAGGGGTGATTTCAGTGTCATCTAAAATGGGTCCTGCCTGAAATGAGCAGTGATCTAAGAATAAATGATCCCCCTACAGATGCTTGGCACACACAGACCAGCAGGAATTCATCCCATTTCTTCAGTTTAAATCATCTTCAGGAGCATGTTTTGCATTTCAAATCCTTTTCAGGGGGATAAAGGTGGGAGATTTTGCTTCTGGAAGCCAAAACCAGTGTCTGGGAGAAGAACCTCTCCCAAATATCCAACCCTTACTTGCTTGGAAGCAACTTGCTTCATTTGGAGCTTTCAAGAGGACTCTCATTGATCTCAACCTTTGAACACTTTAATTTAAAGTGAAAAGCCCCAAATGTGGTCACAGCTGAAGGATGGGGCAAGGGGAGCTGAGGGGTTTCACAAAGCAGCCCTTCCTTTATCCCCATCCCAGCAGGGATTTCACACAGGAGTTTTTGGAAGTGTTGCCCCTCCAGAACAGTTTCACTGCAAACTGCCTCTCTGTTTCAAAGCAGATGATCAAAAGCTGCTTGTCAGGAAAGATTAGTAGCTAAGAGAGGGGGGGGAAAAATAAAAATTCGGGCTCTAGGCAAGCTGATAAATGATGTTTTTCATTTCTGGATCATCCATCAGTTTGCTTTCCTGGTCACACTGATGTGCAGGATGGATGAAGTGCTGCTCTCAGTTTACTTGACTCACTGTATGCAAAATAATCAGGTGTCAAATGAGCCTAAAAAAAATGGTAGTAAATGAATATTAGTGATCTATCCACCTTTGGGACCTCCCTGGACGTGTCAAGGAACTCACCTGAAGCCAGGTGGGGATGGTTGGTGTGTCTGAACACTGATCTGCCCCAGCCTGGTTGCAGAAATGGGAACTGGGCTCGAGGCACAAAGGGTTTAAAACATAATCATCAAGAGCATCTCTCCCACTTGAGGTTTGAAGCACCAGACAACTTTCATTAGCCAATAAAATATGTATTATACACAAAGCAGACACTGCAGCATTGCTCAGGGCAGGGAATGGAGCTGCAGCCTGGATTTTTTTGTCCCCCTCAGGGAAGTGTGTGTCACATTTGGCACCTCTAGTAACACTTGAACTCAGATAATACCGAGCCCTGAAGTGACTATTTTTGGTTCATGACTTCCTTCAGCTGCCTTACAGTTGATGTCTTTATTTGACATGGCCTTCAGGAAGGATTTCTTTAATTCATTTCTAAATCTTGAAGTGGAAAATTGATCTTTTCTGGCTCTTTCTGCTGCTGCTCAGCAAACAAATGCTGCTTCCCCCAGGAAAAGGCTTTATATACTCAGGTTAATGATATGTGGAGTTACAGAAACTCTTCAGTCAGCAGTCCAAGGGATGAGTCTCGAGACAGGGCTGTTTCCCAGGCAAGGAATTAATTAATTTTATTGAAGCAAGCAGGAAACATGGTGTTGTGATGTTTATCTCAAGCAGGGCCTGGATGCTGATAAGTGATTTGGTTATCTCCTGTCCTCCACCAACAACCTGAGGTCAGAGCGTGGGGATAAATCCAGGCTAATTCATTACTGGGCCATTTGTCAAGGGTTATTTGTGCACCTGCAGCTTTTCTCCTTGTCCAAATAGGAAGCACTGCCCTGGTTTGAGTGTTCTGGGGGTCTCAGGGTGGGTGATTTCTGCTGGGAGATGCAGAGTCCTTGATCTCTGTAAGAGACTCCTCTGGGAAAACCCAACTCTGAAGACAGGACAGGTAATGGAACAGAGTCCACCACAGGAATTGCATTTTTGGGGGCTGCAGGGTGTTTGTAATTACAAAGTGTAGCTAAAATGTGTTTATGAGAAGGTAAAAATGAAATCCTCAGAGCCCCAGACTCTCTGATCCAAACACTCACTGCTTGGTGCTTCCCTCCACATTACAGACCCTCAAATCTCCAGTGAAAACATTAGAAAACATTAATCTTGCCTGTCAAAACCTTCCAGATCTGGCCAAGATGCCCTGGACAACTCAGGGTCGAAGCTGAGTGTCCTGTGGGCTCGTGCTGACATGGAAATGAGTATTTGATGGAATAAATCCCTGCTCCCAGAGTGCAGGGTGGCTTTGCTTAATTCCTGCATGGATTAGGTCTTGAGGGCTGGGAGTGGCAGCAGGAAAACAGGAGAGAGCAGGATAATTCCACGGGGAGAAAGGCCTGCAGGTGATTTTTACACAGAAAGGGTGATTTTTAATACTGGGAAGCAGAAGGAACTGGTGCAACCAGAGGAAAAGCCTCCTGTCCTTCCCCATCACACATTTACTTACTTGTTGTAATCAAATATAACAAATATGTGACGTGTCAGGTGGGTCCCACCTGAGGTTCTCTGCTCTGGGCAGTCTCTGGGGAGGTCACTGGGTGATGCTGGACAGCCCCAGGATTGTGGGTTGGAATAACTTTGCCTTCCACACCGGACTCCTGGAATGCTTCACCCTGCAGGGCTGATTGGAAGCGACTGGGCTGGTGGTGGCCCAGCAGAATAAATGAGGGAGCAAAGCAAGCAGGAGTGCTATTGATTTTCTCCTTTTAAACAGCTTAATAAGGGCTTTCAGTCAGACTCTCCCTCTGAATTTGCTGCCAGCTGAGTTTGGTGTCACCATTTCACCCTCTTTCTCGGTGGTTCAGGTATCCACACTGGAATATTTTTGGGGGCCTGCAGTGATATTTAAGGAGCCAAATATTTTGCTGAGGTGTCCCCCCAGGAGTCAGAATAAATGAGAACGTGTTCAATGTGCATTTTGTTTAAAAATATAACTCACAAGGATTTGGGGGAAGGGTTTGACACTTCCTAGAATTTTGGATTTGAGGGAATCACAGAGTTGATTTGTTCCTGGGAATCTGGGGTGCTGAGGGGAGGCAAATCCTCCAGGATCCCAGGAAGGGCTGGAGAATATTCAAACCACAAGTTTTGGGGACTTTTTTTTTGGAGTCTGGTCTCTTCTCCTGCCCCAGCCGAGTCTGGACAGAGACCCCACTGCAAAATCCACCTGCAGCTCCTGGAAACTGGGAGTGTTGGGGAGGCAACAGGCAAGCATGGAGCAGCATTTCATTCCCTTGCAGTGAGGAGGGAGAGAAATCATTACAAGTGGTTTTCCTTTGTCTCATGGAAACGTTCAGGCTGCAGAAGCATAAAAAGAAATTCATCTCCTGGACTGTCTGAGGAATTCTGATGAGATTTCTGGCTAATGGCCTCTGACAGATGGAAGGGGGGAATAGAAATGTAACTATTTTCAATCAAAGAAGCAATGAAACGAGGTGTGGGTTTGTTTTTTTCCCTACACGACAAGCCTTGTCACACAAGTTATCTCCTTGTTTTGCAAAGGAAGCACTTACAGAGCAGGAGGGAGGAGCTGGGGAGTTCAGCAGTGAAAAAAAAAAGGGCTTTATTGTCTGATATTTAAACCTCCAGGGCCATGGAGTGCCCAGTGCCACACAGTGCACTGGCTGCTCCTCAGGAGCATCCCAAGGCTTGGCACTAAAATATCCTCCTGTGGAAACCCTGTCAGATCAGGGCAGCTGGGAGGTAAATTGTTCACCCCCTGGACAGGAAGGATTTTGGTGTAAAAAAGGACTTTTTGGAGTGTGTGGGGCCGTGCAAGCATCGCTCTGCAGCAGCAGAATGACTCCACAGTTCTGCCACATCCCTCCCACACTTCATCACCCTGTGGATGCCAGGGTTTGGAGATGGGGATTATTGATTGCTGCTACAGCAAGCTGATGTTCAGCCAGCCCAAAGTGATTTCAAAGAAAGCCCTTTTTGCTGATCTGTGGGTTTGTGGGGGGTTGTTTTTTGGTTTTTTTTTTAATGCCTTAAACCTGATCTTGGTCTGCTCTGCTCTGCTGGTGCTGCAAGAAACCCTCAGCTGGGGGTGGGGGCATCAAGGAACCCACATAAATAAGGCTCCAGGTTTTCTCTGGGACAGCAGAGAAGCAGATCTGGCACAAAGCTCTGCCCAGGCTGCTGGGAAAGGGGGGCAGGAAGGCTCAAGGTGGCAATTTTTACCCCTTTCCAAGTGAACTTGAGGGAGAACATCACACAAAACAGGATCAAATCCACGGATCCAATGGTGGTGGTGGTGGTGGCAAAGGGAGGAGCTGGATCTGGAGGCTTTAATGAGTCCAAGGGTACCACTGTGTGACAGAGGGATGGGGCAACAACTGTAAATCAAAATGCAAAACAGCTCAAAATGTGAGCCAGTGAAAAAGCCACGAGGCAGCAAAGCAAGTAGAAAGTGAGGAGAGCAGGAGGTTTTATTTTTTTTTTTCCACTGAGAAAATATTTCTGGCTATAAATTATAGATAGATCCATTTTTCAGATCCTCAGTTGTCTCAGCACAGTGGGGTGTTCCATGTGAAAGGCAGAGCTGACCTCGAGGTGTGGCTCTGGATTCAGAATTCCACTGAATTTATGGAAAAGGCAGCAGCAAACATGGATGTTATTCAGAGGAAAAAGGAATTTTAAGGACCACTGAGGTTCCTTGTGGTTTTCTGATCAAGAACAGCGGGAGAGATCACACGTGAGGTGGTAAAGAAAAAAACAAAGAGCAAAGGGTAAAATACTAAAAATGAAACATTTCAGCAGCTTTAAAATCTCCCCACTCCACCAGGTCTGAGCTCAGAGTCCTGATGGGCTTCCACCTCCTTGGAGAACTCCAGTGTTGGGAATATTTGGGTCCCTCGGGGTTGGCAAAAGGAGGGTGGAAACGACGCAGGAAAGGCCTTGAAATCAAATTTCCCGGCTCTTCTCCATGTCAGGGGAGAGAGGAGATGGTCCTGGGCCAGGGATGTGGGAATCAGCTGCTCCAGGGGATTCCTGGATGGTGGGAGATGCAGGAGGGACGGTGGGAGATGGTGGGAGATGCAGGAGGGACGGTGGGAGATGCAGGAGGGATGGTGGGAGATGCAGGGTGGACGGTGGGAGATGCAGGAGGGGTGGTGGGAGATGCAGGAGGGACGGTGGGAGATGCAGGAGGGATGGAGATGCAGGAGGGATGGTGGGAGATGCAGGAGGGATGGTGGGAGATGGTGGGAGATGCAGGAGGGGTGGTGGGAGCTGCGAAGCTCACAGGAGAAGCTCAATCCGTGTTTGCTTCGGGTGGCTCCACTCTGGTGTGATCCAGGGGTTTTATGGGAAAGCTGGTGAGGTTTCCCTGTTCTTCTCCCTGTTTCCTGTCCCCTTTTTCCTGTTAATATCCATAAATTTTGCCCCTGAGTTCAGTGACAGCAGGGCCAGGCTGTGTTTGACCCGGGAGCCTGGAGGGGACCTTTCTCCTTCCCCTCGGTTCCCCTGGGTGTGCAATGGGGCTAAAGACAATTTTATGCCCTTTCCCCAAGCAGATGGACAGAATTCTAGTGTACAATTAGCTGCTATTTAAATGGTAAAATGCACAATTAATATAATTACACAGGAGTACTGCCTAATTAAATGATTATATCGCTCCTAAAGATGGATTATCGACATTAATATGAAAGGAAAGCTGGATTGAACAGCCCCAAAGCCTGAGATCTGTGACATGACCACAGGCTGGTTGCACAACTGCTTTTTATAAAGCCAATTTTTGGAATTTTTAAACCAATTGGCCCTTCCCTGGGACAAGGGAAGGAGAAACATATGTGTTTCCACCTCCAAGGGGCTCCCTGCCAACCCCAGCTCCTGGATCCACATTTTTTATCTGCAATGCATCAATAGTTTGTGCAGCTTTTTTTTTTTGTCTTCTTTTAATTCTGGCACTGTTCCCACTGCCTGTGCAGAGATGCAGCCTCCCCACCGAGGTGCTGCATTCAGTAACTCTTGGCTTGCTGCTCTCCTGCAGAACTGCTGAGCTCCAGGGGGAAAAAAAAACCAACAAAAACCAACTTTCTGACCCAAAAAAAGCCTCCAGGAGTGGAGGTTGTTTAAAATTACAGCTCTGGGTGACTTTGGGAGGGGTTTTGATACAGCACAGAAAACCCACTGCAATATAGGGACAGTCCCCAGGGTGGTGGGATTTGTGCCCACTGCCGGATTTCCTGGGGAGGTTTAAGGTTATTTAATGTATAGGTGGCCACAGGATAGGATTTACCTTGGCATTTCATGAATCTGATGATAAAACATCATAATAATAATTAATAAATAAAAATAATAATTAATAACAATTACATAACAATAAAATTTAATAATAAACAACAAAATAATAATAAAATTATATTAAAAACACAAAGGCCCATGGGGTGTATGACATGAGAAATCTTTTGCAAGGCCCCAACTGATTTTGTCTCCCTGTCCCAAGGTTGGGTGATTTGTGGGTGGAGGAATCTGCAATGAATTAATCTCATTTAATAGATTTTTATGTTTTCTGCAGGGTTCTGCGTGCTCTTTTCAATGTCAAAGGTGACTGGGAAAATAATGTATTTATATTACATGATATATAATCTGGACCTAAAATACAAGGGGCATTTACACCCAAATCACTCCTGATGTAAATATTTCACTTGAAGCCTTTGAAACTTTCTTTTTGGGTTTTAAGTCTTTATTTTTCCTTGTGTGTCACTGGCCAGTCATGCCAATGGTATTTCCAAAATGCTTCTTTAGGAAGAAACAATCCATGAAAACATCCCATAGTTTCCTTACAGCTGCAGCTCCTTAATCTGCAGAATTCTTGAGCATCTCCAAACCAAGCTGAAATTAATGGTAAAAGGACCCTGAAGATCAAAAACATTTAAGGTTATCAAGATTTATAACGTTATGATAGATATAAAAACAAGCTTTTTTTGCACAGTTAACATTTTTCCTGACTGGAAGTTTTAATGTCTGACTTGAAGGTTGTTCATGAGGTGCCTCTGGAGATGGAAGAAACAATAAGAGTGATTTAGCAAGATGAAAAAAAAAAAAAGAGAGAGAGAAGGCAGCAATAAATTTGAACATTGCTTAGATTTCAGCCATCATATATTGTGGAGGTAATGGCATATTAATGCACAAATCAATACACAGAATTAAAGCCAAACTCCCAGTTAGGGCCTCTCAGAGCTCTGGGAGCTTAACCCTGGTTTTCCTCTCTTAGGGGAAGAGAGAGGGATGTGAAGGAGGGTGTGAGGATGGTGGGGATTCTTTCATTTCTTAGCAGGTAATTCTGGGAATAAAGCAGACATGGCAAGGAACTGTGAGCTGTGCATTTGGCAGCTGGTGACATGAGATGGGTGACACTGAGCTGGGTGACACTGAGATGGGTGACACTGTGCTGGGTGACATGAGATGGGTGACACTGAGCTGGGTGACACTGAGCTGGGTGACACTGTGCTGGGTGACACTGAGATGGGTGACAATGAGATGGGTGACAATGAGATGGGTGACACTGAGCTGGGTGACACTGAGATGGGTGACACTGGGATGGGTGACACTGGGATGGGTGACACTGAGTTGGGTGACACTGAGCTGGGTGACATGAGATGGGTGACAATGAGATGGGTGACAATGAGGTGGGTGACATGAGCTGGGTGACACTGAGCTGGGTGACATGAGATGGGTGACACTGAGCTGGGTGACACTGAGCTGGGTGACACTGAGCTGGGTGACACTGAGGTGGGTGACATGAGATGGGTGACATGAGATGGGTGACACTGAGCTGGGTGACACTGAGCTGGGTGACATGAGATGGGTGACACTGAGCTGGGTGACACTGAGCTGGGTGGCACTGAGTTGGGTGACACTGTGTTAGGTGACACTGAGCTGGGTGACACTGAGGTGGGTGACACTGAGCCCTCCCGAGCAGGACAGGAGCAGCTCCAGGGGAGCTGGTGGAGCTCTGTGTCCTCACACAGGGCCTGTGATCCCCCCCACGCTGGACCAGGGTCATTCTGGGCCACCATGGCCATTTTGGGAGACACATCAGTGCTCTGAGTGCTTAACTGCTCATGACTAAACTGCTGCTCTGTTTCGTCCCTAAGTGGGAGCAAAGGAGGTAAAGTGAGGGACCAGACAGAGGGTGGAAATTATGCAAGTGTTGTCTGGCCTTGAAGCACCAAAGCAGCACCAGCAGCTGTTCCAGGGGTCTGTCCTGCATGATACCTGCCCTGTGCTCTGCTGCTCAGGGCATGGAATCCTTCTGGAAAACAGGGACACGGGTGAAACCGTTGGGAATTCGCTCCTGGACGTCTGCAGATCATATCAAACATCTGCACTGAGTGTTCAAGCCTGGCTGGAAGGGGCTTGGAGCAGCCTGGGCTGGAGGAAGGTGGCCCTGCTGGATGGGTTTAAGGTCCCTTCCAGCCCAAACCATTCCGTGGATCTGTGTTTAGGCTTTTGGAGATACATCAGTGGCTTGATGTGCATCACAGAGTGGGTCATTCCAGTTCAAGCATGCCTTGTTCCTCTGGCTCCGTTTCCAGCTCAGTGAGAGGCCCAGTTTGGTGCTGGATGGTTGTGTGGGATGCTGTGGGACTGGAGATCTGGGCAGCCCTGAGACCTGTTACTGGTTTGGCTTCTGCTTCCCGAGTTCCACAGAATTCAGGAATGGTTTGGGCTGAAAGGCACCTTAAAATCATCCTGTTCCACCCCTGCCATGAGCAGGGACACCTTCCACTAGCCCAGGTTGCTCCAGCCTGGCCTTGGACACTTCCAGGGATGGGGCAGCCACAGCTTCTCTGGGCAAACCTGTGCCAGGGCCTCCCCACCCTCCCAGGGAAGGATTTCTCCCCAGTATCCCACCTAACCCTGTTCTCTGGCACTGGGAGGCCATTCCCCCTTGTCCCAAGTCCCTCTCCACCTATTTTCTGTGTCATCCCTCTGTCCCACTCCCACCTGGCACAACCTTTTGTCCTTTTCCTGGGCAAGGAAACCATCAGGTGGGACCATCCCAGACCTGGGACACTTCAAGTTCAAAGAAACCCTAACCCTGGGTATGAGAAACAAATTCCTTTTCCTACCCACAAACCAGCACCCCACTTATTTCCTAATATTATTATTATCTTATTATTATACATCTTATTATTTTTTTTATTGTTTCTTATTTTTTTTCAGTCCCTTCCACAAAAATTCCTCTTGCTCTGCTGTTCCCCCGTTTGCACTGGAGTTAATTAAGGAGTGTGATCACCTCTTGCATTGCTGCAGCTCCCCCAGCCCAGCCTGTCCTCGCTTTGGGGCTCTTCTGAACTTGGTTTTATTCCCGTTTGATGCCTTTTAACGGCGGGAAGAGCTGAAATGGTGACAGTAGATGGCACTCTCTCAATCCTGCAGGCACCACGGAGCATTTCAGACGCTGGAAAAGGGGTGCAGGTCGGCTCTGAGGAGCTCCAAAGGCTCTGCTGGGTCCGACATCACCCGGGGGACAGGAAAAATCCGCTCTGGGTGGGACAGCAGGGACAGGGATCGATATCCTGGGCTCCAAATGTGTTTGGGGGGAGTCTCTTCCACCTCCTGTGGGCAGGACAGGGGGTTAAAAACCCTCTGCTCGTGTCCTTGGGGGGTGTGGAAGGTCCTGCAGCACTTCCACACACTCTCCTTTCTGGATAGAATTCCTGCAGCACCTTATCCCCAACATTTATATCATCCCCAACAATTTATGTTGTGCTATTTCCACAAGATTCCTGCCCTATGTCCTGTTTTGCTGCCTTTTTTTTTCACTTTCCTTATAAATCCAGTCTAAATCTTTCTCTTCCCCCATAAAATATATTCCATCCTCATCCCCCGTGGAAAAGACACTTCAGCCCATCATTAACGATTTTCCATTTGTTGGGGTTTTTTGTAGCAATCCCAAAAATGCACTTTGACATCCTCAGCTTGTGTTTTACACCCTTTTCCTGCTTATTCTGCATTTATTCCCAGCCATTTCCCACAGAAGTGTAGCTGAAAAACTCCACAGTGAATTAGGAGGTGTGAGGAATTAATCAGCACAGTTTTATCTCCAAGAAAAAAAAAAACCCACCACCATTAACTGTTGTAAGGGGAAAGCTGCTGATAAATGGGATGGTTGGTTAAACTGCAGCTCTTGTTTAACACCCTTTAAAACCCTCTCAGAGTTTTTTATTTGCTGCATAGGAAAGGAGTTCTTGGGGGGAATCTTCAAATAACTATTTATAGCAGCAATTTCCCTCCCAGCCTGTTGCTTCCTTGTGGAAATGCTGCAAATGGGGGGGGGAAATCCCAGCTAAATTGATAATAATCACTTAAAATTGTGTTCATATTCCGTTTTCTTTGCCAAGAAGATGCTTTCAAAAAGCAAATCTGAGATTTCCCGAGGGCTGGAATTGTAATTTGCAAGGATCTCTCAGCTGAGACAAACTGGCAGCAGTGAAACACTTCTTTTATTGGGAGGTGAGAGAATATTATGGGCTTTCTGTCGCTGGTTTTGGAGCTTCTTTGCACCCTCTCAAGGTGTGGGATCCTGGAATGGTTTGGGCTGGAAGACACCTTAAAGATCACTTTGTGCACTCCCCTGCCATGGGCAGGGACACCTCCCACTAGATTTCCCCCTGGAATGACATGGCATATTCCTTCTTGGGTGCCAGAGATGAATATTCCACTAAAATCTCCTCTAAATCAGTTTTATAAGATCTCAGATTATCTGGAGGTCCCTTCTTTGCCTGCTGACTCTGCTTCCCGAAGGGGCTGAAAACAGAGGAGTCTTAAACTTGATTTTTCCCTTCTCCTTCCTGTTTTCTCTGTTGTCACTTGTTCTGCTCTGTCCCAGGATAATCCCAGGCTCCTTTCCATCCATTAATCACTGGAATCCAAGGATGGCACGGACAGGGTTGTAAGATGACCATGAGATGAGGAGAGGGTGGTGTGATGTGCAGGAGATGCTGCCAGGAGCTCCTGGTTAATGAGGCTCAGTGGCTGTAGCCAATATTCCTCAGGAGCATTAAGGTCTGAGCACATGGTAACGGACATTCCCTGTCTCCCACAGCTTCCAGAATGTCTGGAACCTCAATCCCAATGCACAAAAAGTAGTGTAGCCCTTAATGCAGTAATAAGATTCCATGGAAGAACTCCCAGAGAGAGCCAAGCTAAATCAGCCCAGGCTTCCCAAGCCCTTATTCCCACAGCAGGGCCTGTTGTCTCCCACCCCTTGAGAACTGTTTTCCAATAAAACAGAGGTGTTTTTTTCCAGCAAAATGTCCTGTCTTTATATTCCACATTTAGGTCGTCATGCAAAGAGATAGAATATTAATTTAAGGGAGAGTTGGGGGTTTTATCTCTCTATATTTGATTTTATGCCTGTCCTGCACTCAGATCTGCTCCTGACAGGCAGCAGCTGCCTGGTTGTTCCTCAGAGCTTTGGTTTCACTGGCTAAAATGACTGAATTGATGAGCCACAATATCTGTCACTGGGAGAGATCAAAAAATGCTGCGTGGAGCCCTTTGCTCTCACCTTGGGGAAAGTGAGGAGCCAGCTAGGAATTACCTTATTGATCCCACCCTGCTCCAGCCAGTCCAGTGCCCTGGGAAACGTGGTCACTTTGTGCTGCCTCAGCAGAGCAGGCAATAATTCCCTTGAGAAATATCTCTGCAATGATATTCCTCAGGAAAAGCAGCTTCCTGACACTTCCCTGCTCTGGTTTTGTTGTTGTGCATCGTGCCTTGGATCCAGGGAATGGGAAAATCAGGGAATGGATGAGGAGCTGGGCTGGGATGCTCAGCCAGTGTCCAAAACACTGGCAAGCCAAGGGCGTCTCATCAGAGGATTGTCTGGAAGGTGAAGAGCTCAGCAATCTGCTGCAGGACTGGCTCAGTGGACACATTTTAAAGAGTTTTTAAAGCAATACAGTTAATTGAGGTGTTTTAACCTTCTTCCCATTTCTTAATGCAAAAAAACCTTCATGCAGGTTCAACCCCTTCTGATGGGAAAACTTTTCTAAAAGCCTTTTTTTAGAGGAGACTCTGAGTGGGGAGGGCAGGGGCTGCTGCACATGAAGAACTCTTGTTAAAAACTCCTTTATATACCCGTTATCCAGTGCTCTCAGTCCTGAATCCTCTTCTAGGGGGATAACTTTACTTGTGTAGTAGGCAAATAATATAATTTACCCTATTTTACGTGTCAATTTTGGCCTAAGAAATGTTCCAGGAGCTTGTCAGAAAGAAGTCATCCTGGAGCAAGATGGGATGTGAACCCAGCAACAGAGTTATTTGATCTGGGCAAATAGTTGTTCCCACCACTTTAATAAGTGGATTTGGAAATGGTCTTGAGTGAAACTCATTCTCTCCACTATCCTTTTTGTGCTTATTTGCTTGGACTTGATAATCTTAAAAGCCTTTTCCAACCTTCACAGTGTTATTCTAATTATTCCCAGTTTAAGGCTTGCTTTTTTCACGTTTTCCACTAAACTATCAAGAACAATTTTTAAATATTATTTCTAATCTACATTTTTATATTATTTATATATGATTTTTGACCCATTGCCACGAAACGGTCGTAAAAGGTGATGTGTAAAAGGTGCAGGAAACCCACTTTACACCCCCCCCCTTTCTGCATTATTGATAATAAAAGCCCAGCAACCAGAAGGAGGAAGATTTAATTGTGGAAAGGTTGGAGTCAGCTGAAAATAAATGTGACTTTACAGCTTCGAGTGGCAACTTCCCAGCTCTGCCTCCCAAATCTGTCACGCAGCGAGCACAGTTCACTTGGCTGTCACGCAGAGGGAGGCAGAACACACATTTGAGGGCTTGGGCTTGGGGAAAAAAGGGGGAAAAAAGCCCCACAAATAGAAAAATTTAAGGAGAAAAGAGCAAAGTTCAGGATAACCAGCGAGTTTTTGGTCGCTGTGTTAAAAACCGTCAGCGCTTGGGGTTTTGCCTGGTTGGAGCCTCAGACACTGTTTGGGGGCTGACAGGGCAGTGCCTGTTAAGCAAAATGGTCCTATTTGCTGGAAAATAACGTGGATCCTGCAAAAAAAGCAGGGAACAAAACGTCCTGGGCGGGTGGGGGGGTGGTGTGTGGTGGGGAGCATCTCGTGCTCTTCCAGGCTCGAAGCGGCAAGGAGGGTGTTTTCATTTTATCGTGGGGTCATTTGGGTTGGAAGGGATCTTAAATATCACCTAATCCACCCCCTGCCACGGCCAGGGACACCTTCCAGCAGCCCAGATTGCTCCAGCCTGGCCTTGGGCACTTCCAGGGATGGAGCAGCCACAGCCTCTCTGCTGATGATGCTGATCACACCTCCCATTGCTGGCTCGGGTTTTACCCCCGCTACTTCCAACAACAAACGACAACAATCAAGGCTCGATGGTCGTTTGGGGAGTCATTTATTGAAGTGAATCCGTTTCCCTGAGACTCCTCCTTTGCTCAAGGACGAGCAGGAGCTCCGTGTCCTCATTTCAGCACGTGGAGCTGTCCGAGGCTCCCGTCGCTGTGATCTGTGCAGGACACGAGCCTGGCCAGGAGCAGATGTGAAGGTGGATTTAAACCCATTTCTCTTGCCTTGATTTTTGCCCCCGGCTGTTCAGCTGATGCTGGAGCAGATCTTGCCTTTATTTTCAGCCAGCCAAGCTGTTGGGTATCAGCCAGGAGTGAAGGGCTGTCAAGCACAGCAGCCTGAGTGTTCCAGCAGGGCTGCTGTTTAATTTACTCCAGGAAAGGCTTGCCCAGCACGGAGGGGGAGGAGAGCACAGCTGGCTCACAGCTGGCTCAGAGCTGCCCAAAAATCAATTAACCAGTTGCACAGCACTGACCCTCCCACGTGGTGAGGGATCCAGGGAAGAGGCAGGGCTGGATTATCCCTGGGTTTTCAGGATGCCTGTCCTGGGATGGGGGGAGGCAGCTCGGTGGGGACATTTGGATTGATTTTCCCCCCAGTGGAGCACCAGGAATATCTGGCCCGTGAGCAGCAGGGAAGGGAATCCTTGACTAAAATCTTCTGGGTTAGGAGAACTCATCCTGACAGGCCCTGTGTTCTTCATTAAGGTGCTGGTTTTTAATTGTTCTTAGTTTTTCCCCTCTCTTCAGGCTAATCCAAGGCTGCCACAGAGCAGAATTAATTAATACTTGTCCAGTTCTTTGCAGACAAAGGTGAAGCGTGGCTGGACATTGATTCTGTGGTTTTTTTAAGGCTCGAGTGTGTCAGCAACAAGGGATGTAACTTAATCCTGAATATTCTCCTGGCTGGCAAAGACAAAAAGGAGAAATCAAAGGTGAGACATCAGAGCTGTGTGATCTTGCAAGACAGCTGTAAACTGCCTTTTTTTTTTTTTCCTTTAATTAAAAAGAGAACCCTTTCATATCACACTCCAAGAAGCAAAGACGTGGGGAAATGAGTTCTTTCCTTGCATGACTCACTCTCCCCCCAGAGGGAAGTGCTGCAGCTTTGAGAGCTGCCTCCATCAAACCAGGCTGAGCTTCAGTTTGTGTCCCACTGCAACCCAAAGAACTGCAGGCTGTGCTCCAGTCAAGCAGGTTGGATTTTCCTTCACAAAGCATTGAATTAAAATAGCTGAGGTGAGGAAATGGAGCTGTTTCCAAACAGTGATCATTTCCAGTGTCTGCAGTTGCTGCTCTTCAGGACCTGAGTTGTCCTAATAAAAAGATTTCCCACCTTCAGGCCCTGGAGGAAGAGGGAGAGTGGCAGGAAAACGGACCCTGCAAGGTCGGGGTAGGAGTGGCTGTGGGGGAATTAATTTGAGCATCTTCCCTGCACGTTCCTGTTTCTGCAGCCAGCACCATAAATTGCAAGGAGAAATTAAAGACCTTCAGGGCTGTCAGTGGTCTCAGGGAAAGAAAAAACAAGTTTCTTAAGTGTGATGTTGGATTAAAGAGCTGGAGGTTGTTGTTTCCCTCCTTGGGGTCTCTGTGGCACAGCCTGGGGAGGTGAGAGCAGACACCAGAGGTGGAGCTTCAGGGGCCACAAAAAACCTGCTGCTTTTACAGACCTGAGCAAGAATTAATAAAAGAAAAAACAACCCCCAAAAATCTGAAGTCACAATGATAATTTATTCACGTGCTGATCGCGTTTGGAAAGCGATTTTGGGGACATGTGGAGCACAGAAGGAGAAAAGATGGAAGCTTTTAAAAAATGCATGAGGAGCCAAAGCTGCAGGAGCAGATCTGCTGATGGAGAGGAAAAGCAGAGTCACCCCTCAGTGCTCTGGGATGTGCTGCTGTGTCCTCAGACATGATTTGTTCTGTGATCTATAGCTGTTTCCCTATGCCAGGCAGGATACAAGGCCATTAATCATTCATTAGCCTCGTTAAACTCCTTTAAATGTTGTTCTGGGATGCTGATGGCTGGGGAGGACATCCTGTGGTAAATCTGCTTTGCATTTCCCCCTTCAATTAATTGGATGGTTTCTCCATTCGTGGTAATTAGAAGGTTGAAACACAATTTCCTTCTGCTGGGCAGCAGGGCAGGTTTGTGTTGGGAAAGCTTTTATAGGGGAAGGACAGACCCTGCTCCTTCCTTTGGAAACATGGGACACTGAACACCAGAGTGCTGGGATGGAGATGGATTTACACAAGAGACTTTTCCCTTTTTGTTTGAGGATTTCTGGAAACACCAGAGAGAAGAGACCCAGAGATGCTCCCACTTAGGATGAGTCACTTAAGAGAATTAAAGCAGGATTTGCAAAAGCAGCTGAGTGACTGTTTTTCACTCTGGAGACTCACTGCACTGATTAATCTCCTTGCATCACCTGAAAAAAGGGAAAATATCCCTCTCTCCACATAATAACTGGAATCTGCAGCATCTTCATGGAGGAGGGATTATCACATTTGCTGAGTTCAGTGTCCCTGGAGAGAGATTTGGTGGAGGGGGTTGAGCAGGAATGGGAGTCCCGGAGTTCTGAGTTTATGGGGTGGAACACAGAGGGTTCATCAGGTTTATGCCCCAATTTCCCCTTTCTCTGCGTGAGCAAAAAGCAATGACAGGACACTTTGCTCTTCTTAACGTGGAGTTGGGGGAATAATCCCTTTCCAGGAGGAACCCTGGCATTGTTAACCAAGAGGAAAGCGCATTAAGGGGTCGATTTTTGGGGTTTTTAGGCAGAGATGTGTCATTTAGTGTTTGAGGGGGGTGGTGCTGTGTCAGCTGCGCTCTGGGTTTGGGTCTCAGGTAAAGAACGAGCCCCAAAAGTCCTCATTTAGGAAAAATCCCTGTGGTGTTCTGATGAATGTCTGGAATGTTGGGCAAGGAGGAGAAAAGAGAGTGAGAACAAACCCAAAAACTCCTCCTCCTTCCCTTTCCCTTGGACTCCTTTTCCTCCTTCCCTTTCCCTTGGACCCCTTTTCCTCCTTCCTTTTCCCTTGGACCCCTTTTCCATCTTCCTTTTTCCTTGGACTCCTTTTCCATCTTCCTTTTCCCTTGGACCCTTTTCCTCCTTCCCTTTCCCTTGGACTCCTTTTCCTCCTCCTTCCTTTTCCCTTGGACTCCTTTTCCTCCTTCCTTTTTCCTTGGACCCCTTTTCCATCTTCCCTTTCCCTTGGACCCTTCTCCTTTGCCTTCATTCCAACTGCTGTGATAACCAGGAGCTCCAATGAAATTAAAATAAGGTTGTTTTCAATATTTATCCAGTTTCCACTTGGATAAATACAAATGATGAGCCCTAAGCGATTCCACCTCATCACATTCAAATAAAACCCAAACAATGCTCTCCACAAACACCCCCATCGTGTTACAAGAGAAATGAAATTTAGGAAGATTTACTTCCCAGTCTGAGGGAGATTAATGCTTTAAAAAGATGTTTCTGTGGCTGCATTTCACGCTAAATAATGTCCCTTGGATTTTGTTACACGTTTTGTTTAAATGATGTTCAAACAATGATTAATTTTGACTTACAGCCAATTAATTTCCAATTTCATCGACTTTGGGGGGTTGCAAAAACGCTGTTGCTGCTTGTTCCAGTTACCTTTCCCTAGTCAAAGATGTGCCCATTAATCTTAGCATTTAATCCTGTGAAATACTGATATAAAAGTCCTCCAGCTCCTCAAATCCTGGGAGCTGCTTCCCCCATTTTCCAGATGTTATTTTGGGGTTTGTTGCTTCAGCACCTTTAGAATTTAGGAAGCTTCAGCTACACTTGAAGAGACATTTCATGTCAAAGTATTTTTTTAATCAAAAGCCTCTTTCCATCCCTTGTCTTTCAAGATGTGTCACTCGTGGAAATTTGACTTTTACAATACCAAAGAGTGGAAGAAAATGGATGTTTTAGGACGGGGAGGCTTTGAAGGGAGTATTTCCTTTGGAATTTAAAATGGAAACATGAGAAGGAAGAAGGTTTTTTTTTCCTCTTGAAGGATTTTTTTCTAGTTATTTGACATAAAAACACCAGAAGAAAGTGGTTTTGAGGCTCTGCTGCCTCAGCCAAGATCAGAAAGGTCCTAAATTGCTCAGCCAGGCAGGATTATTCTTGCATTTCATAGGGCTGGTGGTTGGTTGGGATCACAGAGGGGTGTGATTAAAGCTGGAGTTGCTGTTTCCTCTCCATGTGAGGTCTCAACTCGGTGTCAGGACCTGAACCACTAAAACAGGGCTTTTTGGGGGCAGCCAAAACTGCTGTTCTTGTCCATCCCTACAGGATCCCCCTGCCCTGTGGATAAGGATGAGGGGTGCATTTTGCAATCCTGATTAATACACAGATTAATGACTTTTTCCAGAGAAGCTGTGGCTGCCCCTGGATCCCTGGAAGTGTCCAAGGCCAGGCTGGAGCAACCTGGGCTGGTGGGAGGTGTCCCTGCCCATGGCAGGGGGTGGAACTGGATGATTTTAAGCTCCCTTTTAACCCAAATCACTCCATGATTCTGTTAATACCCATTTCTAATTGAAAAATCATTCTGGTGCTTCAGTTGCAGAGGAAATGTTGCTTTTAGTCTCCAGGTTTGGGGTGGAATGATTAGAGAAATTCAGTGTTATCTCTAATAATCCAGTCACTGAGGGATGTTTCCTGCATTAGCACCAGCCTGGGGCCACTCACTTCCAAAAGATTCACTTTGGTGCCTCTGCACATGATAAAATTATATCCTCATTATCCCCCCAGGGAATGGCTTATTTGGGTCAAGATGTCAGAGCTGATGCAGAACTGAGGCAGCCCCAAAGCTTTTTCCTTAGGACTCTTAGTGTTTTGGGGGTTTTTTGGGTTTTTTTGTGGGGTTTTTTTGGGGATCAAAAGATTTGGAGCTTTCCAATGGAAAAGGAATCTTTTGGGAAGGCTGATTAAAGCATGAAGCTTTTTATAGCTGACAGGGATGTGGCTGGTGCAGCGTTTGGCTGCCTTTGATTTCTTATCCCAAAGGATCTGATCCCCATTCCCAGCTGGCAAAACCTTGTCCTGATGCCTCCCACCCTTTGCTTTGCCCTCTTCTCTGTCTCCCTTTAGAGGGGCCTTGGAAAAGGTTCTTGCCAAGTGCACAGTGAGGGCAAACTCACCATCCTGGGGGGCTTCTCCTCTTCCCCTGCTCAGACAAGGAGTTCACTGTGGCTGGGAACGACCACAAAATAGGCTTTATGGTATAAAATACCCCAATTTATGCTATATAAGGTCTATATTCTCCCTCTTCTGAGCTGGAGATGGGCAAGATGTGCTTGCCAGAATTACTGCTGGTCTCATAAAGCCCCATTCCTTGTTTCTGGGGAGAAATAACAGCATCAAACCGGTGTTTTCTCATGGTTTCACTGCTTGCTGAGTTTCAGATTGATCTTTGCCTCCCTCCAGGGTGTTGTGCTGTGACACTGGGTGGTGTTTTGGGGAGGAGCAGTGGAAGATGCTCATCTCCCATCCACACCTGGCTGTTGCAGTTCCCTGTGCAGGACAGTGAGTGTTGTCATGAGTTAAACAAACCCAGACCACTTGCTCGGTGAACTGGGATGATGAGCAGAGATTTTCCAAGGCTTTACAAGTGGAAAGGAAGTCAGAGGTTTCCTGAACTCCCTGTCCTTTCCCATGGTTTCCAGGATGGACCAGTTTGAGCCTCCCCTGGATGAAAAGTCCCCCAAGGTTGTTTTAATCTAATCAGAAGCTCCTTCCTCGAGCTGCAGTGCCCAGGCCTTGAATTAAAGCCCCATCCTCCTAATCAAACCCCTGGCTCCTGGAGATGTCACCTTGGGTAACCTGATTAGATTCCACCCTGTTAGAGGATGGAATCAATTTTTCTTCTGGTTGTTTGCTAAGAGGTTTTTTATTAATAACTCAAATGGAAATTGGGCTTGGAAGGGTCTCCTCCTCGGATGGATCTGGGTCTTCCTGCCAAGTCTGTGTTCTTGGCTCTGGAGCTGAATTGCTCATGACTTTGGCTTGTTCTGGGCTTTGGTTTTCCCTCCATCATTTTCTTGTGCCAGTTCCTCCTCTGTGGAATGCAAGCAGCTCTTCCCTGAATCCACCGTCACGGAATCATGGAATGGTTTGGGTGGGAAGGGACCTTAAAGATCATCCAGTGCCACCCCCTGCCATGGGCAGGGACACTTTCCACTAGCCCAGGCTGCTCCCAGCCCTGTCCAACCTGGCCTTGGACACTTCCAGGGATCCAGGGGCAGCCACAGCTTCTCTGGGAATTCCATCCCAGCCCCTCCCCAGTGTTTTGTTGAAGAATTTCCTCCCGACACCCAGCATAACCTCCCCTCCTTCAGTTTAAAACCATTTCCCCTTGTCCTATCCCTGTGTGCCCTTGTGAAAAGTCCCTCTCCTGCTCTCTGGTAGGAGCAGTTTGCTGTGAAACAGCTCTTCCCTCAACTCCCCATCCCTGGGGTCCTGCCAGGTGTCCCCGTTGCTGCGTGTGCAGTCGGATCCACCCGGGTGGGGTCTGTCCCTTGAGGTTTGCTTGAATTAAGAGCTCAGTTTACAGGGGAGAAAACCCATTTAAACCCCAAACTCGGAGGCTGCAGGAGCAGGAGGGGTTTCCTGGGGTGAAGGCAGCAGGTCTGGGCTAAGTGGCTCTGACACATTGCGTGACTGCATCGCCCCTGCAGCTCCCGCTCACGGGGCCACTGAAACATTCATGTTCTCCGGCAGCAGGGCCTGTTTGCACGGGTGGAGCAAATCTGCTCAGGTAGAAAACGCTGCTCTGGGCTTCTGTGCCCCTGGGGGGCAGCAAATCCGTGCGTGGATGCTGCTGGTGGACACCTGAGAGGGCTCATGTTTAATTCACGGCGAGGTGCCGGGGGATGCTCGCAGCATCCAGGCACTAATGCCCCGCTCCCCAGCCCTCAGGGGCTTTGCCTGCCTGTGCCCCTGCGGGTTATGGGGGGTAAATCTGTGCTCTCAGCTGTTCTGGGCACGGGCTCCTCCTGCACAGCATGGGAGGGAGATTTTTTTTTTTAATTTCACTGCGTAGCAAAACCCCTTTTCCTCGCTGAAGGGACTTTCAGGCCAGGCTGGACGGGGCTTGGAGCAACCTGGGCTGGTGGAAGGTGTCCCTGCCCGTGGCAGGGGGTGGAAGTGAATGATCTTTAAGCTCCTTTCCAACCCAAATCATTCCATGATTCTCTGAAGAGTCACTTCTGCTTTCCCCCCGCCGTGCAGTTGTGTCCGTGCCAGGGCCCACATTTGTGATGACACAGAAGAAATGGGGCAGATTCACGTGTGCTTTGGGACAAAGGGGATGCAGGAACGCAGGGATGTTGGGAAGAATGTCCCCTCTTTCACTTTAAAACCCTTCCCCCTTGTCCTGCCCCTCTGTGTCCCTCTCCAGCTCTCCTGGAGGTGCAGGTTGCTGTCCCTGAACTCCCTAAGCCAGGGGTCACTGCAGACAAGCAGCTTCCCTGGACTCACCTGGCTGATCCTGAGCGTTGTGGTGGAGCTGGGACAAATCCCTGCTCAGTCTCCTCATCACCACTCCAACAGCAGCTGGAAATACCACTGGAATTTCTCCCTTTGCTCAGGAACGGAGGAGGATGCTCAGTGGAGAAGGGAAATGGGCTCCCCCCAGGTTGGAGGGCGGTGATGCTGAATTATCTCGTCCCAGAGCTGCCCCCTGTGCCCAAACACTCAGTCATTCTCCTCTGGTCCTGCCACATAATCATTTGTTTTCCCTGTGGCCATTCCCTCTGGATAAATCCAGTGTCAGCTGGCCATCGATGGGTGTTTTGCTGATGATCTGATCATTAAAAAAAAAAACAAAACATCAAAAAGCTCAACTGCTTCTTTATTGATTAAATTAGCACCGAGAAGGGAAAGTTGTGGATGCTGCCATAAATTAATGGATTTATTTGGCATTTCTTTCTTGGGTGTGCTAAGTGCTGCTGTAGTGATCTGCCCTAAGGCTCAATGTTTAATCCTTAATTTAATTACTGATATTTTCACCCAAGAATAAGAAATCTATGTGTCCACTGCGTATTTTTATTGGTGGAAGCTCCAACTGTGGTCAGGGCTGGGCATGAAATTGGGGGGGGGACTCTGCTGCTTGCAAAGACTCTTCTAAACTTTATCCCAGCATAGAAAATCTGACATAAATCACCACAAGTGCAAGAAGTGGATCCTGTTCTTCCAGTTCAGCCCAAGGGGAAGAAATGGCAGCTTTTCTTTTGGACTCTGATGGGATGTGAAGCTCTGCAGATGAATTTCCAACCCACACCTGACCCCGAGGGTGCCGTGTGTGTGAAATCCAAATGTTTTATCAGGCCCTTCAGATCTCTTTATCACATCCCAGAGCTCATTAAAGCAAAGTCAATCAAATTTCCTGCTGGAATGTGACGGGCAGTTACACTGGGGTGGATGGAAATCCTGAATTCCTGCAGGTGCTCCGAGGAATTCTCCCCGGATGGCTCAGGTGCAGCTGGAATTCCCAGCAAACCTGGTGGCCCTTTAGGTCAAACTGCATTTTAAAGGCAAAAATATATATATATAAATACATCATAATCTGATTTTTGGGGGGATTTTTTTTGGCTGGTGGAAGGTAAACTCTGGCATGCAGATCCCATGGAGGAGACACAAAACATGTTTGGATGGGATCCAAAGGTACAGGGCTAAGAAATCCTGGAATATTTGGGATCAGCCACATTCCCTGTGGCTCAGGGATATCCCAGGATCGTGTGGAATTCTGCCATGGGAGGTGGAGGAAAATGTTGCCCAGGATCATGTTGAATTCTGCAATGGAAGGCAGGAAAATGTTGGATATTGGTGCAGATGTAAGTTTGCATTTTGTTCAGCCTTGAGTACAGATCACTAGCCCAGCCCTCTTCAAAGTCATCTAAAGGAAATTAATTGAGCTTTTAGTATTTAAATCGTTTTTTTCATCCACCTCATGCTCCATTCCCCCTCTGTATCCTGAGCCCAGCAATCCTTCCTCCCCCAGTGGCTGTTTTTGAACACAAACACTGACCCAGCCCTTGCCCCTCTCCCTGGGAATGTCCCTCCTCCTCGAAAATGGGATTTTCCTCCCTGGCTGACGGGTTTGGGTGAGGTTTTCATAGTTCCAATATGCCCTGAACAGCCTTTCAGCAGCCTGACCCCTCTCAGAAACCCATTAAGCAGCATCCCCAGACAGACAGAGCACGGCCTGAATGGTCCAAGGGCATTTCTAACCTGCCCCAAACCCCCCAAAGGTATATTTTTTAGACAAATAAACCCCCAAAACCCAAGCTATTCCTTAATGGAAGCCATGATGCTGCATCTTAGCACTGCAGGAGATATTTCTGCTTCTTCTCTCATCAGATTTTGAAGGATTTGGGGTGCAAGGCTCTCCTTGTTTCCAATCTGGTGCCACCCCAAATGATTGTCCCTGCAGTTGTGCTGGGCTGGTGTTCACTGATGGAAATTACAACGCTCCAGGCTTTAATAATGCACTGGATTTGTTGCTCTGTAAGCCCTGCTGTAATTATTATAATAAATAGCTATTGTAGATAAGCAGATCCTGTAAATAAATACGACTTTTAGGTGTAATTTCATTTGGCTGGAGAGAGAAAACACAGAGAGATGCCAGGGATGTCTTTAGTCTCAAATAGAAACAATAATTTCCCAAATGCATGCAATACAAATTGGAGACACAAATCTGGCCTTTTAAGGACTTCAATGTCACTTCAATGTCCCACAAAACAACTGTTTTACAGGTCCAGAGTCTTCATCCATCATTTTCCAGTGCAGATCAGACAACCCTAATTCTCTTTTCTCTGGTGTTTTTGGATCCCAGCATGTGGGTGGCAGCTCGTGGAGTTAATTGGCACTGTGCAATTAAAGTCAGTGCAGCTGTGCCAATTAACACTACCATTGAATTTGAATAAAGCAATGCAGGCAAGGTCTGAAACTCTACATATCAACCCTTAACTTCTGGCTGGTGCTGAATTCTTAGTTAAAGAGAGCCTTGCTCTGTGACCTCCCTATCAGCCCTTCAAAAACTACTCTTAAAAATGCAGAATTCCTTCAAATGCCTTTGAAATCAACGGGATTTCAAAGGATCTCAAGATGTGGGCACATAATTCCTCTGATTTAAGGGATCCCTTTCCCAGCACTGTGTCTCTGCTTGGTTTTTCAGTGGATTAATTCACTTTTAGATCTCTGCACATCAAGTCTGGGGCTGCCACCAGAGATGTCACAGCTCCATAAGCCACAGTGACATATCCTCCAGTAAGTGGGATAATTCCTGCTATTCATCAGGAAAACTAATTGGAGGTTTATGGTGGGAATGTGAAATAAAGACTGGAGGCTGCTGCTCCCTGCAGTTCCAGGCAGTGCTTCCCTTTCATCACCAGTGAGCTCAGGGAACGTTAATCCACGTGCCACAAACTTTCAGGGAGAGCACTTGTAGTTGTGCATTGTACAAATTAAAACCACTTGTAAAGCCCTGAAGAATTGAGTGAGAGCTGGGGGGGGAAGGAGCACTAAAGGCAACTCAGAAGGAGCCTTGGATCGATGCTATAAAAATTGGATGATGCTTTTGCGGGGAGCTGGGAATAAATCTGGGAGCTGCCTCACCTGCATCTTGGAGGGGGCTAAATATAGACAAGTGTTTCTGTGACTGAACAGCTCCACTGGGCACCAGGGAATTCCCAGCAGCTCCTTCCAGCAGAGCTTGTTTTTTGGGGATGGGAAGTGATAAAACAAAAGCGACAAAGTGATTCTGGTGTTGTTCGGCTGCAAACACGGCTGGGCTGGGAGCACCCGCTGCCCCCCCCTCCCTGTGGAGTCAGGGTGGCTTTAAACTGACAGAAAATGGGCTTTGGGGAGGAAATTCTTCACCAAAACACTGGGGAGGGGCTGGGATGGAATTCCCAGAGGAGCTGTGGCTGCCCCTGGATCCCTGGGAGTGTCCAAGGCCAGCTCGGAGCACCCTGGGCTGGTGGAAGGTGTCCCTGCCCATGGCAGGGGCTGGAATTAAATAATCTTTCCCATTCCATGATTCTGTGACATCTTCTGGCCTCAATTCCCACGCTTCTGGATGCTCTGCTGGCCAAATTCTTGGTGTTGTCTGAGCTCTGCTGGTGTTGGAGGGCTGTGGAAGCTGCCAGAGGCACCGGTTTTAGTGGCTGGGGAATGTTGTGGCTGAGTGTGTTTGTGAGAGGTGGCAAATCTCACTGCAAACCACTGCCCTGCACAAAATGTTCCCTTGTATCACGGTAAATTTGGATTTATTACCCTATAAATTAACAGGCAAAGATACCTGTGGAGCAAAGGGAAAAGAAAGAGGAGAAAGGGGAAGGACAGACAGTTGTTTTCCACAGTTGTGATGCACGTGCAGATACTGAATTATTCTGTGTATCAAACTAATTGCTGGAATGAAAAGATAATAATAATAACAATCCTCCAGCAGCCTGTGAGATTGTTTGCTGACACACTGAGCATCTTTCAGATTGCCAGTGCTTTAAAACCCGTTTAGCTGATGACTGATGAAACACAGCCCAGAGCTCTTTGTTAGGAGCCCTTTTATTGAATAATTTCACTCAGATAACCATTTATTACCCAGTTCCTGTTTCACTTCCCATTTGCTGCCTGGGGGTTTAGAGCTAAAAATGGGCTTTCAGTCCTGCTCTGGCTCCATGAACAGATTGAAATCACCGGTCTGGCCACAGAGGATGATCCAGCCGGGGTCGAACTCCACTCATGCCCACAGATTGGACACAAACAGCCCCTCAGGCGCTGAGGGTAATTTTGGATGTAATCCCATTTAAGTGGGCATTTCCTTCCTGTCTGTTCTGCCTCCAAGCACAAGGACTGACGGCCCCTGGAGCCGATACAGGACTGATATTTGCACTTCGGTGCCCCGTGCACAGTAAATGGAGCACAAAGTGCTGCTGCTGAGTCAGGACCAGCTGAAACGGTGTGAATTTGTCTCTCTTCTTTTTTTTTTATTGCTGCCTTCGGGCTTTCTGTCACAGAAACGCGATGTGCATCTTCTGAGGGAGCCGAAAGGCTGCTAAAAATCCCAACAGATCAGGATCCTGCACTGCTCGGGTGGAGCTGATGGAGCCTGCAGGTACCACTGCTGCTCTGTAAGGCGTTCAGCCCGTGCAGGGAAGGGAGGGAGCTGGATGTAAATCAGCAGGATGGAAAGGATCAGCCCCACAGCGTGGAGGAGTTTGTAATGAGCCTTATAAATCACTTTATTCCCGGACACACTTCGGGTGTAGATGGGAAGTTGTCTGAAAACGAGGATAAAACGCTCTGCCCCTTTCCCCGGGCTGGGGTTTGTCCTGGGCTGGGAAGCACCAGAGTGTGGGAGACTCTGTTATTTGTGAGCCTGCAGTTCTGGGTTGTGCTTATTGTTCAGTTCCTGCTGATTATGTTTTTACGACAGCCTGCCTGACCTTGGCTGGCAGCAAACAGCAAGTCTGTGCTTCACCCGCAGGAAAATGGGATTATTTTGCTGTACCAGGGAGCACAGACTGCAACACTCACAGCAGAGCTCCTGCAAATCACCCGCCCCTTCATTAGCACAAGGGGTTGCAGAGTGGAACCTTCCCTTAATTAGCTCAGTTGTTAAGTGCCTGAAATAGTTTTCAGAGTGAAGAAAGTAGCAGAAAGCAGGGACTGAAGGGGGAAAAAAGGCTGAGAGGAACAAATCGTCCTCTCCAGGGAAAGAGGGGGGAGAACCGGTGGGATCCAGCCCTGTATGATGAGGGGAAAAAATAGGGAGGAAAAATACCATTAGCAAATCCCTAGAATCATCAAGTGAGAACATTACAGTGACAGAATAACCTTGAGATATATATATATATATATAAGAT
Organism: Platyrinchus mystaceus; assembly: GCA_035041135.1. Lineage (NCBI taxonomy): Eukaryota > Metazoa > Chordata > Aves > Passeriformes > Tyrannidae > Platyrinchus > Platyrinchus mystaceus. Next base: position 3,485,866 of record JAWWLV010000065.1, on the reverse strand, counting down.
ATCATACAGAATATAAGATATTACACAGAATATCATCAGTCCGTGGAGGTTGGTGTGGTTGCTGTAACAGAGGTGTTTTCTGTGCCTGTGCAGCCCAGAGATGCTGCTGGAGAGATGCAGCAGGTACAGGATAAACCAAGCTGCACCTGCAGCCTCTGCACTTTCTGCTCTCAGGTGAGGCATTTAAAAACCAAAAAATTAGTTTGGTGATTATTGCAATTAATGCAGCAGAAACAACCTTTGGGACTGAGTGATTTTATTGGCAGGTTATTTCCATATCCAGAGCCTTTTGGAGCTAAAGGAGGGGGGGTTTAGGTGGGATATTAGGATGAAAATCCTCCCTGCAATGCATTTTTCATCACAGCCTAGGGGCACTGAGCCCATCATTGCACCTGAAGGGTTAAAATCACTGCTGGAATAAGGGCCAAAATCATCAGCAGGGCAAAACTGTGCAAAAACTGCCTTCCCTCCTTGCTCCTGAGAAAGGTGGGAAGGGGCAGCTGAGGGATCCTGTTGTCCCAGGGCTGGGCTGAGCTGGAGCAGGTTCTCACAAGGAGGATCCTGCAGTGATGCTGTGCCCCCTCAGCACCCTCATCCCACCCAGAGCTGTGTCTGCCATTCCAGCCAGGGCTGCCAGGCTGAGGAGAAGGTTTTTCCCCAAAGGAAAAGAGCAAATGAGCTGCAGCAGCAGCAGCTCTGCTTTCACAGCTGCCTCAGGCAGCAGCTCTGCTGCACAAGGACAGAACCCCTGTAACGCTGCACAGATCACAGGGTGGGAGCATCTCTTCTCAGGAGGCACCTTGAGGGCTCTTGTTGATGCTGCAGTTGTTGCATGAAGGGGTTCTGGTGCTGTCTGAGGGGATGCTGAGGGTCACCAGCCCAAAATAAAGCAGGTTCCACTGGCAGGGCGGGCTCTGCACCCCCAGCCCTGCCGTGCCCTCCCAGGCACAGGGGGCTCCTGAGCAGCACAAACTGTTCTGTGTGTATTAAAGTGAAATTTTAACACCCCCCCCCCCTCCCCAGAGCAGTTTTCTTGCTGATCGAGCCTCCTGCTGTTTGTGGTGTTATTTTTAAACCTTCCCAGCGTAGTGGCAGCGAGGGAGAAGTGCCTTAATTACTGCAGATAAAATAAATCAGGGGAATCTCATTGCAAATGCAGGGAGACGAGACAGGGCTGACTCCACTCCCTGAGTCATCCTGCCAATAAGGCTATTAATTTCGGGCTGAGGGAACAGGCTGCATATTCAGAGGCACTTTTAGGAGGCACTGCAGGCTTTGGGATCCGTGGGGTGGATGTTTGCTGCCCTGCTGATGGCTAAAAGGATGCAGACAGGTGATGTAATGCTCCCTGGGATGGGAGCTGCCAAGAGCAGGAGGCATGGAAAGACTCCTGGGTGGGTCTTCAGGCTGAGTTTGCTTTGTGGTGGGGTTGATGGGGGGAGTTTGTCACGGGTGTGTCTTCAGCAAAACTGTTTGTAGGATGCAGTTGTGGTGAGGGGATCTGTCAGTCCTCGGATCCAAAGGTGGTTTGCTAATTCGGGTGTGCAAATAAATGAATTACAGGCTGGGTAGCCCAGTGATTAGAGCAGGTCTGTAAGGGAGTTTTGTGCTCATTTTCAGTGCCTGGGTAAGTCACCTTTCTAATTACATCACTTCTTTGTCCCTGAGACAATATAAAACCTCCTGGAGAGCCAGGAATGGTCCTGAACTGTGTCCTTGAGCCCTGGCACTTGTCCTGCCCAGAGCATGGGGAGCTTTGCCCGAGCTCCTGGATAATTCAGATTGTTCTGGATTCGACTGAGGTGTAAATTGTCAATAAGTGTTTTTAATTTTATTTTTTTTATTATCTTCAGTGTTTTTTTTCTCTTCTCCCTCCTCTCCCTTACAGGAAGTTCCCTCCCATCTGTTCCCTCCATATGTTTTTGATGGCAGTTCACACTGGAATTGGATTGGAACGTGGGGATGGTTGGGACATTATAAAAGAAAAAAAAAATAAATCCTTTCTCTCGGCCAAGTGGGGTTGAGCTGTCCCTAAAATAAAATTATAAAAAAAAAAAAGCCAAAACCAAAAAGAAAAGCCAAAACAAACAAACAAACAATTCCAGCTGCATTAATTGCAGCAATCACAAAACTCTCCTTTTGAGTGCCCTGTCTGAGGGCAGAAGGTGCAGCCTGGTTTCCCCTCCCACCTTCAGCACCTGCTGCATCACTCCAGCAGCAGCTTTTTTCTCCCTCCAGTGGAGCAGGAAAAGCCTCAATCCCAACAAACCCCAACCAGCTCCTCCACGGCTGGAGTTTGTGAGGTTATTGTGCCACCTTAAACTGGCATTTTCACTTGATTGGATCGATGTTCCCTCTATATTTTTCCCCTCATCAACCTGTGGACCTGTTTCTTTGCTTACATTCTGTTTTCAAACCCCCAAAAAACGCAGCATTTCTACGTTGCTAAAGCCCAAAATGAGGGGAGGATTGAACTGGAAGACAAAGGCAGAGAGGTGGCAGCTCATCAGCTGTTCTAATTAGCACTGCCCACTCATTAACAGAGTCCTGCCAGGAAATCCTGGTGGATCACTCCCTGTTTTCCTGGGAAAAGCAAAGCCAAGCTTGGGGCTGGGTCCTGCTGGGGTTGGTGGGGTTGTTTCTGCTTGAAATTGGTGCAAATTCTGTGGTTCTGGGGTGGGTGGGGGCAGTGAAGCACCAGTGGAAATGTGAAAAGAGAGTCAAAATCCCGGTGGCATCAGCAAAGCAGGGAATGAGAAGTGGGAAGTTGCCATTGCCCGAGTTAAGGAGCCTCATTTGTTTTTAAAACAAACAAAAAACCAAACAAAAATAGTACTAAAAATGCGGTAAAAGCAAGTCTGGGTTCCAACTCAAGGCGAGTTTCCAGAAGGTGAATGCTTGGGGTTGCTAAACCATGTTCTCCTGCTCTGGTGTGTCTTTTATTTGCTAAATGGCACCAATTAATTTTGAATTATATGAAACAGAAGTAAAAAAAAAAACACACACACAAAAAACCCCCCACAACCAAAAAGCTGTCTCCAGAATGACTTTTAAAATTAACCTGCATGGTATAAACCTAATTTCAGTGCATTTCTTCAAAGGCACAGCGTCTCCCTGGCTGGCCAGTGGGGTGATTATATCTTTAAATCTCTTTATTCTCCACCAGAGTTTTGTGGTTTGGTTGTTGGTTGGTTTTTTTTTTAACTCTCCCCATATAGAAAACCCCACCCATCTCTCTGCAGTATCTGCAGCGTGAATTAAGAGAGTCCGTCGGGACATCTGGGTCAGCATGAGCAGATCTGACATCAGCCTGCAGATGATGCCCACGACCAACGGTGCTGCAGTTGTTTTTTCTTTCCTCTCCCCCCCCCCCACCCCTCCCTTTCTTTGTACCAAGAAATGACTCTCCACTGGCAGCTCTAAGAGCTGCTAAAATGCCTTTACAAGGCTCGTTCCCTGCAGCAGGAAAAGCTGCCCTGCCTCGTGTGCAGGGGGTGGGGATGGGAGGAGGATGAATATTTGCTAATGCAGCATCGACTGGGGGGTCAGGAAGGCAGAGGAAGGAGGCTGAAAGCTGGTGATGAGGCAGAGAGGAGGGATTGAAGCTGCTAATCAGAGTTTTCAGCAGCAGAAGGGCTGCCCAGGCTCGGAGTTCGGTGCCTTTGCTGCCTGAGATTCTCCACCAACTCCTCTAGAAAAAAAAATAAAATTGCCCTGAATAGATAAATCTCTATCAAAATACTTCTTATTTCTGCCCTGCCTACACTTTAATTTGCTTTTCCTCCTAGATCTGTATATTAAGATATAGTTCCAAATTCTCCAATTTCCTGTGCTTTTCCCCCAACCTCAGGGCTCTCTCTTCCCTCCCTGTGCTATTTTTGCAGTACTCTAATTATTCTGGTCTCCCTGGAATTCTGCCTGCTGTATCCTTGGGTAAAACTAAACCCCAGCTCTAAGCCCAGTCATACATTGGTGCAATTCACTGGAATTAACCTTAATTTACCACACTGGGATGAAATTCATCCCTCAGGATGTTGCTAATCGTTGTTTTCCACAGCTTTGAAGGGAGGTGGAAGCCTCGAAGATCTCTTGTGCTCCCTGTGGGACGGGAGCTTGTGTTCCACTCCCACCCAAAACCAGGGTGAGGTGGGGATGTTAAACCTGAGAGCTGCTGGTTTGAGCAGAGTAGAAACTGGGAAAGGAAGGAGCTGGTGCAGGAAGGAGTCAAGGGATGCTCAGAGCAACCTGGACCAGTGCAGGGTGTCCCTGCCAGGGGGTGGAACTGGATCCAACCCAAACCACCCCATGCTTCTCATTCTCTGATAAGCTCTGCATTTCCAGTGACCTTAAATCACCAAAAAATCAGCCCTGGGGTGCCTAAATCTGGGCTTAGATGAACTTCAGCCTGGAGTTGAGGAAGAGCCTGGGTGACTTTGTGTCGATCTGTGAAACAATTCCGGCTCCATGAGTTTTATTCCCTCGGTGCTGCTGAGCCACTGAGTGGGGATTAGCAGAGCCAGGCTGAGAGTGGGATAACTAATAAACCAAAGCCAGAGGGGATGGTTGTTCCTTAATCAAAGGCCAGGACTGGCCAGTGCTGTGGTGTCACTTGAAGGGTGACATGCTTGGAATAGTGTCCAGAGGGACCTTTGTTCCCTGCAGAGTCCCATTAGCTCCCCGTGGGCAAAACATTCTGTCTCTTGAGGAGGCAGCTCCTATAAGTACTTTGCTTTATTATTTTCCTGATTTGAACATTTTCCAGGGCCTGAATGCAGCAAAAATGACATTTAGAAAAGCAAATTGGGACATAACTCCCGAGTGCTGAAGTCTGTTGGAATAGAGAGTTCTGTGGAAGGACAGGGTAAAGAATTATTAAACATCCTTCTGAAAAGCCATAACCTTTCTGTGCCACGAGAAGACAAATATTTTGAAGTTTCTCTGCCTTTACAAGTGCAATACATTAATTTTATTCTTGCTTTTTCCCCCCCTCTCTTCTGGAAATTGCAGTGGGACATGAAAAAGATGGCAGCTGAAGATCAGTCAGGAAATTATGCTAATGCTTCTAACCACTTTTTTATTCTGACTATGGTTTGGAGGGGGGGGATAAAAGCATTGAATATGATTGTAAAAGACTTTTATTACCATATTTATATATTATTTTTTGCAATGCATTGCACATTCCATGGCAGGAAATGCAGGAGGGCAAAAGTTGACACCTTGATGTGGCTTCTGTAGGCCAAGATCAAACAGGGAAACTGCCTTTCATGACTTGGAGTCCCTGAGCAAGAGGCTGAGATTCCTGCACTTCAATGTAAGGGTTGGATGTGGAATTTTATGGAATTAATTGGTCCAGAAAAGCTTGGACAAGGGTGGGGGCATCTGCATGAATGTTGCATGGAGTGACAGGACGAAGGGAATGGATTTGCACTGAAACTGGGCAGGTTGGGATGAAGCTGCTGGTTCTGATCCAGGACAAGGGGCTGTTCTGGGGAGCCCTGAGAATGTGGGAAAACTGGCAGTCCTGGCCACAACCCACACCCCGAGTTTTCCCCTGCAAGGCATCACACAGTGACTTAAATAAGATGTGCCAGGCTTTGAGGGGGTTTGACCTGCAATGAATATGGATTATTTAATTTGGCAGCATCTGGTTAATAGTTGCAATTAGAACCAAGGGCCTGGGCTCACCTGGAGCTTCGAGCCACTGCTGGGGAGTCTTTGTGTTTGCTTTTATTGCTGGCTGACTGTTAATTCCTTTTCCATCTCACATCCTGAGCCTTCATTAATTAAAGCACTTCCCTCTTAACGAATGCAAAGCAGTTTGTGCTGTTCAAGGACTGAATCTGGGCTGAAATTGGACTGAATATGCCCAAAGAAGGTGCTGATAGATCCAACATTAAGGACCTGGTTAGGTTATTAACTAGTAATGAGCAATTAATGTTTCAACTGTAATTAAACCATCCACTGAGGGGCTCCAGGACTGTTCCCACCAGCCCTCCCCAAGCTCTGGCAGGTTGTTCAATCCTTCCCTGACCATAATGGAACATCAGTTCAGTCCCTTTTGCCCCTGTGGGGTGGGTTTGGCAAAGCCAAGGTGCAGCAGGAGCTGGAGGTTGACATTTCCAAGTCATTTGGAAGCACTTTGTGCTCTGAGCACACCCAGGACAACAGAGGGGAATCAGGCAACGGGCTCATCCCAGGATCTGGAGGGGTTTTATGCGCTCAGCCTCCCTCTTAAGTCCTCATTTGGAGTTAGAACTAAATCTAGAGTCGAGGGAGAGGAGAAAACCACCAGCAGTTCCCACCCAGAGAGGCTGATTTCCAGCCCTGTTCCTTGTAGGAAGGGAAGGCAACCCCAGGGCTTGGAACTGGGAATTGTGGCCCAGGAATCCCAGATCCTGTTTGGGTTCCTAGAGCTGCCCTTCAGTGCCCTGTTCCACCTCCCAGCTCTGGGGTTTAACCCTTTTCCTTCAGGAATTGTTTAACAGGAAGGGTTTTCCAATGCAGTTAAACCCCCCCAGCACTGCAGGAGGGAGCTGGGATGGGCTCTGAGCAACCTGAAGGACAAGGAGGTGTCCCAGACCCTGAGCACTGACTGCCCTGTGGGTCTGGAAGGTGTATGGAGTGGCAGCCCACGAGGGAATCCATTCCCAAGGGATTCATTCCTGCTGGACACGTTCCTAACACTCCAAGGAGGGACGTGGTGCTGAATCCATCATCCAGCTGGGGCTGCTCCTGCTTCACTCACTCCACACAAGAGCTTGAGGCTTTGATTTTTTTTTTATTTTATTGCAGCCAAGAAGACTCTTGAGTGTGTGAAATTATTTGCATTTTTAGAGCTGAAAATAATTCCATTTGGAAGGGATTTTTTATTTTTCCTCTCCGGACTCGTTCCCTGAGCAGAGAGCTCTGTGAACTCTGGGAGAGCTGAAGTTGTAAAACTGCTTTTAAAATGGGCCCAGAATCAATGCCAGCAGCAAGACCCAGGGAAGAAGAAGGTGACATTAATCTGGGGTTGCATCACACTCTGATTTCATCACTGCAGTGTCTGTAAGAGGATGATCCAATGAAACAGTGGATGGAAAGCTTGGCCTCTGCACCGTGGATTCAAGGACAGTGTCACATCATCTTCCAGCAGCACTGGCACTTCCAGGGCTTTGGTTGTCATGTTGGAGCCTCTAAAATAAATAAATTATCTGTTTCAGAGCCTGAGCTGGGGCTGGGACAGGAGCTGGGGCAGATCTGGGCTTGTCTAGTGCTTTCACTTCACTGCTTGTCAGCCCTTGACGCTGTGAAGTCACTGGACAAAGATCTTCCTGCTCCTCAAACTCCACCTCCTCACACCATTGTCTCTGGTCAGGGGTGTCTTTTGAGTGGATTAACATGAGGCTGGCCAAAAAAACAAGGGCAACAGGAAAAATGGGGCATCAGAATAAAATAATCAGGGAATCTCAGAGTGCTTTGGGTTGGAAGGGACCTTAAGGATTATTTAATTCCAGCCACAGGCAGGGACACCTTCCACTAGCCCAGGATGCTCCAGCCTGGCCTTGGACACTTGCAGATTCCATGTCTGTGCAGCCCAGAGGGTTCTCTGAGCCCTGATTTTCACTCTCCTGTCTCAGTGGCTGCTCCCAAAGCCGCTCACAGGGAAATGTGGGCTGCTGGAACTCCGTGTTCCCACCAGACAAATATTGTCTCATTAAGGAAGCGAGTGATGATAACATCTCCAAAGTCCAGCCAGGCTTTGTCTTTGAATGAGCTCTTAGTCCTGACTTTTTCTTTTTTATTTTTTTTATCCTTGATAACCTTGGAAAAGCTCCAGAAACACTTCATTAATTAGATTCCTTGGAATCTGCTGAATTCCTCCGTGTCCTGAGCGGGTTTATCTTTGGAACAGTGTAAGGAGGTGCTGAGTGAACATTTCCCTTCTCCAGTGGCTGCTGTGCCCAGGTCAGTTGGCATTTCCCAGCAGGTTAGATGGGATACTGGGATGCAATTCTTCCCTGGGAGCTTGGGAAGGGGCTGGGATGGAATTCCCAGAGAAGCTGTGGCTGCCCCTGGATCCCTGGAAGTGTCCAAGGCCAGGTTGAAGCAACCTGGAACAGTGGAAGGTGTCCCTGCCCGTGGCAGGGGTGGCACTGGATGGGCATTAAGTCCCTTCCAACCCAAACCATTCCTTGATCCCACGATTTTGTAAAACCCTGGAGCTGTTAATGGTTAATAAAATCAGTTTAGTTTATTACCCTGGCAAGGAGGAGGCTGCACAAGGGATGGGGTTTCCATGTTTCGTTTTAAGGGCACACTTGGAGCTGGGATATCCTAAAAAACCTGTGTGTGCTGAGGAGTTTTAACAGGGTGGGGACTCAGACATGATCTTGAATCCTCATGTCCTGAGGATAGTCAGTGATCTTCTATTATTATTATTATTATTATTATTATTATTATTATTATTATTATTATTATTATTATTATTATTATTATTATTATTATTTCCATTATTATTTCCATTATTATTTCCATTATTTCCATTATTTCCATTATTTCATTTCCATTATTTCCATTTTTTATTTCCATTATTTCTTACCATTATTTATTTCCATTATTTATTTTCATTATTATTATTTCCATTATTTCTTTCCATTATTTATTTTCATTATTATTATTTCCACTATTTATTATTAATTCCATTATATGTTATTATTTCAATTATACATTATAATTACCATTATACTTAATTCTTATAATTAATTATAATCTGTTATTTTTTATTATCATTAAAATATTTCATAAATAAAAAAATAATGGGTATAATCATCATCATAACCTCTGTGGAAGGCCTTAAAATGGGGTTTCAGCTGCCCAGTTGGCTGCACAAACACTCCGTGCTCCACATTCCCAGGGCTTCCATTCTCCCTAAACACCCCACTCCTTGTTTTGTGGGAACTGGCAAAGCTTTGACCTGCCCAGAATTGGGTTGGGGGGGGAAATTGGGGCTAAAAAAAACCCCCAAACAACCCCACTTGAAAAAAAAGGGCCCTTCAGGCACTTCCCAAAGCTCTGCAAGGGGAAGAACTTCCCCTAAAATCTCAGCAGATGACAGGACTGAGCACAGGGGAGCTCTGGGTTCAGCTCAGGGAGAAATTCCGAGCTTGGTGTAATTATTAATCGCCTGATTAAGTGTTTGATGTTCTTCCCAGCCAAGTTATCAACATGTCCAACACTCATTTTGCTTGTACTGCTTTATGCAACTTTCATGCCCCATAAAATGCATGTTAAGTGCTGGGGATGTTTAATAATGATGTTTGCACCGCTCGTACAACTCCCTTGGGTTAAAAAAAATGATGGAAAATAGCCATGAAGAAACTTTATTTGACAGGAGGGGGGGAAACAGCTGGTTGTTGTTTGAGGAAGGATCTTGAAATAATAAAGGAAAAGGGTAAAGGAGCTTTAATTTACTGTGTCAGTGGCACAGATTGGAACCAGCATCGAAATTTATGCAGCGCTTGGGTTCGCTTTGATATGAAGAAATGAAGAGCTCTTGTGTTGAGTGATGAGAAATCTAATTCAGTGGGAGCAGGTTGTCTGAGTTAATTTTCATTTGTGCCTCCCCCCCCCCCCTCCCCTCTTTGATAGCAGGAGTGATTCCTCTGGTCATTTTAGGAGAGATTTATCCCTGTATGTGCTTCTCTAGCATTGGCAGCTGCTAAGTGGGGAATAAATGGGTATTTGTTATCTTTTAAACTGGTCATCGACAGGGTGAGGTGGGAGGGGAAATCTCCAGAACAGCTCCAGGAACACGGGGAAGCTCCAAGCAACGTTGCTTTAGATTATTGCAGCAATTTTATGGGCCAGTGGAAAGCAAGAAGTCCATTCCTCATGCCCTGCTGCTCCATCTGCTAAATCAATAAGTAACTAATGGCAGGTGATTTAACTCCATCCCCAATGGATCCTTGTCTGGTTATTAAACGTGTGCAAATTGAAAATCCAGCAGGAGCAGAGGGGGGAAAAAATGAGCTTGTCTGAGGGTTGGTTTTGTCCCAGAACTGCTGGGAAACACAAAAGGTAATTTAGGATTGTTGTCTGAGGTAAAATATTTGCAGTGGAGGTTTGGTTGGTTGGTTTGGTTTGTGTTTTCCAAGGGATTTATTTGTCCAAGGAAGGACTGGACGTGGCTCTCAGTGCTCTGGGCTGGTTGGGAAGGTGGGATTTGGTCAAAGGTTGGGCTCGATCTTGGAGGGCTTTTCCAACATCAGCCATCCTGTGAAATCCCAGGCTCAGCAGGAACACTGGGAAGAGTCTGAAAGCAAGAGAAGGATTTCTAATAATGAAACCAAGAAACTGTGGGATGGTGTTTGGAGTCCTGAGAAGGGGAGCTGACACAAGTGACAACAGAAAAGGACATCCAAGAGTGAAAACTAAAGCAAATAAACCCCAGGTCTGGATGCTGAAGCACATCAGTGCTGCAGTTTGGGCTGGGAACATCATTTGCTTTAATTCCTGGCTATAATTTGATTTTCCATCATTCCTATTGAGCAACCTGTGTGTTCAAACCCCCCTTTGATCATCTGTTCTCCCCACCCCCTGTGTCCTTTGCTGTGTAAATACACAAAGCCTTTGTTTGTGAGGTGTTGTTTTATAAATATCCCTGCTGTGTTTACCAGCATTTACCACCTGCTAAAATTAGCCGTGGGAGAGGAGCATTAATCAATGGAGATCCAGGGCTGACATTTGGCTGGGCTGTCTCACAAAGAGCTGGGAGTAAAAACTGCAGCCAAAACCTCTGAATTAAAGTGATATTTCAGCTGAGTGACTGCCCACTTCGGGTGACTTCAGCTGAGGGGAGGAAAGGAAAAGCCTTTGTACTTTTACTGGAGAAACTGCTCAAACTCTTTAATAAAAATAAATAAATAAAAGAGGGGAAAAAAGCCAACAAATTGATACATTTCCACCTGATCTTTGTGGGCTCACTGCCCTCCTCTCCTGGAGCTGCATCAGCCCATCCCAATGGCTCAGCTCATCCCCCAAGCAGGAATGATTTTAGAGGGTTTTTTTTCCCCCATTTTCTGCAGACAAAGGGGCTGTTTATGCAGCAGGAGTGTCGAGCTGAGCCAGCACTGAAGAACTAAATTACTGGATGCACATTCCTTCTCCAGACTGTCACCTCTCCTGACACCCACCAGAGCTTGGTGACAAATTGATGGTCTCTGCCCTGGGCTGTAATTAAGATTTCTCAGAGCCAACACTACCTGAGCCTGGTGAAATCCCCCCCTGTTTGTGACGAGGACTCGCAGGTTGATGTTTAGTCAATAAGTTTAATTGGGTTTACAGCAATAACAGAGTATAAGAATTCACTTCAGAGGGGAAGGAGGGGGGGAGTATATGTGATTTCACAGCCTGAACATGTGTTAGGTCAGCTTTGCCTGGGAATTTTAACAACCTGCCAGATTGCTTGCAAGGCAGAGAACTCTTGGAGAGCAAGTGGGAGTATTTGACAACATTCTGACACAACCATGTTCTCCCTGGGGCTGGGCCACGGTGCCAACTCCTATTATTCAGCTCTCCTCGGGCAGAAGGCTGGACCTTCTGTCTCACACGGATCTCTTCAACCTTCAAGAGCTTGTCAAGAGTACTGGGATGTAGGACAAAGCTGTGCTGTCCTACTAAGGTGCTGGAACGTTTGGGTTGGGTTTCCTGCCAGTCTGAGCTGTGGTTCAGCGTTCTCCACATCCCTGCAGTGGAGTGACACCCTTTAACAACGTGCAAATTCGGGGGTTGCAGCAAGAAACTTTGGAGGAAAAGTCACTGCTGGGTTGTGGCTCAGGTTAGTTTTGGTCTGAAAGCAGAAATCCCTGTGTGTGAGAGAGGGAAAACCTCTCTGAGGAGGGTGGGATGTGGCTTTGACCTCCCTGGCTTTGACCTCGCAGTTCCAGCTCAATAAGTGGAGTTTATTGCTCTGGACTCCCACTGGTTTGGAGACCCTTATTTGGGAAAGATTTCCTGAGATCCCTGATGTGGCCCGTGGAGCAAATTTAGTTGCCCTTCAGGTGACTTTCCCTCCCTTTCCACATGTCTGGTACAACCAGTCCCATCCCAACTATCCCCACCATGAGCCTTCCATGGTTGGCTTTTCCCACTTGCCTTTTCATGTCCTCAGTGATTTTAACCTTATCCTCAGCAGTGTTTATTTTCAAGAGAGTAAATATTGATGTAAATATGATGTGCAGGGAAAGCTGGGATGGGAAAGGAGCCAAATCTGGGTGGAAATATTTAGGTAGAGCCTTGACATGTGAAGATTTAACAAACACACAGACACTCATTTTGGAACAGGGTTTTTTACAGGTGAAATTCAGCAGAGCAGTTTTATCTGGTAGGACCCCACCCTGCTCTGAGTTCATGATCTTCAGTCCTTACTGAGAGAATGGCATTCCAGAGGTAAATGTTGATTTTTGTCCTGCACACCTCGCAGTTCTTCACCTGTCTGGGATAAATCATCACACAGCTGATCCAGGAGCTTGGAAATACTTCTGTGTATTTTTCAGAACTAAGATTTGGCTGATCATCGTTAACTTCTCATTAAAATGTTGTTTCTAAAGCCCATTAAGAATATTAATAATTAAATGAACAGCTGGAGTTGCAGGCAGCAGTGTAATGAGTTATAGCAAGGATTCAGCTGCAATGCAGAAAATTCAGGGGGTAATCCATGATTTATGATACATTATTCAGAATTCATTTACATCTGTACCTTCCTCTGTCCATGGAGTATTTTACATTAATTCCTGACATCAGCAGGTTTCTTTTTCCCCGTGTTCTGAGAGGAGGAAATGCTGTTCTGGGTGTTTGAGAGTGAGAAGTAGTTTAGAAGGTCAGGCTGTGGAAATGTGATGTCATTTGTCCTTTTGGGGGGACAGACAGACACTGATCCCTGGCTTGGCTGGTGCCTGCAGGGCTGGGGGGAGAGGGCAGTGGGATCAGGAGGATCTGAGGGTGGGGGAGACGAGATTGTGGGTAATTAAATCTGAACCCACCCCAGGACACTGCACTGACTTGAGAAATTTTGATTTCAAACCAAACCTCAGAGTGTGTTCAAGGCTGGGATGGGAGAACCAGTGGAGCCCAAGGGAAACCCAGCTGGGATGAGAATCCCAGAACGTTTTGGGTCAGAAGGGAACCCTGAAGGTCATTTGGCTCCAACCCTCAAATTCAAACCAAACCAACCAACCCACAGACTTAGACCCAGGCAGTGTCAGGGACTTGGAACGTTTGCAACCCGTGGTTTTTGCATTTAGGAGCCCGGCACGAGTGAAACCCTTGTCAGCTCTGCCAGGGAGGGATGTGAGAGGGGATATTTATCATTTCACAGGCAGGGAAAAGTGCCTGCGACTCAGAAAGGGGCTGATTTGCAGCCACACACCCCGGTGCTGCAGAAACACTGGAATTTCTGCCTCTGGGCTCCTGCATTTCCTGCATTCCTGCATTCCCGGTCGGATTCCTGCTTGGAGGCACCGCTGGCAGGGCTCAGGTGCCCGTTTTGGGGGCAAAACGAGTTCCAGGGGGCAGTTGCAGGGTGGGGGGACCAACCCCAGAGCATCCCCCCAGCCCGGGCTGCCTTCGGCACCGCGAGCAAAGTGGCTTTTTAATTGTGGCTGGGCTGGCAGAGCTTTGCAGTCAAATTGCTGCCAATTAAAGGGGCCTTTTGAACGGGGCTGTTGGGAAACGCTTCCATTTGTCTGCCGAGTGTCCACAGGCTTTTGATTAATGCAGAACACAGAACAAATATTATGGGGAAACAAGCCTGCTGTGCCTTGTCTGGGTCGTTTTTCATCCCTCTCCCCTCTGCAATCAAGGGCCATAAATTTTAGTAAAGGAGGTAATTGGAGTGTGGTTCCATTTAATCCACCCGTTATTTTTAACCTTGACACGAAGTTTTTTGATGATGCTTTTCCCTCCCCCCCCCCTTTTTTTTTTTGTTAGTTTTTCTTAATTGCCTGTCTTGGCAGCAGGACATTTCAGCTGTCCCAGTGTAATCTCCAATTCCCTCTGGGAATGTTCCAACAAAGCTTTCTGCAGAGTCAGCCTTTCTGAAAATAAAGCAGGTTAACATAAGAGGAGCATGCCTGGAGGTCACATTGTAATTTTTTTTTTCCTCTCTTTCCCTGTGTTTAAGAAGGACAAGATTGCCTTGAAATCCTGTCTCTCCCTGGGTGCCTTGAAAAGAAAACCACCTTGTGTAGTGTTAAAGAATTGCTTGGTTATTTAGAACCCTCTTTTTGCTTCTGAACTTGTAATGGGGATGTAACCTTGTGAAATAATCAAAGGTTTCACCCCCCAGTACAGGATTATATGACATGACATATTTTTATTGAATTTGGATATATTATATCGCTCTTTCTTGTTATAAAATCCTGTTTGAAAGGTGAAAGTGTTTTTAAGTGAGAAAAGAGGGTGAACCACGGAACCTCTGAGCACAAATATCTCCGGCCCTGACACAAAACCTGATAAGTTTTATAAAGATTAATTCTTTCCAAGGAAGCAGCTGCTGTTCTCGGGGCTTTCAGCCCGTGCTCTGTCAGGGCTCTCATCACTCAGGCAGTTTGAGCCATCATTAATAAAGAGATCTGAGGGATTTAAACAGTGGGGGTTCATCTCAGACCTGCAGCAGCACGAGGTGTGGGCAGGGCCCTTCTGCAGCAGCTTCTTATTGAAGACAAATCTCCCCATCAAGATTTATAGGCCACACACTCAGCCTGTTTGGAAGAGGATAGAAACCATTCCAGCTCTTCCACCAAAGCACCATCCCCAGTCTGTCTCCACTTCTGCTTTGGCAAAGCCAGAGACGTCAAAATTTGTGCTGTGGAGGATTTATTGGCCATCAGTTTTCCTTCTGCTGAGATTTGCCACGAGACACCGAGTGCTGCTGTAGAATGGACATTTATTTGAGATCATGGACGTGGTTTAATGGGGGGGAGCTCATTGTGCCCTTCCAGGACCTGAAGGGGCCAACAGGAGAGATGGAGAGACAGTGTTTCCAAGGGCCTGGAGGGACAAGACAAGGGGGAATGGCTTCAAGGTGCTGAAGGGCAGGGTTAGATGGGATAGTGGGGAGGAATTCTTCCCTGGGAGGGTGGGGAGGGGCTGGGATGGAATTCCCAGAGAAGCTGTGGCTGCCCCTGGATCCCTGGAAGTGTCCAAGGCCAGGTTGGATCAACCTGGGCTAGTGGAAGGTGTCCCTGCCCGTGGGAGGGGACTGGAATTAAATAATCTTTGCAGTCCCTCCCAGCCCAAACCATTCCATGTTCCTGTGGTATCTGCAATCCACGTATCCCCACGGCACATGGATGCATCATTCTCCATCCCCACCATCCCCCCACGCTGGCAGTGACACCAAATGTGTCACAGGGATGGTGGGTGGAACGTGGTGCCAGACAAAGCTCTGTGCCCGAAATCCCATGGAGGAAAAGCTGTGGGATTCGGTGCTGTGGGAATAAAACTCACTTGTTTTCCTGGGAGTGCTCAGCTACAGGTGATAATGGGATGCTTCAGGGAGCTAAATAATTCCTTGCAGTGACATTCTCTTTCTCTGCACAGGTTTAGAATTGCCCCTTTCAAGATTTCTCTCTGAATGACCTGATCTTTGCAGGATTTTTGGCTCCAACCTCCCTTGAGGATTGTGCTTGTTCAACGCTGAGAAGCTCAATATTCCCACCCCATCTGCTTGGAGCCCTTTCCTTCCTGCTGTGCCTGATGTGTTATCCCTGTCAGAGCCCAAACATCTGCCAGGAGAGAGGTGTGAGGCTGCCTGGGAAAACTCTACCTCCAGGTGTCCCTGACCTAAGTGCTTTTTGCTGGAGCAATTCCCCCCCATCCCAGGGATGTTCTGCTGCTCCTTCTCCTTGTTCTGACAGAAAAATCAGCGAGGGAAGTTCTGTGAAATCCTGCAGTGACTTTATGCAAGCTGGGAAATCCATTCTGGGGTTAAATGAGACTTGTTGTTCAAAATATGAAGTCGGTGTGTGCAGCCCTGGCTTTGAATAATTCAACAAATAGATAAAACAGAAGGGTCAGAGTGAAATGATGCAGCAGTTGGACACTGGAAACTCTTAGTCTGACAGGCTCCTTCCTGGGGATGATTCCCAGGCTGGATAAAGGCTGCAGTGACCAGGGAGCAGCAGATAAAGCTGCTCTCCTGCTTGGCCATCTCTGTCTCAGCAGAGCACTTAAGCAGGGATTTATCTCTGTGAGCTGAGCCCGTCCTGACAAGCACAGGTCACCAAAGGGGTGATTCTGCTCTTATTGCTGGAGCACCCAGGGCTGAGTCCCTGCAGAGACCCCCTGAGCTGGGGAGGGATCCCCAGGGTGACCTGGTGCCACTCACAGCCTGAGTTCTCCAGGATTTCCCTCCCACTGCTGCAGATCAAAAGGATTTTGTGTTGTTTTTCACTTAAAAACATCATTATTAACTCATAATATTTACCAAGGCCTGCAGATAAGACCAGTTGCTAATATCTTCCTGATATCACACCAAATAAATTAATACTTGCAGCTCCCTGGGGTGACTGAGGAGAAAACAATACTGGTGCTGATGCTCATTTCCTTTGCTCCCTGACTCCAACCAAAACCTCCCTGCAGCCTTTTCTGCTGCTTTAAGGCACAAAAAGTCTCCTTTTCCAGCCGAAAACGCCACTGGCATCTTGTTCAAGAGCTGATGGCACAGAAAACGACCCCTTTTACTGACAGCACAGGCAGCTTGTTTAAGGGGGGGCTCGAAAGGTCAGCCTGGGTGCAGCTCAGCAATTCCCAAAGAGCTGAGCTCATGGAAAAGCATCCTTTGTCCTGGCCTTGCAGGTGAACACAACACCAGGCAAATCCCCAGCCTGGCAGTTCTTTCTTGCCAAGTAAAGAGGGTTTTTTTGTTTTGTTGCTCAGATTTGTTCTTCTAAATCAAACTCACAGCAAGTGGCACCACCCTCCCTGCTCTTACCACATGTGGGGGTTTGGGGAGCCTTTAGTATTTTATTTTTTTTTTTAGCCAAAATAGGTCATTTCTCCTTCCTGTTTGCAAAATAATCCCTCCACACACACACACACTTTGAATTATTAATTTCTCTTCGTGTCCTTTCAAGATCCTTTCCAAAGAAGGGTTTGAATATATTTATTTTTTTCAGGAGGTTCTGTCCCCACCTGCTAAAGTGTTTAATATCAATTCCCTGCCTGTCCTTGCAGATTGCATTAAGCAGCCTGGGGCTGATGGAGTTTTTAATAAAGTGAATATTGGAGACAGATTTGATAAAAGACATGTCACTTCTAATGATGGTTAATGAAAATAAAAGCTTTGGGCTTTGGTGTCCTGCCCATTAAGTTAAGTGTGATTGTATTTATTGGCCAGCAGGCAGCTCAACACAAGCTCAGGCAGAAAGAGGAGTTTTAGTGTTCCAGTAAAAACAGCAACCAGGCTTTGGTTGGGGGGCAGAGGGGCTTGGGAAGGTTAAAGCTGTGGGAACAGGGACAGGGATGGAACTGGGCTGTGGGTGCTGCCAGGGAAGACACGAGTTGAACACTGCAGGAATTTCTGCTCCTGGTTGGAGCTGGAGGTTTGATGTGGAACCAGAGCCTTGTGCTTCCCCTGCTGCTCTTTGCCTCATCCTGGTGGCCCTTCCTGGAGCTCCTGCAGACTCTGGACGTGCCTTCCACCAGCCCAGGTTGCTGCAACCTGGCCTTGGACACTTCCAGGGATGGGGCAGCCACAGCTTCTCTGGGAATTCCATCCTCACACCCTCCCCACCCTCCCAGGGAGGAATTCCTTCCCAATATCCCATCTAACCCTGCCCTCTGGCAGTGGGAAGCCATTCCCTGTGTCCTGTCCTTCCATCCCTTGTCCCCAGTCCCTCTCCAGCTCCCCTGGAGCCCCTTCATGCCCTGGAAGGGGCTCTCAGCTCTCCCTGGATCTTTCCCTTCTCCATGTGAACCCTCCCAGCTCTCCCAGCCTGGCTCCAGAGTTATTCCAGCCCTTCCCAACAGGAATATGGGTCAAGCCAGGTTTAGATTAGACCTGCTCCAGGACTGGGTGGATCTGCAAAGCAAAGCCTGGCTGGAGGTGGTGGGATCTGCCCTCAGCCACAGCCACAATTCCCTGGGAAATGAGCAGTGCTGGCACTGCCAGCTGGGCTTTGCTTCCTTCCCAGATCCCACAGGCACCACCTCCACATCCCAGCAGGGTCAGGCACCAGCAGCTCTCACTTTTGGGAGCCAGAGTGGCCCAAACCCCCAGTTTGTTGTTTTTTCCTTTTGCTAAACCTCCCACTCTCTGCCTCTGCTGCAGCTCCCCAGACGTGGTTTGTGTAAATAATTCCCAGACACTTCAAAACCCGTCAGAGCAAACGATGCTCTGCAGCTCCCAGACAGCTCCCTCTCCCCAAAAATCACATCAGGGCCTTCCTAACAAGAGGTGGGTGCACAAACCCAGCAGGCCCAATATTGCCACCTCTCCTCATCCTTGAGTAACACTTGCTAGCAGGTTTTATTTCTGCAGCTGCTGTCCCATGAATTTTTTAGACTAATATTGAAGCTTCTCTGCTGCTCCTACGTGTGCTGGAGGTGGGCAGGAGATGTACATATGTAATTCCTGCTTTCCCCCTCTCCTCTTTTCCACTGGGCATAATTTGGGATATATTTCATAAGTGCCTGTGCTGCTTGGCACATCTTTAATAAGTAATGAGAAGGCACCACTCTTCTGATTGCAGCGTTTCTAACGAGGGCGGTGATGGAGTAAAGGGCTCTAAAGCCATGTCAGGGTGGCTTTTAAGGCAAGGAAATGGTGCCATGAATAAGGAGGAGGTGTGGAATTAGGAACATGATCGTTCAGGGGGAGCCAAAGCCGTGGTGTGGGGAGGAATCAGAGCTCTGCTCCTTTCTGGCTGAGGTTTCGCGTTTCCACCCGGGTTAAATCTGTCGAGTTTTGGGTCAGGTTTTATCAGGCAGAGGGGAAGTCTGTGGTTTATGTGTCTAGACAGAAGCTGAGATATATTGATAAGTGCACCATTAGACCCCCCCTCTCCTCCCTTCCCCCTTTCCTGTGGGCTTTGTCCTGCTCAGACCTGCAGGATTTAGGCTTAGGAACGAGGCCACTTTTGGCACACGGGTGTTAAAACGGGACCAATCCCTGGCTGAGAAGCTCCAGTGCCAACCTGGCAGGTTTAACTAACCCAACCTGGCAGGTTTAACTAACCCAACCTGGCAGGTTTAACTAACCCAGGCTCCTGCTGTGTCCAACCACCCCAACACCTGCAATCCCGTGGTTCTCCTTCCCAGCACCTCTGGGACAGCTCATCCTCATCTAACTCACCTGTCCCTTGGCCAGAAAGGGAGCGGTTCCAGCAGGGCTGGAGCTCTGATTGTTGGAGCTCTTTTCCTGCCTGTGCCCTGCAGTGGCTCATCAATATTTCAGGCTGATTTTTCCATGCACTACGTGCCTGCAGCACACACAGCAGAATTGCAGCAGGAAAAATTCACAGCAGGTCCACAGAGCTCTGGTGGGACTGGGGGTGAACCAGGCTCAGGGTCCCACTGGGGGCTTCTCTTCCCCCCACTAACAGGCCACAGGACCAAGAGCAAACGGCCTCAAGTTGTGCCAGGGGAGGTTTGAGTTGGATATTAGGGGGGAAATTCGTCATGGAAAGGGTTGTCCTGCCCAGGGAAGCGATGGAGTCCCCAATCCCTGGAGGGGTTTAAAAGATGTGGCACTTGGGGACAGGAGTCAGTGGTGGAATGGTTGGACCTGATGGTCTTAGAGGGCTTTTCCAACCCCAGTGTTACAATAATTCTCTCTCCCCCTCTCCTCCCCCCCTTTTTTTTAAAAGGACTTGGAGCTGTTAATTGTTTTCCTTTGCAATCCCAACAAAGCATCACTCCCTGGGTGTTGAGAGGTGGCAGCAGCAGGGTTCTTTATATATATATATATGTGCAAGTCATTCTTGCCATTAAAGCTTAAAAACCCCACAAAACCAGGCCCCTTTCGTAGGATCACTGGATTATTAAGGTTGGAAAAGACCTCCAAGGTCATCAAGCCCAACCTTTGATCAAATCCCACCGTGTCAGCTGAACTACATCCCAACCCACAGAGCTTTGTGTGGGCACAAAAAAGAGGGTGGGGACCCAGAGAGGTGCCCCCAGCACGGGGTGGGGAGCAAAACTCACCCCAAAAAAGGGGCTGGGCACCCCCTCTGCAGGCAGGGGGGGCTCTGAATTTGGGGGGATGAAAGACAGGGAGAGGAAAGAGGGAACAGTGTCCTTGTTGTGGACATGCAGAGCTGAATCCCAGGGAGCTCCAGGCTGGAACTGGGTTTCCAGGTGAGTGAGCTGAGCGTGCTGGGTGTGTGGAAAGTGCTCGGGCTCCTCTGGAAAGCCAGACCTTGGTTGCTGCTGCCAGGGAATGTGGTGTGGGAGTCAGTCCTGGAGCACCACCTGAGAGTGGAAAAGGGACTGCTGCCTTGGAATCTGGCTCAGATGGGGGAATTTCCTTGCTGTCCTCGGGTGTGTCTCTGAAGGGAGTGGATCGTGTTCTGCTCCACACACTCTGTTATGGTCTGTTTTTCCCTCTCCACTCGAGTCATCTCATGGGTTTTCTTCCATGAAGCCTTTCGTGGAGCCTTGTCACGTTATGGGGCTGGGCAGGAGGGATTTTTTTGGGTGACCTGATTTTGGGAACGTGGTTGCTGTAGAACCATCTCTGCAGCACGTGACGTGCCCGCCGGTGGGATCCGGGGACGGGGCTGGGAAATGGAACATGGAAAATACATTTCTCCAGTGCACTCCAGGACACACAAAACCAGATCCAGGGGATGGCAGAGAGAGGCTCATTCCTCTCTCCATGGACTAACAGGTGTAAGAAAGATGTTTTCTGTCTCTGCAGGTAAACACACCTGAGCTCTGCCCTCACCTGTTCTGGCTCTTGCTGCAAAAGTTCTCCGTGTTTTCACCACAGTTTTTGCCTGTTTGAGGAGGATTTTTGCCTCCATTTCCTGAAGTCCTGCTGAAATGGTGGTGTTTTTGTTGTTCAGGCTGTTTCCTGGTGCTGTGCACTCAGATCTGTTTTGTCAGGATGTGGCCAAGGTTTCCCCCCCCACCTCGTCCTGGTGCTGGGGGCTCACACCAATCCCATGGGAAGCACTTCCCTCTTTTTCTAACAGCTCTTACAGACACATCTATCAATATTTCAGCCTCCCCTATTTTTTCCCTGAGACCTTCTAAAGGCCAGGGCCGTGTCTTTTGTGGAATTATTTATGGCTCTAATGTCAGGAACAGCCTGTTAATCTCTCTGCCACTTTTCTGGGGGGTTTTAAAGTGATGAGGGACCAGGAGAAATGCTGGCACCACCCTCCTCCTTTCCCAGGGCCTCCTGTTTCCTTGGCACCAGAGGAGGATTAGAAGCATTTTAGCAACACCATATTAATTAATCAATCAATAATCTGATGATTAATGGCATTTCTCAGGCTGTGGTGGCTGATGGCTGAGGTCCACATTTCAGCACAGGGTGGGATTATTCCCCTCCTTAGGGCCAGGAGCTGGACTGGATGATCCCTGTGGGCCCCTTCCAACCCAGGATATTCCACATCCCGTGATTCCTGAATTATCAGCCAGTGGCAAAGGCTGCCACAGTAAGAACCATCTGCTTTTGCAGCCCTGGAGAGCACCAAGCCCAGTTTGGTGGCAGAGAACCAGCAAGGTCTGAGTTCTCAGGGACTGTGAGCGGGGAAATCTTCAATATTCCCAGGAGTTCCCACTGACTGGCACATCAGTGGGTCCAGCCTGAAGCCTTTTATTCACTTCTTTGTCAGGAGGGTGATGATTTATGCACTGCTGCAAGGCAGAGGGGAAGGAAAAGCCCCGAGGGAGTTTGTGATTCGGGTTGATAAGGGCTGGTAGGACAACGCCTCGTTTCCTGGGCAGTGAAACGCGGATCGATTAAAAACCAACTCCTGTGAAGAGCCCAGAGCACGACCCGTCTGCGGTGCCACGTTGGGAGGGTTGGGTTCAGCCTGTTTATGAGTTGTCTGGTGCCTCCGTGTCTGAAAATCCGCCGGTGTCCTTGGTGGTGTCTCCGGGCTCCGCATCCCAAGGTCGGGGGATGCTGGAGAGGCGGAATCGATCCCTGGGAGGCGATGCCGACGATCCCAAAGCGAGCGGGAGGCTCTTCTTGCCCGTGTCCCGTTGCCCTCTAACGGCCTGGGAGGAATTTGCAGGGCAAAAAGGGGACAATTCCCAGCGCCGGGGAGGAATCCGGGATGTTGGGATGTCTGATTTTAAAGAACCCCCCCCCCCCAAAAAAAATAAATGTTTGTTTGGGGGTGCAAAGAGCAAGAGGTGGCAGAGAACCCGGGTAGGGATGGAGGAAAGAGGGTGGGAAATTGGAACAGGGATGTTGTGGATTGTCCATCCCTGGAAGTGTCCAAGGCCAGGTTGGAGCAAGCTGGGATAGCAGAAGGTGCCCCCCTCTCATGGCAGGGGGTGGCACTGGGTGAGCTCTGAGGACCCAAACCACTCCTTAATTCTTTGATTCTATAAATTCAGAGATTGAAAAGCAACAGGGGGAAAAAAAAAAAAAAAAAGACATTTTGGTTTTCCCGTGGAATTGGGGCAGATGGAGGAGGAGAGTGTTCACTGACAGCAAAAAAAAAACCAGCCCAAAACCAGCAATAAACTGGTTCTCTCTAGGCCTGGGGCAAGGGAAGGGTCCCTGTGGCTCCTGCACGGCAGGTTAACAATATATTCTGTATTTTTTTACCCTTTCCCTCTTGCAGTGGAGGGTTTTTAACAGCAGGTGTCACGTTTGTATAACAGAACAAGAGGCTGTACAAACACAGGGAGTAACGAAGGCAGGAGGAACTGGCACCTGTCCTGGGCTGTTGGAGCCAAGGGAAGCTGTTTATATTCCAGATATAATTCATTGTTGCCCAGGGGTAACAATAAGTTATATAGAATAATAAATTATTGGGGAATGATAAATGATGTGTAAAATACATTTTTCTCCGGTTTCTACTTCAAGTCAGTGCTGAAAAGGGATGTTTGGGAGGCACTGGAAGTGTTCAGGGGTTTGGAAGGTGGGAGCACTGGGATTCTGGAGCAGAAATGGGAGCTGGTCTGGGAGATGAATCTTAGGAAGATAATGAAGAAACAGCAATTCTCTCAACTTGCTTCAAATGGAATTTTCCTTGGAAGATTCTGGAGTGCTCACAAAGGTTGGAAAGTGGGAAGAAATGGATTTTAAGGTGGCAGAAAAGTTGGGATGGAATATCCTGTCATTTAACTCCTCTTTATAATTTTGAATACAAGCTCATTGTAATTTAAATTCTTTACTGGCTAACTTGGCAGTTTTGAATACTCTTTTTGGTTAAAACTGGGAATTTTAGGGATTTGTTGACTCTTTACGTGATTTTTTTCATGTGCAAATGATGGATTTTTAAAAATACAGCAACCACCTCTCATTTAGAGAGAACACTTTAATACAGAAATCTTTGTCAATACATTAATTACAGTTCATAAAAAACAAGTTCTGAGTCTTTACACCACAGGCAAACACAGATAATAGATTCAAATCCATTCCTGACTCACATAAAGCAGCAATTACCCAAAGCAGGAGAAAGCTCTGCTCTTCCAGTAACATTCATCCTAATCCAAAATACCACCTCCCTCCTCAATCCAGACTGGAATTCCATCACACCTGTGTTTTGCAGGGCTTGGAAACCTCGGACAAAGCCCGGCCCAAGAGGAGAAATTGGAGTTTTAAATGGATTTCTGTATCAAAGATGGTGGGTCTGAAGAGTGAGAGCTCAGTGAGGGGCAGTGGGTAGAACAGAAATTTGGGAATTTGGCAGCCATGGGGTTTCTCCAGCAAAGCCACCATGGCCAAGGGCTGCAAACAGCCTTCCTGAGTCACAGTGTAACCAGCTGGATCCGTGTTCTGATCTTGATCCTGCTCCAAATCCAAACCCACTTCTCACTGGAAACTCCATAAAATCCTGACTACTTTGAATCCAGGGCAAGGTCGTTTCTCCCTCTTTTATTTTTTCCTTATTTTTTTCCCTCTATTTTTGTTTTTCTACCCTGGTAGAATTTTTGCTCTTGAAAAAAAACACTTTGTGTGAGCTTGAGCTTCAAACCCTCCGTGCCGAGCACGTGGATGCTCCCGGTGCCAGTGGCAACAGCAGCAGTGCCAGCAGCTCCCAGCACCACCAGCACCAGTGCCAACAGAGCCATCCCAGCTGCCCAGCATGCCCAGAGTGATGCCAACAGGGCAGGAGGGATGAGGGACCCTCGGGAATGAGGCAGGGTGGGAAAGCTCATCCCATAAAAACAACCCCTGGATCTCAGGAGTGACCCCACAACAACACCCCCAGTGTGAGCTGAGTGAAACAGGAGCACCAGGGGAGGGTGGGGATGGCCTGGAAGGGAGAAATACTTGGATGTTTGTGGAGCTGAGGGGGCAGTGAAGGAACTGGTGGAGGGTTCTGGTGGTGCTTTGCTTGTGTTTCCCTGTCCAAGGGCAGTGGAGCAGCTGGAGCTCTTTGGACTGGCACAGCCAGCACTTGGAGCAGCACTTGGAGCTCTGGAGTCTCTCCCTACTCACCACAGGGATCTTGTTTAACAGGGAATCTAAAGGTTACTGAGAGAATCCCGTGCCAAAGGATCATTCCAGAGCAGTTTCCAGTGGGTCATCTCGCTCATGCCACGTCCAGTTCAGACCTCGAGGACACCAACTCCTCTCCAAAGGGCAGGAAGGGTTTGTCCTCCTCCAGAACTGGCATGGGATTGAGAAGAAGGTCTGGTGTGCTGTGGGGCTGGCAGAGACCCACAAATGGAGCAAAACAAAGTGGACACTTCACATTCCCTGAGCCCCTCAGGTCTGTGCCCCTGGCCCAGGACTTGGGATGTGCTAAAGCAGCTTTTGTAACCTACTCCCAGTCTACACCTCAGTGCAAATAGTGATTGTGCTTCGTTTCCTCTTGGGCAGAAGCTCTGTGTCATCACCAAAATGTTCCTCACTGCTTGAAGTCCAACCCTTTTCTTTCCAAGCAGCTGCCAGTCCGTTGTTCTTGTCTGAAGGAGAGGAGGAAGATGATCCTGGATGCCTTTGCCAGAAGTGGAGGGATGGAGGGACAAACAAATTGCCCCTGGAAATGTCAGGTGTCTCCATCAGCCCTGTGTCAGAAACTTCATACTCGGGGATTCGTGGGGGGTTTTAAAGCCTGGGTGGAAAAGAAGGAGTTAAATCCCACATCAGGGGGATGTTTCAAGGAATTCCATCCCAAAAGGATTGCAGTTGCCACTGGAACAAGGGTTACCTTTGGTGGAGGTGGAGGTTTGCCTTTGGGGACTGGGACATGAGGAGGTTTTCTCTCTGGTGCCTGGAACAAAAGGTAGTTTAAATGTCACTGGGTTTTCCTGTCTGAGCAGCTGCAGAACCTCCACAGACCTCAGGTGTTCTCATGTATTTACTGCAACATTTCCGAGTGGAAATGCTCCAGGGGAAGGGGATTAATCTCTCTGGGTTTATTAATGACAAATATTCACATTCTTCTAGCTTCCAGGGTTTTTTAACAATTCAAAATACACGCTGAGGGCAGAGCCCAGCACGTCTCTGCAATGCAGGGACCATCCCAGACACCTGGAGAAGCAAATTTGTTCTTCATTTGCATTGATTTACACCCCAAATCCCTCTGCTTTGAACCCCATGTGCTTGTGCTGCTGAGAGGGACACGTGGTGGCTGAGAGGACTCCCTGGCACAGATGAAGAGTATCTTGTACAGTTTAGGATTATATGTGGTAAAAAAGGTGACCCTTTGCTTAAAGAATGTGTGGTTTGGATGGCTGTGAGTTTTAATTTTTGTGTTAAATCATGCTCAGAAACTGAAAATGCTGTTTGGCATCTGATAATCATTTGCTACTCAGAGGAGATGTGTGAGTAGTGCAGGGCTGTACTTACAAACTTCTCCTCTGGGTGAGGTGAGGCTGCTTTGGTGGAAGGAACAGGAGGTGGGGGACCTTTAGGCCTTAAGGCAGGCTGGAAAACACAGGATATAAAACATATTGACTCTCTACCCCCACTGTGCGTGCCCGTGTCCCCATGGGAATGTGTTTGGTGTGAGAAGTGCTGCCTGGCCCTGAGAAATCCCTGCCTGGAGCTCAGGGATTCCCCAGCCTTTGGGGGCAGGTTGTCACTGGTTTGGGATGTCTTCCCCCAAAGCCAGCAGGGAAGCAGAGACATTCCCTGGCAGTACTTACACTCTGGAGCTGGGGTTTGTTCTCCTGAGGTGGAGGCACAGGCAGGAGGAGTTTCTTCCCATTCACCTGCAAACAGGGAGCAGTTCCATGGGATGGAGCCCTTATCTCCTGTGTTATCTCCCTGTGTCCCTTTACTGCACCCAGGTCACTCAGGGCCTCAGTTGCCACGTGCTTTCCCCACTCCCAACCCGTGCTGGCATTCCCAGCACCGTCCTCTCAGCCCTGGAGGAGCATTTTGGACCCTGGAGGAAGAGGAGCCCACTTTGGCTCATGGGTTTTGGTGGCTGGGACAGTCCCAGTGAGACCCAGTTGCCCCAGCACCCCCCTGCCCTCACCTTCTGGGCAGGCACTGGGTGTTCTCTGCACCTCTGCTCTTGATCCACAAACACTTGGTTGGTGGCTCCAGGTCCCCTCCTGTTCTGGTGGCTGTAAAATATTTCATATCGTGGTAAATCTTACCCTGACAGAAGTAAATAGACTTGCAGGTGAATGCCTGCCTTACTGCCAGTGGTGTGTTATAGCCATGGCCCTGCTTTTTTATCTTATTTATTAAGGATTAATCTTGATTGATTAATCTTGATTAATTAATGTTGATTAATCTTGCATTTCAAATCTTCTCTCCTCTCCCAAATATGAGAATCCTGGAACAGCTCAGCAAAGCTCGAGTAGTTCCTCAGCTTTTCAGTTTCCAATTCCCTCCCACCCCCTTTGAAAACCCGAAGTTAAGCCCAGCCAGACATTCCTTGGCTTTGCTTTGGGGTTTTTTCCAGTGAGTGGGGAAGGATTTACCTGTCCTTGGCCACTCTGAAGCGGATGAGCAGCACTGCTGCCGTCGCTGTGACAGCCAGCACAGCCAGCACCCCGACCACGATGGCGATGCCTGCCAGGAAGAGACACCACACCTTCCTTAAACATCCCTGGAGCTTGGGAAGAGATCCCAGACATCCACTGTTGTTGAGGAGTCTCCCATCACCACCACTGCCAAGGGAATTTTTTCCCCAAGGTCTGGGACCCTGTTTGTCCTCACTTTGTGGCTCCTGACACAAATGGAGGTGGTTTTGCCGTATTTGCAGCCTGTTTTTATGGCCTGAGCTGTCCAGGGCTAAGCAAACCCTAAACAATCCCTGTCCTTTCCTTCCAGCCTCAAAGATCCTTTGGTTGTCACTCCTCTCCTCTGCCTCATGTTACCCAAAATTGCATTCAAGTGAGGTTTCCTTCACAATTGTCCTGTTCAGAGCTGATGGTGCTCTGGTGAGAGTGGAGAGAGGACAAACATGTTTATATTATAAATAAAATAAAAGCTGGTTGTTTTTTTTTTTTTTCCAGACAGATGGAAATCTATCCACAAAGTCTTTTCCCTCAGAGATGGATCAGTTAAAGACCAGCTCCATGCAGATGATAAAGGAACTTGTCCACCTCCCTCACAGCAAAGCCTGTGGGATCTTGGCTCCACTCTGAGGTGACAGTGAGCTCCTTATCCCAGCATGGAGAGGTGAGAAGCTGCTCCCATCTCCTGCCTGAATCACTTGTCAGCTCAGAAAGAAAATTCCTTGCTCTGGGCATTCCTACAAGCAGCAGGGGCTTCAAAATGCTCAGAAATCACCTACCCAGACAGGCAATATTGGCAAAGAAACGGGAGTTAAGGTTGGATATCAGGGGAAATTTCTTCAGTGGAAGAGGTGTTAAGGCTGCCCAGGGGAACAGTGGAGCCCCCATCCTTGGAAAGTGTTCCAAAAACCTGTGGATGTGGCAGCTGGGGGTGTAATTAGTGGTGAACATGGTTGATGGTTGGACTCAAGGATCTCAGAGGGCTTTTCCAACCTTCACAATTCCCTGAACCAGCCTGGCCCCCGGTGCTGGGCTGCTCCCCTGGAGTTCACTGGCTCATTCCAGCCAGGAGAGGGCAGATCCCAAGGTGTGGCCGCGCAGCACTTACTGGTGAAGGCTGAGGAGCTGTCGCAGGTGGGTGGTGCCCATCCCTCCTCACACTGGCACTGCAGCTCGTGGTCACACACCTGGGGAAGCACAGGGAGCAGGAGTGAGGCTGGGATGTCACTGGGTGGCTCTGGTAAGTTTATTGGAGCTCTCAGTTTGGAATTTGGCACAGACAGGAGCAGTTTTGGGGGTTAAAGGACAGCCCTGGGGCTCTGCTGCAGGTGTTTCTGCAGTGAGAGCTGCAGTGCAAGGCAGGGTTGACCTGCACATCTGTAGGTCTCTGAATGGTCACATTGATGAGCACCATTGTGTCCCCAACCCCAAAATGACCTAAAAGAGAAGAGCTGTGGTGCTGTGGCTCAGGGGCAGGGCTGTGTCCACCTCCTGTGGTCCCCCAGGTAAAAATACTGATCCTGTCTCAGTTTAGATTTGCTCTCTTAAAAATATAAGAAGCTTCTGGCTCCCCAATTTTTACAAATTCCTAACCCAGTGACTTAAATACCATCAGCAATAAGGTCTGCAGCTGATATGCATCGTTTTCTTGGGGTATTAAAGTGAGCAGCAACAAATCTCAGGTCTTACAGCATGTCCAGAACACTTGGCAGAGCAGTTGGTTGATCTGAAGACCTCCTCAGCATAGACACACTCTCCATTGCTGCACACCTGAAATGAAAGGTTCCCAGAGGGATTCAGGGCTTCCAGAACGTGCAGAGCCTGCACATTGTCATGTGAAGTGGTGAAGAGCAGCAGGAGACATGGAAACAGCTCTGCTAATCACTTCAACCCACTTTAGGGGTTTGATATTTGGGGGTAATTTCTCAGCTGAGCTTTGGGTGTTTTACAGCAAAGGAGATGCCAGAGATGTACAGACAGCACTGCTTCCCACCCCTCCTTGATCCTTCATCCCTCCCCTTCCAAGAAGAAATACAGAGGAAAGAAACTGGGAATAGCACTTAGAGATTCCTGGCACATCCATGATGGGGATCATTAAATACAACAATACATTTAGGATCTTCTAACCCTTCCTACAAAGGGGTGTTTCTGTTGCCACATGTGTTTGTGTCAGGAAAAAATAAAAGAGACAGCAGCCCAGCCTAAGGAATTTGGAATCATGGAAGTTCCTGTTTGCTTTGCTACTGGTTTGGGGGAAATGTAGGGAAAATCAGCACAAGTCTGGTGTCAACTCAGCCTTCCCTGCTTAAAATTATCTTTGAGGAAGAGCTAAGGCTGAAAGAGGAGGAAAAAACATGGAGAGAAGTTATTCCCTACTAACCATCCCATTGCCACACTTGGTTCCATCGAGGATCATCCCCAGGTCCTCATCTCCATTTTTAGGAAAACTTGCTTTGCAGGAATGAAAGCTCACCAGGCTCCCATCCCGAGGCATCTCCCTCCCTCCAGAGCAGAACAGCTTCCCACACATTTTGTCTCTGGAAGGAGAACGAGAGCTGTTAAAACAAGGACATGGCACAGGAACCCCTCCCCCCACCCCGAGCTGATCCCTTCTCCAGCTTGAATTCCAAGGAAACAGCTGCAGGGGGGAACTTGGGTTTGTGGTGTCTGGTGGTTTGAGCAGGTGAGAGGTTCTTAATTCCTCTTCAGCTTATTGGGGAGTGATGTGCAGAAATGAGTATTTAACTGGCATTCCTTAACTTCTGAGGTGCAAATTCCCTATCCCAAAATCCCTTCCCTGCACACACACACTCTCTCATCCTCTCCAGCAGGTCTGCACACACCTCTGCCAACATTTGCCCCTTCCCCTCATGATCTAAATCTAATTCTCTTAGAACCGGCTTTCCCACGAGATTGAGCAGGAAGGGACACCTAAACTAGGGTGGGCCTGGATTCTGTCTCTTCATTGGAGTAGGAATTGCTTTTTTTCCTCCCAAATCCCAAACTCTGGAACACGGAGCTCACTTTTTCTTGCAGGGGACGTAGCTGCCCTTCTCCCTCCTGCAGTAGCCGTAGTACACGCCCCGCTCGTTCATGTGGTAACAGGAGGATGCGCCGTCCGTCGCCTCTGGGAGAGAGGAAAAGGCCCTGGAGTGAGTTTGGGACAACTCAGAGTGTTCCACTGCCTCCACCTGCTCAGGAAATGGCTTTTCCTGCTTAATTTACTGGATGAGTCTCGGGTATTTCAGCCTGGAGAAGAGAAGGCTCCAGGGAGACCGGAGAGACTCCTGCAGGGCTTAAAGAGCTGGAGAGGGACGTGGGACAAGGGATGGAGGGACAGGACAAGGGGGAATGGTTTTAAACTGAAAGAGAGCAGTTTAAATTAGATATTGGGAAGAAATTGTTCCCTGTGAGGGTGGTGAGGAGCTGGGATGGAATTCCCAGAGAAGCTGCCCCATCCCTGGAAGTGTCCAAGGCCATGTTGGAGCAACCTGGGCTAGTGGAAGGTGTCCCTGCCCGTGGCAGGGGGTGGAATGAGATGCTCTTTGAGGTCCTTTCCAACCCAAACCGTTCAGTGGTTCTACGAAATGCCGCCGTCAGCAGCAGAAAGACACACCAAATTTGGATGTTAATTTGACAGCCAGACATTTCCTCTTCCTATGCAGCCAAAAATACTTCCCCAGCTCCATCCCAGTTCTCTCAAAATCATTGTGCAAAAGAGGAATACTCTCACCACTTCCCATTTCTCTGGAAGCACACTGCACCATGTGCTCTGAGTTACCATCGCTGGCAGTGCGAGACAGGGAAACAATAATCGTGTGAACTATGGGAAACATAATTGTATCAAACATAAAAATAACAGCCATGTGAAATGTAATTATTACCTGCTAGAAAACTGGGGGTTATTTTTATGGATATGCTATTCCTGATTGACAAGAGGATTTGTAGACGCAGCAGCATCCTCTCTTTTTCTCTTTCTCTCTCCCTTTCTCTCTCTCTCCTTGTCCCAGGACAACCTGATTCCAGTGCTGGTGTTACTCACGTGGTCCAAAGGCAGCCTTGCACTGGCTGTCCCTGGTGGGGCACTTGCCCATGTAACAATATCCCTCTCCATAGTTGCAGGGGTGTCCGTTGACCCGGAATCGATCGGAGGGGCAGCTGGCGGAGCTCCCCGAGCACATCTCGGCCAGGTCACAGTCGTGTTTCACTGCCCTGCAAACCGCTCCTGACTTCTTGTACTGAGGGAGGGGAGAGCAAAGCCACCCTCAGCTTCAAAATCACACTCGGCCAGGGTTGGAATTAGGGCAGGAAAATCTCATTGTGGCTGTGGAGATTGTGTGAGGAGCGAGGTCACCCCGAGGGTGGGTGGGCATGGAGCAGTGACAGGAGCCCAGGGAAGGGCTGGAGCTGTGTCAGGGCAGGGTGAGGTTGGATCTCAGGGAAAGGTTCTTCCCCCAGAGGGTGGTTGGCACTGAACAGGCTCCCCAGGGTTTGGGCACAGCCCCCCAAAGCTGCCAGAGCTCCAGGAGGGTTTGGACAACGCTGAGGGACAGGGTGGGATTGTTGGGGTGTCTGTGCAGGGTCAGGAATTGGACTCTGATCCTTGTGAGCCCCTTCCAGCTCAGGATAGTCCGTGATCCCATGACATGCTATGTCAGTAAGTGTAAGTGAAGCTGTCTGTGCTTTCTCCAGGAAAGGCTGGATGGGGAGGGATCTTTCTTACCTGGCAGTTCTCACAGCACTCCCCGTGGGCACAGACAGAGCCCGAGGTCAGCTTGCAGGTCTCGGGGTCACAGCAGTCGTTGGTGCACTCCTGGGACAGAACAACCACCAGAGCTCTGGGATCTGCCACCAGCCCCCTGCACCGGGTGGGGGGTCACAGACCTGCCCTTTCCTTCTTGGAAAGCATTTCCCAAGAAGCCATCCCAGCCCTGGGAGGGAGCGTGGGAAGGGCACAGAGCGGGGGTGCTGGTGGTGGGAGTGGGGCAGGGAACTGGCTGGGCTGTGGCTCTGTGGGACTCTCAGTTCCTCTGTCCCAGAGCCCGACAAACCTCGTCCTTCCCGCCACGGGGACACCGCACGTGGTGAGCACAGTTCCCACAGGAATCTTGGAGCTGGATTGGATCTCTGTGCCCCAGAGAGGGACAGGAACCAGCCTGACTGAAGCCCTTTGCCTTTCCCAAGGGGTGTTTGGTTGGCAGATACCTCAGGGGTGCCACAGTCGCATTCCTCTCCCTTCTCCACGAAGCCGTTCCCGCAGGACGGAGGGGCGATGATGCTGTCCACGTCCGGCACGTCCGTCAGGCAGCCTGGCATGTCGCTCAGCATGAACTTCTCAAAGCTCTGGAGGCTGCAGGAGCTGAATTCCTTGGGAATGAAGGAACTGCAGGGAGAAATCCGGAGGATTTACGTTAGGGTTGGCACAGGCAAGGAGGAGGAACCCCCTTTGTGAGAGGAGTACAGTGAGGGAAACTCAACTTGTGAGAGAAATCAGCAGAGTGACCGTCCCCAAAACTCAGCTGCAACCATTTTTCCAGCTATCTCTATTAATATTAATATAATTTCCAATCATCTCTGTTGATAAGTACAGAGAGCAGAGGGAAAAATAATAAAAAATAATAATGAAACGATAGAACGTATGAATAAAATTAATAGGGGGGAAACATACAAACGAAATTTAAAACGCGAAAATAAACCGTAAAAATCAAATTAAGGGAAAAATTAAAGGAAAGATATGGAAATAAAATTTAGTAGGTCCAAGAGGCCGATAATATGTAGATTTGGGAAAGGGGCAGCTCATCCAAAGCCTTCTGAGAGCCCCCCAGGCTTCACCTGACGGTGTCTGTCATGATGCAGATGTCGTCGCTGCACGAGCAGGCCTCGGTGTCGTGGCTCATGCCCAGGTTGTGCCCCATCTCGTGTGCCATCGTGGCGGCCACGGCGATCTCGTTGGCACTGTGGTCCTGGGGGGACAGGGACGAGCTGCTCTCAGTGCTTGGGGACAAGGAGGATGGCAGGGAGGTGAGGAACAGCACAGCTTTGCTCCTGGGAAATTGGGGAGCTGCATCCCTGTGGGAAGCTGTTCCACTGCTTGGTCTGGGTTAGGGAATATCTATCTGTCTATAAATGCAATATAGATATAAATAGAATAGGTATAGGTATGGCTATATAGATATGGCTATAATAAATATAAATAGAATAGAGATATAAATAGAATAGAGATATAAATAGAATATATATAGATAGATCTATAGAGATATAAATAGAATAAATAAATAGATATAAATTGAATAAGTAGAATGTATATAATATAGATATAAATAGAATAGAGATAAAAATAGAATATATATAGATAGATCTATAGAGATATATCTAGAATAAATGGAATAGATATAAATAGATATAGATATAGATATAGATGATATAGATATGGATATGGATATGGATATAGATACAGATATAGATATGGATGATATAGATATAGATATAATCTAGAGTAAATAGAATAGAGATATAAATAGAATATATATAGATAGACCTATAGAAATATAAATCGAATAGAGATATAAATAGAATATATATAGATAGATCTATATAGATATATCTAGAATAAATAGAATAGATATAAATAGAATAGATATAAATAGAATAGATATAGATATAGATATAGATATAGATATATAGATATATCTAGAGTAAATAGAATAGAGATATAAATAGAATATATATAATATAGATATAAATAGAGATATAAATAGAATAGATATAGATAGATCTATATAGATATATCTAGAATATATAGAATAGATATAAATAGAATAGATATGGATATAGATATAGATATAGATATGGATATAGATATAGGTATAGGTATAGATATATAGATATAGATATACGTATAGATGATATAGATAGATAGATATAGATATAGATATAGATATGGATATAGGTATAGATATAGTTATGGATATAGGTATAGATATAGATATAGATATAGATATAGATATAGATATAGATATAGATATAGATATAGATAGATATATCTAGAGTAAATAGAATATAGATACAAATAGAATAGAGATATAAATAAATAGTTTTCATTGATGTTTTTTGCTGGTTCAGCAAAACAAAAAAAACAAAACCAAAAAAACACATAAAAGGCTTTAAGTAAAATAAAATAAAAATAAAATAAAACTCAATCAGACCTGAATAATACCTGCAGAATATGAATTACTGCAGATGGACTTGAGAAAGGCCAATCCAATGGTTGTCCCCTCCAGGTCGAGGCCCCTGGAAGGGAGAAGGAGCAGAGTGGGGTCAGTGATGGACCAGGATGGACACTGGAGTCGGGTCTGTGCTGACCCCGCTCAAGGGAGAAGGAGCAGAGTATAAAATCTAAGGAAAATATAAATATAACATATAAATTAACTATAAAATATAAATGTAAATATAACAAATCTAAATAAAATATAAATATAGATATATAACATAAATATTTATAATTTCTAATATAAATATAAATACATAAATATATGATGTACATAAATATATTATGTACAGATATATAATATATAATATAAATATGATATAATATATATGTATAAAATATAAATATAAATAAAATATAAACGATAAATATAAATATAGCTAAAATCTAAATAAAATATAAATATAACATAAATAAAATATGAGTTATAAATATAATTATATTAAATCTTAAATATAAATATTAAATATATAAATAATAAAATATAAATAAAAATAATTAATAATTAATAATTAATAAAATAATAAAAATAAAATATATAAATATAAAATATATAAATATAAAAATATATAAATAAATATTAAATATATAAAATATAATATATAAATATAAAAATAAATATTAACTATATAAAAATATAAATAATACAAAATAAAAATATAAAATAGAGGAAAAATTAAAAACCACTCTTTTGCTGCTCCAGAAAAAAAATAAAAGCACTAAAAAAAAAAAAAAAAAGGATAAAACTTGCATTAAATTTTTCTCCCAGAACTGATAACAGGTGGTGTCAGAACCACGAACTGCAGGGCACTTTTGGGCCGGTTTTGGAGCCCTAAGGGCAGGGAAGGAACCCACGTGATGAGCTGAGCGTTGTCGTTCCTCTTCCTGCGCAGCAGCTCCGAGCGGCGCCACTTGGCGAAGGCGTCGAGGCTGAGCCCGGCGTTCCTGCTCAGGGCTCGCTTGTCCCCGTCCGTCCACACCTCCAGCCCCACCAGAGCCACGTGGATGTTTATGGCCTTATAAACCTGGGGGAGAAACTCCAGTAAAGAACTGGGGGAGAAACTCCAGTAAAGAACTGGGGCACGACAGAGATCTGAACTCAACCCCTGCCCCGCTTGACTTTCCTCGCTCGCGGCGTCGCCCGCTCGGAGCTTTTCCACCCATGAAACCCCCATGAAACCTGATCCCCCCACATTTAAATCAACTTTAAAAATGCTTGGAAATTCCAGTGATTTTGCACAAAGTGTGGCTCGCTGAAGAAACCAAGAATCAGTTTGTTCCGTTTGAAGGATTTCAGTCGTTCGCTTCAACGGGTGATAAGGAAGTTCAGTATAAATCTTCCTTTATAAAAATCTCATCTCTGAAGGCACAGAACAGGATAATATGCACACAAGTGTTAAATTTGCTACTTAAATTACAATGAAGTTGAATTTTCATTCATTCCCACATAAAATAATGAAAATTTGTGATGTTTGCAAGAGAAAAAAAAGGCATTTCAATGTCATTGGTTTGCTCATACCGTGTTGATGTAGTTGACTATTCCAAATACCTTCTGTCTGATAGGTTTAACATCTTTGTCAAAGTTCTGGTACTAAAACATAAACACAGAACATCAGGAAAAAGGAGAGGGGAAAAGGGGATTTCTCAGAAAATCAATTTCCCACCACACCAGGTCCGGGCTGCTTGATGAGAAATTCCCTTTTTGATGTAGTGTTTTAACAAACAACGTGTTTGATGATGTGTATTAAAGTGCAGGGTGTGGAGAAGAGCTTGGACCCCATGACCCTTGTGCAGGGATTTTTAGGCACTTTAAGGGGTTTTCTGAATTCTCTTCATCTCCAGGTGGGATTTTGAAAATGAACCTCCTTTAGGAAACCCTTTTCCCACCCAAGGTCAGTGGTAAAGCAAAGTAGTTGTAGTGGGAGCCCAGGGATACAAGCAACACCTATCCTGGAAAATAAGAATTCCAATACTCACCAGAGTGTTGTCTGCAACTATGTAGAGCTCCAGGTATTTTTTTGCTTTCAGATACTCTTTCATCTAAAGAAATAAGAGATTTAAATTACCTGTTTTAGTCTCAGTCTTTGCAGCTTCAAACCTGTCTATTAATTACTGAAGGTATTTCTTTGGCCAGGTCATTTTGAGTGGGACTGTCACGTTTTTAGAAGATGAGAAGCAGGTTAGATATTAAAATTATTAAGATTACCAAAGGTCAGCTTGGATATTAAGGTGTGTAAAGGTGCACATGGGCACCTGTTGGTAGAGGCAGGAGGGTTTAACTCAGGGGGTGGCTCTGAAATCTCAGGTCTCTTTAAAACCTGACGGTGCTTCACCGTCTGCAATCAGCAGGAAAAGTGGGATTTGTGCCATTTGGGGTCCTTCTCTGGCCACAAATTGGAGTTCTGAGCTGTGTTCCACCCTGCCCTCACCTCTGGGCTGTTGCTGGATTTGAAGATGTCATTGATGGGGTCGTTGGAATCCTGTTCCCAGGTGTTGTTGGCGAGGCCACAGGTTTTGACGGGCTCTTGGTTCAGTGCCTCGAATTCATACACGGCGTGTTCTGCCCTGTCCGAGGCTCCCAAGGGCTCGATGAGGTACCTCTGGCCACGGGTCTCAAAGTAGCCACTGAAAAAGGAGTTGGACTGTGATATTTTTTTGAATCAAGGGAGCAAAAGCCTCTCCAGAGCGTTTGTCCCAGGCAGGTGCAGCGTTGGAATATTCTGGCAGCCTTCAGACAGTGTAAATGTAAATCAGAAATTCAAGGTGCTGAGTCGGGTGGAAGATTTGGGTGGTCAGTGAGGACTCTGAGGAGGAGACTGTCAGTAAAAAGAAGCTGGTGGGGGAATGAATTTGATTTCAGTTGTTGGGGTTTGTGCTAACAGAGGGGGTTGAAAAGTGAGTTTTGGTTCAGTGAGGAATTCAAAGGCTGAGATGAAAAGCTGAAATATTGTAAGGAATTGAGGAACTGCCCCCCCTTCTTTCCCTGCTTCTTTAGTAAAGTGGTTTCCTTGTCAGCATGAATAAAAATCACATGATTTATTTCCATCCTGATTCTTTTTATGTGGAAAATTCATCCCCAAAAGTTCATATTGTGCCTTTGGGAAGCAAAACTCCGCTTACCTGAGACCTTGACAGGTACTGATGCTCACTGTGGACTCAGCATCACCCTCAACGTGGCCTTCATAAAAACAGTGATCCTGCTTGGAAAAGAGAAATCCACTGTCACACTGGGCCTTGAACCACTGACCCAACTGGCCTGGATCCAGTGGTTTCAAAAGACAAGCAACAAAAAAACTGCACTGGCTGAAATCTCCCATTAGGAGGGTCTTAAAATGAATTTGAAAATTATTCCATAATCATTGTTTTTATCCCTCAGCACGGAGTGAACCCAAATTGTGACCAGTTAATCATGGTGGGATCTGGTCAATACACAAGAGCACATAAAAATAAGAATATGGGCACACACTGATCCAAATTAAGCACAAACTGCTGAATTAAAGTCCACACCAAATGATTTTATTGCATCCAAATTTCAAGGAAACACTGTTTAATAAGCCAGCAATTAAATGCATTAACTTCAATGAGATTGAAATGCATGTATTATGTTAAATATATGATTAGGGGAAACAGTTTTGTGACTTAATTGGCTTAAGGATCTAAGGTTTACATTTCTGTGTTCAAAGAGACTTCAAAGTCACGGGGGGACTGTGGAAAATTTGACCTCTAGGATTTTCCTGACGGGATTTCTTAAGAACACGAACCCAAACCTTCCTGCCCTGTGCCTTTTGTTTGCTCCTGGAAATTTGGTTTCACTTTATCATTTATTTGTCTTCCTTCCACCACAAGGTGCCAACTTTCTTACAGGGACAAAGAGATCCACAAAGGGAAAATTACTGGGGGAAAGTGGAGGATTTATTTCTATCCCTGTTCAGCACAAATAGACCTGACTGAGTTTATCTTTACCCATATTTAGCTGATATTTACTTTTCTCAATATCTATTTAGGGAGTGAAAATAACTAGAGCAATGAGAAAAGGCTTTTTTTTTCCCCTAAAAAACCCCAACCCAGAAGTCTTTATGCACATTTATTTCACTCAAGATCCTCCTGTTCCTGCTGACAAAGAAAAGGAGGCTTTGGATTCCCAATCAGGTGGGATGAGCTGGGATGAGGAGCTTCGGGTGGAAGATCAGACACATCCTACATTGCAGGCTTAGAAGCTTGATTTAAAATCTTTCCTTTCTGTCTTACATCTCCCATTGTTTCCTGGCCCCAGGAATCATCATATGGACCTCAAGACTGTAAATACAAGGGGAAAAAATCCTTCCTTTATTACCTTGATCTGAGGACTTGTTGTTATTTGTCGCCCGTCATCAGAATAAACGGTTTCAGTGTAATCTTGACCTAAAAGATCCCTGCAAAGAGCCAACCAAGGGCAGTTATTATCCCAAAGAAATTGTAGCCATGTAGAAATGAGGTGATTACACAACACAGCAAGTATGTGGGGAATTCAAACAATTACTCAGGTTATTATTAGTATCGAAAAAACTCGGCAAGCAAAGCTGCGGGGTGGGGAATTCTGCCTGTTCCTGGTCCTGCCTCAAACAAAGGGACACTTCTAAAGAAGAAGGCAATTAAAGCCCTTAATTCTTATTTCACTGCTCTAAACTAATCTCCCAGCAGATCTGAATGCAAATGTATAATTACATATTGATTTTCTGGCCTTTTATGCCTCTGAACTCAAATCAGCAGCAAAGCAAATCTCCATCACTTCTGTTTGGGCAACTGCCCCAAACTGCCACAGTCCCACTTCTCTTCAAAGAAAAGGGATTTAGGGCATTATATTTTCCCTCCCCTCCACTCCAAATATTTAGATTAGATTAAAACAGGGGCAAGCAGTTAATTACAGTTTATATTTAACATGAATTGATTGTGGCACTATTGTATTTACACAGCCTTTTGAAAAGTACCTATTAATGCAGAGTGGTCTGATTGCGTGTTCAGTGTTCTGGTGGAGCCAGAAAATCCCAGCTGGGCTTTATTTTGTGCTGTTCTGTACAATTTTGGGCTTCTCCTTGTGTTTTTTGTTGTGTGACAAAGCTCCCTGCCCCTCTGGACCCTCTGCATGGCCTCTTTCCATGCCTGTTTCTGCAGCCAAGGAGGAGAACTCTCCCCATTTTCCACTTCCAGGAAGCACTTTATCAATGCCAGGATATATTAGATTACTCCAAGTCCCACAGCAGTAGTGTTAAGGCAAATATCTCTATCTATCTATCTATCTATCTATCTATCTATCTATCTATCTATCTATCTATCTATCTATCTATCTATCCATCTAT